>VXBI01000307.1:345799-580224 GCA_013397375.1 Toxostoma redivivum | reverse complement strand
GGCCCCGGCTCTCCCGGCCCTTTCGCAACGTCCCGCCCGGCCGGGCTGTGCTGTGCCGCTCCGTGTGTCCCCGGGCCTGTCCGCTCAGATGTCCTTTTTAAGGATTAAAAAGAGATCAGGCCGGTAGGAAGTTGGCGGCCGGTGTTTCTCCCCCTCCACCTGGCACGGCGGTAAATCCTGGCAGGCAGAGGCAGCTTGTAAAAGTGATGACGAGACCGCTCTCCCCCTCCTCTTCTCCGTCCCGTCTCCTCCCGTCCCGGGAGTTGTAAGAGGCTTTCGTCTAAAAGTTAAGACTTGTTTTTAGTCAGCCTGACTCATTCATTAATTCTCTTTCCCTCCTTGATTCATTCATGTCTACAGTCATTCATTGCCAAGTCCATGGAGGCATCAGCTCCTTGGTCAGTAGGGGAGACGTACAAACAAGGATGGTGCTATTTATTTCCCTCTGCCTGTGGATTTCTAAGACGTTCAAGCAGGCACAATCATTAAACTAATTTGTATTTGATTGTTTGGGCGGACGGGGGTGAATTTTATTGCACTAAGCATTCAAGCACGCACGCATCGCTGATTACCAGTATACATTAAATAAAGTTGTTTGTACACATTGTCTTACCACATATAGGCAGTCTTATTATTCTAATTACTCTAATTAGTGCATTGAAATGTTTTCTACTTGATTTGAGGAGACAGTGATTAGTTCTATTACTTCTTTTAACTCTTATTTCATGGAAAACTGTTGATGTATGTTCCAATTACCTTGTTTTTCTCTTTAATACAGCGTGGGCCAAAATTATTATGAAATGATACCGTTGGCGGGTAGAAACATCCATCTATTTTCCCTTTCTAAAAGAGCTTCAATTTTTTTGTACCCACCACCACCAGAGAGAACATCCCCAAAGCGTTTACAAGTAATTATTTCTAGCCAAAGCAGCACGTTTCTTCTTTACAATTTCTTCTGCTAGTGCTTTAGTACTTTACGGTTGTAGTATTAACCGTCATTATGTTTTTTTTTTCTAAAGAGAAAAGAAAAAAAAGTCTGAGGTATACTTCATGCAAAGCTATTTCATAAGTTTTAAATTAAGGTTACTATTAATTGATAGGATCAGTTCATCAAACATGTTACTTCGAGAGGGAATTGTAATTAAAACCTTAATCCCGTTTGAGACTTAGTTTTATCTTAAACATTTTCTTGTGGGATTTTGCCCCCCTTTTCCTTGGCGATTGCCGCTTGAAGCACGGTGGAGGTACAGAGCGGAACCCAGACCCCACCAGAGCAGGGAGGTTATTTCCTTGCCAAAATACTCATCTTCATTATTGAGCCAATTGAGGTTTTGTGTCGAGTTTTGGGATGTGTGTGTGTGTTGGCCTTTTGTGTTGACGTGGCGGCCACTTAAACCCAGACGGTGACAAAGCGGGTGGCGGGGATGGAATCTCGCCTTCCTTTCACGTTACAGACAGAGAGAGTGGCTATTTCTCGGTCATAAAAATACTGCTTTTCTTGTTGTTGTTGACGTTTCCCCCTCCTCTTCACGTTAGTTTGTTAAATAAATGCGAAGGGATGGGGGAAAAATAAAGAAGGGGTGGGGATAAAAAAGAAGAAACGTAAACCATCCCTTAAATTCTTAGAAGTCCAGGTCTGGAGGGAAATCTATGGAGTTACATAGGTAAATATTGGGCCTAGGCTGCTTATACTTTTAATATTTAAACTGGGATTATAGGGGATCTAAAGACGCTTTCCTAACCTTTGCCAATTGCCTGTGCGAGGAGAAATCCCGCAAGATGCACAAAGGGGCGAGACGTCTTCCCAGCGCTTCTGATAAACGACTCCGCCGCTGGTGTGGCTGGGGACTGACTTTCCCCCAGGGTCGGTGTTGACGGGGGATGGGCAGCGCTGGGCTTTGGAAGGTGTTGGAAGGTGGGGGTCCTGTTTCTGCTTCCCGCGGAGCATCGGCTAGCCCCGCTCCTTGGGCCGGGCTCAGCGCTGGCAACGCTCCGGCCCGGGGAGGGCGCCGCAGGCCGGGGCCGGGTTTGGGGCTGGGATCGGGGCTGGGATCAGGGCCGGGATCGGGGCTGGGATCAGGGCCGGGATTGGGGCCGAGAGCGGGGCCGGGGCCGCGCGTGGAGCGCGGGCTCCCCCCAGCGGCCACGGCCGCCGCCGCGGGGAGTCCCCCGGGAAGGGCAGGGGAGCATCCAGCATCCAGCATTCCCGTCCCAGAGCCCGCGCCCTCCCTGCGCGCAAGGACGGCGGGGCTGCCCTCAGGGGCACCCGGCAGAGAGGTCTCTGGAGCCCGTGGTGCCGCTGGGAGAGGGATGACAAAGTCGTGAGTATGCTTGTTGTCTTCCTTTTTTATTTTTTCAGTGGTTTGACATTGGTTTCTATGCTTTGCTTGGTTTGTTGTTGTTTTTTGGGTTGGAGTTTTTTGTTTGTTTTGGTTTGGTTTTTTTTAAATATACACAGAGAAACTTCTAAATCCCATGTTAAAGTGTTGCTTGTCTTGTCGTCTGGATAGGAATAAAAAAAAAAAAAAACCAAAAAACCAACCAAACAAAAAACAAAACAAAGCAAAAAACCCACAAAAAACAAAAACAAAAAACCAACAACAACAACCAAAAACTACCACCCAGCAAACCCATGGTTTATTTGCAAGCGCCTGAAAACTGGGAGAGATGCTATTTGCCTGCCCTCCTCCTCCCGCTGGGGAGATGTGCAGTCCCCCAGGCAGGCAATCCCTCTTCCAGCTCAGGCATGTTGGATTCCAGGACAAAGCTCTGTCATTTCGCCGTGGCACAGAAGCAGGCCTGCGTGGTCCCATGGCGGGGGACAGCTGTGGGGCTGCATGGGCGCGGTGTGGCTCCTGCTCCTGCCCTCCAGCTTGCAGGGAGGTGTGAGCCCAGCGCCAGGCATCCCGCAGCCTCGTGGAGATGTTCCCAGCCCGCCACACGTCCCCCGGCTAGCGAGGGCACAGCGGGAGCGGAGCAGGTCCCGGGGCCCTGAGCTCGCCTCTGCCAGCGCCTTCCCACAGGGCTCCCTTCCTCTGGGAAGGCAGGGGGCTCAAATCCCTCCATTTCAGCAAATGGCTTCTGTTCTTGGTGAAGCAAACATGTCAGGCCGGTGTCACCAAACGCCACCAAAAATCCTGTAACAACCCCCAAACTCTTCTCCATTGGATGAACCCCCATTTTCCAGGAACAGAAGTCTGGGGACAGCCCTGGTCTCCTGCAGGGCCTTTTTTGTGCTGCTGGGTGCTCTCTTTCTATGCCCAGGCCCAGGACACCCTCCCCAGGCCATCTGAGAGGTTTCAGGAGCTTGGCTCTGTATGAGCACAGACCCCACAGCAGCACGGGCTGGTACGACCACACAGGTTTACATCTTGTGTTTATTTCAGTGCTGCCGGTTTGTAACTACCACTTGCCACGCTGTGTATGTAGGTGCTGAAAATGTTAAAATATTGTGAATATCAAGAACCCAAGACATTCAGACATTCTGCTACAGCAGACTTCATTGCACTGAAAACTGATAAGTGACATATCACGATCGCAAAGTCTCTTGTTAACTCAACAAGCAAATTGAGCTGAAACAAAGCAAAACAAAACACCCAAGACAGATTAAATTTTAGAAAGAAGTAAGCATTCTGCACAGAGCTAATCACACTACAGGCAGGCAATACTGTAGCAGTGAGCAGACATAGGAGAAAATAACCTGTTTTCCAGTTGAACATCAATGCTGGACTTGTTCAGATAACAGAAATAAGATGCTGTGGGTATAGCAGGAATTGGAAAGGTAAGCCATGGCTACATCTTCAACTACAAACCAAGCCTGTGTCTGTCCTACCTGTGGAGATGCTCTGTTCACAGTAGACAAAAATCTGTAACAAAGGTTCAGCCGCTAAAGGGAAAAGCTGGCTTTGTTCCAGGGACCATTCTTAAACCAGCTAATAAGTAAGGATTGATTTATTTGCTAATAGGTCTGAGGAGCTGGAGAACATTTTTGTTCTTTTGCATACTAATTTTGCGTACATGCTCAGTATATATATCATATCGCAAACCAGAGGTTTTTAATTTTGGGTGGAATTGAGGCCTTTAGCTTAAAGCAGTCCCTCATTTAATCATGCAAGTCTGGCTCTTTGAATTGGGCAAGAAAGAGGACAGACAACCCAGCCTACCCACCTGCCTGGTATAGCCAGCCAAGAGAGGTGAGTGTTTCAGAGGACCTTCAGTCCATTCAGCTTTGGTCCTGCCTCCTCTCCAGATGACCATTCAGAAATACAGACCTAACCACAGTAGGGGCTAGGCCACTTGAGATTTTATATGTATAGGTTCAATTTCATTCCACTTCTCACAGGCTCTACCCACAAGGCTGAAACCAATCTCCCTCTCCCCTGCCTGGCCCAGCACCATGACTCTTGCCCTCTTGCCTCTAACATTTCTAGTAAAAGGGCAGAAGGGTGCTCACCCCGAGAACACACACATAACCCAGCAGCTAAGCCTCAGCTGCACCTTCCGTGAATTCCCCAAGGCCTGAATCCAAGGCTTCCCACATTCCAGCACTGCTCTACTGCCAGACTTGGACCTAACTCTCACCAGAGGAAATAAGGCTAGATGCAGTAGGCTCCTGCTAGTCCTAAACATGCAGCCTACATGGCCACAGGCTGATACAGGAAGGGGAAAGCCCCATAATTTACATGTGCTGAATGACTTCTAGTTAAAGTAAAATTCATTAGTGACCAGAGAGTCTGGGGTAAGAAGGATACACTGTGGAGTTTGCAGGAGACCTTAGAGGCAGCGGCTGCAGCAGCTGTGAGTGTTGTAAAACACAAATAGCAGCCTCATTGAAATGTTACAATTCCAACCTGTTACCCAATACAGAAGAGCATCCCAAGGGAATATGGACCATTTTCTCATATCTGTTTTGAGACAAGATATAGCATTGCTATTTCTTGGCCAGAGGGAACAGCCTCTGCCTTGCCTGGATAGATCCTGCTGTTGTGTGTGAACAGAGCCACAACAGATATGAATCATTCAGCAGCAGACAGAAAGATACAAGTAGCTGGAATTCCCTCACTCTTCCAAATTTAAGCTCATTATTTTAAGAGACTTCTGGGGAAGTGTTTTGTATAAGGAGACAGTGCTCTTCTGAGGAAAAAGATATGCTAGGGAACAAGGCAGTACATGTACTTCCTTGCAAAGAAAGAGGAGACTGTATGCATTCACTTAGTCTCCTACAATATTTAAGGGAACTGAAAGATGTAAAAACTGCCTAAGGACTAAGTATATTTAGGAAAAGGAAAAAGGATGGGTTGTAACCCCACCCTCTCACAACTGACTTCTTCCTATCAGGTGATAGACAGCACTTGATCATTTAGCTGGAGATCCTTAATCCATGCCTCCTTTATGAATATCTGCCACTTTGAATGGAGGAGACACAGATGTGAAAGCCTCTATAACTTTTGGGGAGCAGTAGAACATCCATCGATCAATATTTCAACTTGAAAGCTGCCATAATTTTCTGAACAGACTGAATCATTTAGAAGTATAGATATAAAATAATCAGAGCAGCATTGTAGATCACTCAGTTTGATCAGTGCCCACAATATTCTGATTTTACAAATCCTTTCTCTTAGCCAATGCAAAGATAGTGATTTACTCTTGCATAAAATTTTCCTCCATGAGTCTTATTAGTAACAGATACAGTAAATACTACTCGGTGACACACAGATAAAATGAATCAGAACTGTTTTAAAACTCCTCCCCAGGTCAAGCAGCAGCCACAGCACTGATTAAAACATAGTCCAGGGCACCTGAAGGCTGCGTCTCACCATTTTATTTCCTCTTCCACAATCACTTCAAAAAGAGGAGCATCTTATACTTGGAACTAGGCAGGGCTTCTAGGAAAGATATCTGCTGGGGGAATGAAAGTTACTGCAAGGCATTATATCAAGTCTATCAATGAATGTAATGGGAAAAAATAGACATATATTGAAAATAGCTTGTCATCACCTCCAATGAATCCTCCCTGAGCCAGTTAGACAATTCTGCAGACAAACCCTTTGCAATTACTAAGCAGAAGCAACGGCAAAAACACAATGAAGATTTCTCTAAACAGAGATACCTCACAGTAAGTTCTCCCAAAAAAGTAAGTTTATCCCAAACACAGTAATTTTCTTCCAGATTATTCTATGATAGACCTTCTGTGCTACAGTAATGTTAACCATTATTATTAGACATGTATACTAGAAAAGATAACCTAAGTAAATTGCCAGTCACATCTTTCTGTCCCGTTCAGTGTAGTTTTTTAAATACAGACAATTTAATGCCTATTATAATTTTTTTAAAATATATTTTGCCTGTGGTGTGCTTTGAGACCCGAGCTTGTAGCCAGTTAACAAAGCTGAATGTAAGCATGATTCATCCTTCTCACAAAGAAACGATGGAGACTACATCACTGAGCTCCAACTGCATTTAGAGACCAATTGGCCTGAAGTTTGAACCGAGATTGTTTGAGGATTTGCATCCAGAGGGGTGGACATGACCTTGCTACAAAAATGCTGCTGCATTTATTTTAACTTCTGAAGATACTTGTCAGTTCAAAACTGCCTGGTCATAGCATCAGGGCATTTTAATTTCTAGCTGTAAAAAACTGTGAGGGAAAGCATTATGTTAAAATCTGTTTGTAATAATAAATGCCTATGTTGTATATAATGACATTTGATTTTACCAGTGAATAAACAATTGCAGCAAGTATGGTATCAGATCTGCAGCATCCTGTTTAAATTTCAGTCAAGATTGCCAATTGCATTGCAAAGTAATAGAGATAAGTTTGCATTTTTTAACGTTTTCACAGAACACTAAGCTTTCCTCACTGTCTGGACATAGAGCAGGTAAAAGTATGGGCATGGAGAACACATAACTCCCTAAATTGCCCAAATAATAATGTACAACTGCCAAATAATAATGTAAAGGACTGTATTACAGGCATTAAAGTCTGCAAATCTTGAAATATTTTTAAATCTGTCTTTATCTGGAAAATTTTTAATTGTTTGCATTGCCAGAAGTGCCACACAGAGGAAAGACAGATACCTGATACATTTCAGTTTTTTGTGTGAATTTTCAATACCGTGAAACAGGTATCACATATAAACAAGAAATGATGCCTGAAACTCTACTTTAGCAGGTGTGAAAAGTCAGCTATGTTTTATCCATATGCACAGAACCCAGGTCCAGTCTTGTTCTTACACTTCTGGATAATTGTAAGCACCAGCAGCTCTAAGTTGATGCTAGAAGACAGTTTTAGCACATTTGAAATTATACTGGCCTGAGGCAAAGCTGTGATACAAAAGCGGAACCCTTCAGGAGGTGCTGGAGATTAAAAGTCTTATTAAGAGTTTCTTTAGAGATGTTAGAAAACTCAAAGCTCTGTATCTGGTTAAGTTAATTGCCTTGAACAATTAACACTATCAGGAGAACCTAACACTCAAAAATTTGTCTAGAAGAAAATGAGCACTGATTAAATCGACATCTGTGGTCAGAGAAACATCTAGTGAATTAGCTTGGAGAAGTATTTCTCAGAAGTTTGAGTTCTGCCCAGTTCTCAGGGGGATAAGGAGAAAGTTCCCAAGGTGATAACATGGTTGAAAAACAGGTTGGAATCTATGAAAAACAAGTTGGAAAAACAAGATGGAATTCACAAGGATGGACACCTGGTGTTTTTCCGTGGGACACATCCTGGGAGATGTTTTCCTGGATGTTTGTCCCAGTAGACCAATGAATTATGGTTCTGTTCCGTGCATCGGAACATGCTTTAAATATGGGCTCTCGGTTCAATAAAATCGGCTTCTTTTCCCAAAAGGAGTCCGTGTGCTTTGCTGTTCCTTTTGTCTTTTTTCTCTTTATTTAGGTTCGATACCACAAACATCAACTTTGGAACCCGTAAAACCACTCTAGATACCCCATCAAAAGGACGACAAACTCTGAGCAAAGCAGTTGCTCACTTTTCATTCAAAATTTGGATTGCTCCTGACAAGTAGAGTCCAATTGATCACCTGTTTCCTTTTGCTGCCCATTTTCAAAGCTGCAGAACTCTTAACATTTTTGCTAAATTCAGAGTTTATAATGTTACTTAAGTTCCACATTTAAAAGCAACTGTACCAGTACGTACATAATTAAAGGATTAAGAAATACCTTATGGTAACATAATTTGCACTAGACTAGGAAATTATTCTTGAAAGAAATTCAACAATTATATTTTTCTTGGAGGTCTCTCTTGGTACATTGTAATCTCCATATTCTGCTTTATATCCCATCTGTCTACATACATCTGTTGTCTCTTGCTCTGTACAACAAACTGTTTCAGGCAGTGAAGCATCTATTTTGTGTAACACACCTAGTTCCATGTGCTTTCATAGGGCTAGAAGAATTTAACCATTAAACAATAATACACTTTTTCTAATAATAATAATTAAAAAAAAAGCGCTAGGTTACAAATTCATATCCAAAAAACATCCAAGATGTCTTATTTCAAAATTAACAGTGGTAAAAATAAAACCAAACTGTTCCTTGGAATGCATCATATTATGCTGTATTTGTTTTTTAAAAGGAATGCACAAAAGGTCAATGAAAGTAGACAAATAATTTATTTTTTATTTATTCATTATTTTATGTACACTTGGCATTTTGCAACAGTCAAAGGGAAACAAATTAAGTGCAAAGCAAGATAAATATTATAGGTTGACTATACTTTAACACATTTCTGTCATCTCTGAATTAGAAGATACTGACAACTCAGGGAGAACATTTATTTCAACTTCTTTATACTGGCTAATGAGCGGTTTACTAATGGAGTAAACTGCACAACACAGTATTATGACATTTTAAAAGATCCAACACAGCAGAATAGGCTTAATTTCCTAAATAGAAATCATTGGTTAACTTTTAAAGACAAGAAGATTTTATCTTTGAATTAGCAATATAAGGCATTAGATGATTTCTCCATAATAAATGAATTCCTACATGAATACAGGGCTAACATTTCTATTTTGTGTGTATGTGTGTGTTCAAGTCAACCCATACTTCATACCCCAAAAGCATGAATCAAATGAGGAGCCAGGTATCCATGCCGGAGTTGTATCTGCAGATGCAGACACCTTTGGGTTTACTCACAGAAAGAAAGATACAGCAGCCAAATCTGAAAAGAACAATACACCAATAACATTATCTTCCACTTACTCTTGGTCAAGCAGAACACAGACCAGAGGGAAAACCTTGTTTTGAAATGTAATCAAGTAGTTACCTAAGTATAAAAGAAAAGCACAGTCTCAGAGAGGAATATTAAAAATAAATATAGATGTTAAGATAAACACTGCAAGTATACTAAGAAGCACATAAAACTAAAAGTGAGGCTAATTACTGAGTAGGAGCAGGGACAAGAGACTTGAGATCTAAGACTGCACACACAGAAAGAGCTCTTGGAATATTGACTATATTTAGGACTGCAAAGGAGTGGATGTTAGCTTCATGGGCCAATTCAGCTTAAGATCAGGAAAACAGTCCTGAAAAATACATCTGAGATCTGCTGCCCTTCTCTCCAGCTTAGTTTTGTTAACCACTGCCCTCACCATACATTAAATACGCTCTTATTAGCCTTGCTAATCTAAACCTTCTGTTTGGAAGAAAGGATTTGAGGGAATTTATTGAAGTCACTTAGGACCTGAATGTTCTCACATGTTCACAGTAGCATTTTATACTTTAGGGCTTGACGTGCATCATGAGGTGCAAATTAACAACCTCACTTTGGACATTTTTGTGGCACAGTACTGAGATGAACTATGTAAAAATTAAGCTTTGGATCACAATCAAGAGTGGTTATCCTCATTTATGCTAATTTGAATTAAAACATTTGCACAACCAACATGCTCTTACCTGCTGCTTGTTATTCTTTTAATTGAAGCTAAATGCCCCCTTCCTTCTGCTGGCTTTAATAGCCAGTTTGGGATGGTAAAGAAATTCCAACCAACCAAAAGCAAAACTACTAGAAAGCAAGCAGTTTTCTAGTTTTAACCAAGATATTTCATAGGGGAGCAATCAGATTCAGTTCAATTAGCAGACCAAAGCAAGCGGTGGCTTTTGGTGGAAGCAAGTCAAGCCAGAAGATTAATAGAGAGCACCAAGGGGTAAGCAGCCTCTTACTCTGAATCCACTCGTGCTAGCTTCCAACAGAAATTTTATTTGGTCTACAGAGATCACTGCTTTTCCAAAGGTCAATTCAAGACCTCAATTGAAACCTGATCTGAATTACCCTATAGAAGAACCTATCTACTCAGTGACAGGACCCTAGGAGACTAGTGTCCTAACTTTAGTACCTACTCTAGATATTTAAAATTCAATTATATAAATATCCTCCAGCTACAGAAAATGTGCTTAGAGGCAATTATCCCTTTTGTCCTTCTCAACTTGTTATTGCAAAAAGGCGTAACCTGCTTCTGGTGCTTACAGGCATAGCATGCACAGCACAGGTATTTACGGATAGTGTCTGGAACTATTCCCTCTATTGCTGCTCTTCCACCTTTACAGAAATTAGTTTTTTAAAAAGGTAATGCAATAGGAGTCTCTTGTTACATTACTCAAACTTGTATTGTGTTAGAAAACAGAGTGTACTATTAAATCATAAATACAATGCAAGTATTTTGTTGCTGGTTATGTGATGGGGGACAGGGAGAGACTTAATACGTTTAAACAAATCCAGGTGCTGGGTTTAGGTATTTAAATGTGAAAGTCTGGAGATGCCCTTCCTTCTTATCTGCACATATGAATAAATGTGAGCAGGAAATTTCCCCAGGCAATTCACACACCTCACTTCCAGAGATCAGGCCAATCTCCACAACCCCCAACTCCACCATTTGCCTAGCAAGGATATGAATGTAAAATGCCACAAGATGCTGAAGAGGCTTTATACTCACTAACAAAATCCAGAAAGATCATCGTCACATAGATTTCATTATGACAGCTGAAGGGCACCTGTAATTTTCTGAATGCCAAAGTTAAATCAGAAAGTGCAAGGTCCCCCTGTGAACACACCATTTCCTGGTTATTTTAATTTACCCTTAGCAAATAATAACTATTCCAAAATAACTTCAAGCATAGACTAGCCATTAGTCTCCAAATCCTAACCAAGCCAGCTATTTTCTCTGTTTCAGAACAGTGCAAAAATTCGTGGCACCGCCCTCAAGAAAATTCTAGCGAGACCAAGGTCTGATAAAAGGGAACCCATCTTCTGATGATGAGCAGACAACTCCTAACAATGGCAAAATAGTAAATATACAGAAGATGGGAACTTAGCATAATTATACATGGTACCTTCCTAAAACACTCAGATATCTCAGTGTTTTGTAAACTTGGTCCTCTTTTTCACCTGAATTTTCACATTCATTCAACACCACAAACAGGTAACTGCTATACTCAGTTTCCAACAGAGTAAGCAGAATAAATGTCACCTAAACCATGTCAATCCCAATGCAGTATAAGGTCTATGTAAACAAATACTAAAGATACACAAATGAAACTATTCCTAGTGTATTATAGACAACTCAGTTTCTAACCAGAAACTATTGCCATTGCCCAAGAATAGGGTTATTTTTCTTAGTCCTTGGTGTAACTTTCAGGCTTTGGAGTGACAATCAAACTCCCATAAAACAGTTGTGTGTTTTGTATGTTACAGATCTGCATGTTGAAAATGTTATCAAAATTTTATTCCAGTTAAGTTGCATTTAGATTTTCCTGATGACTTAAATGGAGAGATGTTACTTCTCCTAAAATAAAAAAGGAAATGTACAAGATTCTTGTGTCTGTTCTCAATATGACAAGTTCCTTATGATAGGTATTCTTTCTTTTCCCCTCTCCCTACCTTCTTCAGCAATCAGTGCAATGAAGCAAAAACACCAACCACAGGCATATCTTGGATCGTAAACAAAGAAGAGATGAGGCTGGAAAGGGATCTCTGGAGGTCATCTAGGCCTCAGCAGGGCACCCAGTCAGTGGCCCAGGATGATGAGTATCTCCAAGGATGGAGACTCCACAAGCTCTCCAGGCAACCTGTCCCATAAAATGTGTCATCTTGTGTGTTTCAGATTGTGCCCATTGCCTCTTGTCCCGTTAATGGGCATCACTGAGAAGAATCTGGCTCCCTATTCTTCATTCTTCCCTTCTATCAGGTATTCCTATACATTGATGAGATTTCCCTTGAATCTTCTCCAGAGACTTTACCATTTTTACCCCCAAACTGCAGCCTGAAAAGGATCAGCTGCAAAAAACCTCAGCAATTAAAGCTCACATGCACCTGTATGTACATGCATGAAACAGTTTCATTAAATGACAAAAAAAAAAGATTTCACAGTGGTAGGCAAAGTAAAAATATTTTAAGTAGCTGATAAAAATGAAATGAAGAGACATTGTGAATTACTGCACGAACATGTACATGAAAAGTCAATATTAAGAACATCTAAATGGTAAATCTTGATTTAGAAGTATGAGCATGTGATACTATGTGGAAAGCTATGTTTCTGGGAAAGGTAACAGCTAATCTAAAGCAAGGCACTTACTTTCTTCAGATCTATAAATAGCTCTGGCTACCCTTCCATGAGTTTCCAGATAAATCTGGATAAGTCCCCTTTTTTTTCTTTATCAACCTTCTTGACATTTGCATTTCTTCAGAATCTAAGGAAAATGAGCTTTCAAATAATTGAGGGTATTTTTATTCTTTTATTTTTAGAAAAGGTGAACAAAACATGCAAAAGAAAAACTTCATTCCTCCCAATGGATGCCCTTCAGTTTAGGACATCTGTCCTAACTATGCCATTTACCATCCTTAAATGAAAACACAGAGAAACCAGAGATGTTTAACTCAAACAAAAGTAACAGTACTTAGTCCATTAGCTGAAAAGGAAAATCTCACCACTGCCTCCTATTACAGAGGCTGAATCTTCTTAAAGAGATTCCTGCTGCTGTTGCCCTTCCCAGAAGCTCAGGAGGATCTGTAACATGCAACACTCATTTATTTCTCAGTCCTTCCAAATTTAAGTTACCACAACTGGTCCTGTGCCTGGTAACATTTATTAAAAAGCACCTTCTTGCATTTCACGTATCAAGTCAGAACTCTAAAAATTACAGAAATCATCCTCTCAGTGAAGGACTAATGCCTTCATTTGGGAAAAAATGTTGACTGCATCTGACACAGCATGTGCAGATGCATTAAACCAGGGATTTCCAGTCTAGTAATTTCAAAAGCTACAACTTACAGAATCATTGTTAAAGAGCAATAATGAACATGTAAATCATATATAAAGTAGCTCCCATAGTCCTCATAATAAAATGCTACATTTAATCTAGTTTTTGTAAATTTAGCAGTCCTGCTGATGTGACATGGGAAATATATCCCATAAGATGCAATAAGTACACACAGTATGAACCAGGACTCAGCACACAATTTTTGCAAATGCACACTGGGTGACATTTCTGATGACAGTAGAGCAGTTAAACTACTCAGTCTTAATTATAGCAATATGAAAAATTATCAAAATAGTGGCAATACATTAATTATGTTTGTCTGTTCACTTCATGCATTTACAGAACTATACATACAGTCAGTTAGGTACATGGTATTTTGGAACAGGGAAAGGGGATGCATTTCCAAAAAAAACCCAAACCCAAAAGCCAAACAAACTAACAAAATAAATTATTTACCACAGGTATCGGCAAGGGGCAGAAGCAGATCTTGGCGTTAAGAAAACTCCTCAAGGTTGTCAGAATTTCTTTTTTTTTGCTTCTCTCTGGATGGAATTTGAAGGGTTTGAAGGTTTAAGGATGGATGTTATTTCAGTCTTGTTTTTCAAGACAGGTAGTACAGCACTGGATGGAATTAATCTCAGTTTAGTATCTAACCTGAGCTAAATCACAGCTTCCACAGTCTCCAGAGAGGCTCTCTAGAACATGACTCATTCTACTTTCCTTAAATGTCTGCCTTAGGAGATTGATAACTCTCTAGAGATGCCCAGATTCCTCCCTTGAAGTAGATGTCTAACTTTCAGAGAACTAACATTCAGTGAGATGAATTCTGCTCACTGTGTACCATGACTACTGGACATCTTGTATCTGGAAAACTTAGCATAGGAGCTCTAAGGAAATACAAAGGTTTTGGTAGGTTTTGTTGTTTGTGGTTTTTTGTCTGAAACTTGGACCTCCAAGTACTTGGGAGACTATAAGGTCCAAACTCCCATGCAAAACTGTTCTATGTAAGTCATGCTCACTAATGGACTTACCAGGTGTATAATTTTAAGAACAGAAATGCTATCCATTCCACAGAGCTATGTAGCCAGACAGCTCAAAATTATGAATACAAGTAAGTATATCACTGAATTAAAGCCTTGAAGAGTTAAGAAGATGCTTTAAATGGTAAAGTTATCATACTAGTCTTTAAAATTAGCCAAGGAATTACATCTTTACCTACAGGCCATCCCACATCAATTTCATACAGAGGGTATGGAAGCCCTCCTTTAGTTTAAACAGGAGCAGTTCAATGCAAACCCCTTTTTTTGGACATGTTAGCCACGTTTTTTTAACATTTTTGGCCAAAGCACATTTTTTACAAAGCTTCAGAAAGACAGATAATCAAACAACAAGATTAAACAAAGGAATATCCTTAACAGCAGAATTTAGATAAATGTGACTGAGGGACAGTCTAGTGATGACCCAATTCAGGAGTAATTAAATTCCTCCAATGGAGGAATTGGCATAATTAATTTTGGGTTAAATGAAACTAGAATATAAGTTTCCCTCCACACAACTGCTTCGCAAGGACACAGTCCACAGTAGTTATCGGACTTTGCATTCACTCTTCATATCCTGTAACACCTTTCATGAGCAGACAATCCAAAAGGCACTTTGGCAAAGCAACATTGGAAATCCAGCACATCTGTCCAGGCTTTTCCTGCTGCATGGGTAGAGATGAACTCAGTCTCCAGGTGAAGCATCTTTTGCTATTACACTCACTTCACAAAAGTAACTCCTACATGAAAGGCTTTGAGATTTATACATATATGTTTATGTATGTGCACACACCCAAAAAAATTCATATATACACACAAACATATGTGTATATAATTTATGCATACATATGTATAAATAAATTGACACACAAATGTAAGCTAGCAGAACTAGAGAGACAGCGATCCATTCTTGCTTCTTTGTGACATATGAGGAAGGTCTAAAAGCAGGTTGTTTTCTTTATCCTACAAGTATTACAAATGTCAAGTCTGGTCTAACTTTGTTTTGCTGGAAGACTTCTTGGACTTATAAGGCCATAGCTAAAAGAGCTTCTTACTCTCTGACAGAAGGTTGAAGTCTACAACTATAGTTGGAAGGAATTCCCAATCGTTTCTCTGCTCTTTGAATTAATTATATGTTGGCAATAGCTAAGTTTTAAACAATCCAAATAAAAAGTAAACTTCAATTTATCTTCCAAGTAACAACAGAGAATTCTTAAATAAAACCAACTTCAAACAGAATATGTAACATAAGAAAGAAAAAATCCTTCTGTATGAACAAAATTTCAATTTAAACCTTCATTATGCTAGGTAAAAAGCAACAGAATTAAATTCTTTACATGTACATGACTACAAAAACACTTAATTGATTCACCAATGAGAAGTTTAACTGTGTTATCTACCAAGTTTACCAGTTTGAAGGCACAATGGCTATCACTTCATCCACATCCTATTCTATTTACAGTGAAAAACAAAATGGATCTCTAGAGAAAAAAAAGGAGATCAACACAGAACAACCCCTGAGAAGTGAAATTTTATAACAAAAACATTTGTTTTGAAACTCTGTTCTTTGTAAACTCCCATTATCTGTACCTGTGTTCTCCTGTAACTAGAATAATAATGTTTAATCCTCAATTACAATGAAAAATATCGACTAAAAAAAAGTTAAAAGTTCACAGAAAAACAAATTAACCCAAACACGATTGAGAGAAATGAGGTCTCACAGAGAATCATACCAAAGATGGCATCTATCAGTGTGGAAAAAAAGTAAATCAATCTAAAGTTCTCTGACAATGCCCAGATTTCTAAAGAAGAAAAAAATGGAATGGCATAAACTAGTTGGAAATCCCATAGTGCCATCTGTGTGGAGGAAAAAAAATCAAAAAGCCAACTGTGCTTGCCCTTCTTTGGATCTGGAATTCCCCAGAGATTCAGCAAAACTTAAAAATCTGAAGAACGAGGTCTTTCAATAAAATCAGATAAATGTTCTGTAGCTGTTTCATGACATGGTTTATAAAGTATTGGCACCAGCACAGAGTTCAAAGCAGTCATTCAGGAGTCACAGAGATTGTCAGATTTTTAGCAATTTGCAGCAGTCCTCTAGTAGCAGTTGGTTATTTACTGCATGAACTGAAGTGTTCTTTGTCACTGATCTTCAGTACAATACCGTACTTCTCTCAGACAAAGTATTTTTCTTCTTATTCCAGTAGGTATAACTGCCATCAATACAAGAATAACAGAATCAGTATCAAAAGACAGCATATATTTTATGGTCCATATGCATCAACAATGGCTAAAAAGGTAAAATTCTAAACCAAAGCTGTATATAGTAACATACTCTAGCAGTGGTATTCAAGGGAAAAAAAAGAGAAAAGCTTCATCCAAGAAAGTGCAAAAGGAAAAAACTTCCAGAAATTGTCCATCAACACAGTTTTCCTTCTCCAGAGATAAAACAGTCTTAAATAGAGAGTGCAACAGTACTTTGAGCTATTCTCTTCTTGGAAAAACCATATGAAACAAAAATCCAAACAAAACAAATCCACTACTAAGGTTTCATGATCATAAAATCATCAAATCATATTGCCCTTGTTTCAAACTCCTATTTTCATTGCTGTTTTACTGCACAAAGATGATTGTTTTTACACCTGACAGCAGATTTGATGCCAGTGAAAGGACAGTTGCTGACACATTACCCTAAGTTCTAGTTTTCATGGTACTCTGCACAATAACCAGATGTATCACAAATCAAATCTTGACCATGACAGAAATTCGAAAAAGGAAACTGCTCTGGAGTTTTCTACACATTACCAGTTATGATATTAAGTACCTGGCTTAAACTTTGTATCTCAATACCAAGAAGCAGCTGTCAATTTTATCTTTCATTTCTGCTCTAAGTTCAGGTGGTCCAGGTTCTTGCATTTATCTATTGTGTTGCTTAGGCTGGACTGTAAAACATCACTACATTTATTTCAGCTGAAGGAAGGGAGAAAACACTATCAGATACAATTCACTGCCAAAATTCGAAGAAGACAAGTGCCTTTTCTATTTGTTCTTATACACACTTAAACTGGTTTTCAAATAACTAATTATAGGCCAGATCATAAAATCTTATGCTGCAGGCCAAACTAGAATGCTACAATATCTGTGTATGTATATACAAATACATATGTATACATTTATATATACACACACAAACACATGAAAAGGAAGCACCCATATTTTCCTTACTGATAAATAGTGAACTTCTGCTTTCACCTGGATATTAACATAGTGTACTGTGTATAATACCCTGTGAAGGGACATTTAAGAAGACATTCATTTGCTTCTCATTAAAGCCAGACATATGGCTAGTATTTAAAAACATGCAGTGCCACCAATTAACAGAATAAAATAATTCTTAGGTACAATATCAACTTTAAGAAACATAATACATTTAAATGTATTTTACCCATTTGTATAGATAATTAATAGTTTCCACTATTTTATAGCAGATTTATATTCTCCTTAAAAAAAAAAATCAGCACAAATTTACAGGAAAACAACTTTGTCAAACGAGTCCCACAGCAGCATATGTACAGAGTCACTGGGTGAAACTCTTTTTTATGAATACATTAGGAAAGTTGGCATTCAGTTCTAGCACAACTCTATTATCGATCTGTGAACAGAAGGACACATCGAGTAAAGAAAGATCTTTACAAGACTCCAGCAATTTTCTTAAAGATGCAGGGCTCACCATCCTCGTTCCTGTTCAAAAACAAAACAAAACAGAATTGTTAAGTTACCAAGAGTAGTGGAGGGTTTTAAGCTGTTAATATTGCGTCATTAAAAAATGCTATTACAACACAACTTTTATCTAGATTATTTTAAATTAGTTTTTAAATTAAAAGCTTCTCAGAGAGCACGTACAACTTTTACCTTTAAAAAGCTTAGTATTTTCTTAACTGCTTAAGTCACCATCATTTCCTATTGGGGGGCAACTTTACAACTTCAAGGGGAATCTCTTACTACAAAAGCCAGGTACCCAGAGCCACAAGACTTCCAGGGACCAGATGCTGGGCTTAGGCAGCAGCATGGAATGCTACAGTCATGCTCTCATGACTCTCCTGTTGAGCACACAGACCATCAGCACAGCAGACTGGGGTCTACTTCAATTCCAAAGGCATCAGCAAGGCTCCCAGGGCTCTAGAGCAAGTGTGGGTATTACACACATGCAGGGGCAGTTGTTCAAAAGACTGCTGATTATACATACATGTATGTCTAAAACACACTAGTTAAACTCTGCTAAAAACAAGGCCACAGTGAGTGATCTCCCACATGTCACACAGAGTCAGATCAAGCACAGGATTCAGTCACAAGCCAAATAAATAAATGTTTGTAAGCACAAATCCACACACCCATTACAGCTGATGGACTCCAGACAGTCCGGTCCATGGTGCTTAGCACCTGATTCATCTGACTGGGCACTGGGGTGTGAGCCAGCTGTCTGAAGTACTCAGTGCCCCTTGGGGACCTTACACAGTGTAGGACATCCACACACAGCTGGCAGACAGGACACTGGACCCAAAGGGGGAGATTCATGCCTACAGGAAAGGCTGGAAGCCTTGCAGGTTACTCTAGGCAGGAGAACTGAGCCTGGGTGTCTACAGTGGGCTAAACTGCTCATCAAGCTTTCCCTCTAGGGAGTTCATTTATCCAACACTACTGCAGAAAACTGCTGGCAGATACTTCAACTCACACAGCTCCATCTTCAGATAACTAGCATCCCAAAAAGCCATCTAGTTCAAGATCTTGTCTAGGGCCAGGGCCAATTATGTTCCCTACACTCCTTACCTCCCCTGCAAAAAAAGAAGCAGATTTTTTAAAGTAGCTTTTCGCTGGTGAATCTTCTCAATTCCCAAAAATTATAATTTTAGGGCTTCTAAAGCTATCTTTCATAAATTCTACTACTTTTCTGAATTTCTTCATACATATAGCCCCTTCACAAGTTCCACAGTTCAACTACATAATGTCAAAAAAAAGAGAAAAAGCAAACAAAAAGCTCCCGCCTATTAATTGCAATAATTAAGGTGCAATGAAAGAAGCAGTGAGATCATTCCCAGTTCACTATTTCTAAATCATTAATACTCCCATGCACATCTCTTCTGTTCCCTCTAGGCTATCTGTTTTCCAGACTCCCTTGAATCTCAAAATGACCCCTGTTGCGTTGTTTCTGCACTAATTTAGTACTTTTGAAACTGGATGACCAGAACAATACAGTGCACTGAGCACACAGTCAGTAATTTTATAATAAGTCTTATGGTGTTTTCTCCATTTCTTGTCTAAGAAGCCCTAATTTTCTCTATTACCATTAGAATGATGCTGGGCAATGAGCTGATATTTTCCAAAAATTGTCCACAGGATCTCCTTCCTACAAAACAGTAGCTAATATAAATCCAGTCCCCTATATATTTAGTTGGTGTTGTTTTACCTCATGCAACTACTTTGCACTCGATTCAATGTTTTCCTCCTGCTTTATCACCTGCTTAATAGGTATCACAAGATGATTCTGCCATTTCTGAGTGCTCTTCAGTGTAAGATTTTTCTGCCCTGAATACCTGTGTGCTACCCAGTGGCATTATTCACCCCTCTGACAGGATTACTTATAAGCAGATCAGAACAGGCCCTTGGTGACCACAGTAGTTCATAATTTCACTGTGAAAAGAGATGATACGTTGTCCTCTGTTGTCTCTGAAACACTCATAATCCAGGAAAAAACAGCTAAATTACAAAAGCAGCACAATCTTTGCTACAGCTTTTGAAAATCCAATCTTCTATGGATTGGAGTAGTGCTCACATTCACCAAGTACTCCAAGGAATTCTGGAGAGGCAAAGCTAATACTACCCTTGCTGGGATGCAACTCTTCTTCAAAATATGGTACTGTCCTCTGAATGTCCACTGTCTGACTTTCTCATGGCTGCCACTGGTTTACACAAAGCAAAAGATGATCTTACTGTTTTGTAGCTCCTAACCCAAGCCCTTTATAGAAGGTTGTGCCTTGTTTGTAACCCTGCATTACTCTAGCACTGAGGCTCATTTAAAAAGACAGATCACACACCAGAAATAAGATTTCCAGAGACCTGTATTTGAGCTCATTTAGAACCACTGCATAAATAGCATTTAGTCCTAGCAATTTATTATTGTTCAATGTATTGATTTGTTCAAAAGCTTTCTGTATTGGCATTCCAATTTAAGCCAGCTTTCCAGGCTAATCTCCTGGAAAGAATGGCTCTGATGTAGCAGCCTGCCTGATCCCCTCCACCACGAATGCAAACAAACAGTTTTCCTGCAATAGCCTTGTATTGGGGTAAGCCTTCACATCTGTACTATCTACTGAGCTCAGTCACTCCTGTAAACCTCTAACACAGCTGAAATACAGTATCATTCACCTCTAGCCAGTGGTTTCTTAATACTTCATACTGCCTTACTGTGATTTTGTTTCACCTTCTAGAGTTCATCTTCCTATTTTCGTTCTCTGAATGGTATTCAATTTCGGAAAGACTCCAGATGGTTTCAGTAGTCTTCAGTACTATTCTGCATAAGCAAAGGGGTATCTAAATGTGGTCTTCAATTATCCTATGTCAAGCTCTCAGATTACTTGCTTTGAGACATAATTGAACATCACCCAAGGACAGTCTGCTATCATGCCCCCAAATTTTATCTGCGCTACAGAGACTATGTTTGTCATTATCACTGTGATTTTTAACTCCCTTACCATTATATAATCACCATCATCAGAACTGTCTGGTGGCTCATGCAACAGTCCCTAAGGCCTTACATAGAAATTCTGTAACATGCTTTATTCATTCACTTCATCTGACCATGAACTTTACCACAGTATCACTGTGCTACCATAAGGACCTGCTCTACCATTCCAAATGCAACTCTAGGAACAACACATTATGCTACTTACCTTTTTTTCCACCAAGCCTTAAAATTGGTACTACATCAGCACCTTCATCTAAACCCAGCCTCATTTATGCATCACAGCTTTTATGCTTCAAGATCCAAACGTGTGTTTCTACAAAAATTCTAGACTTAGATGCCTAGCCACAGATTTTTTTGTGTAGGATGTTCTTCATTCCTTCCTACCTGAACTTTGATAGTTCTACCATTTCATCCAAGACTTTTAATAGATTTGCAACTAAGTAGGTCATCTTAAATTGCATGTTTTATTGCACGTGGTTTTTTTCCTCTCAAAATTTCATGTTAGGAAATACCTTTTTCTAAAAGCAATTCAGTTGTGGTTTGGTTATTCACACCACAGGATAAATGAATATCATCTGTAGTCTTACTTTTATTTATACAATGCACAGTTAGTGATGTATGTATCTTAAAAGCCCATTCAAAAGCATTTCAGAATTTTAATGCATTTCATTTTCCTTTGCTTTTGAAAGACTGACAATATAGCGTGCTAGTTAATTACTTATATAGTGCATTTTTCTTCTAGAGTTTGGAGGCTTTTGGACTTTTATTATTTACTGCAACTTCTCCTCATGGACTAATCAGCCATTTCTCAGAATACATACATAACCAAAACATTAAAATCTGCTATTTAATTCTGTTGTTCAGTTAATTCTTGGCATCACCCTTGTAAAAGGCACTTCTGAGTAATGGTCTCTTTGCTAGAACAATTATGTTTATTAGCTGTAAATAATTTATACCAATCATATATCCAAATCTTCAAATTCTACAGCTGTTTAGGAGACCTGTGCAGGATAGCTATAAAAACTGCAGAACCCAAATTTTTGGGGCAAGGGACACTGCTACACAACAAATAATATTTCGGAGTACCAACCTTGAAAATAACTAACTCTCTTCCCTCAAATATTCTTACTTGTCCTTCCTTTCTTCCCCTAGACCAGCCAAACTAGCCTTTTATTCTTTACATTTTATTCAATCTATTGCACACAACTCAAATTCAAAATTTTAATGTGCTACACATTTTCATGTTTGAATTGACTAACTACGTGTTGATGTTCTCAAGATAAAGCTGAAAACTTTGACAGCTGGCAAGGGGGCAGTTGGGTTTTCTGTTGCTCAGGAAGGTGTGGGAGGTGTTGGAATGTAGATAGGAATATATGAATTTTGTGGTAACGAGGGTGTCTACTTTTCATTACTCTTTTTGTGCAGGACAGAAGCAGTTGGAACTTTTAGGGAGCGAGGTTAATATGATTTACTTTCCACCCTTGGCAGCAGCTGAGAACCTCACAGCAAGAGAACTAAGCAGTTGATGTGATGTACAAGAAAAACTTTTGGCACTGTCAATTCAGGTTGCCATCTGACTTGTCACATTGCTCAATGCTGATCACAGTTTGAAGACTAGTTTTTTGACTACTGGTCTAGAGGTGTCCACTTTTGATAGCACTGGCTGATGCACTGCGTCACTACAAACCTGTCAGATGATCATAGTTGGATCATTCTGACAGAGAGTGGAAACATGGCATGTCAGTCAGTGGAAAAGATGTGGGCTGAGAAGGAAATGATACTTGTAGGCAGGCGCAGTTCAGGATGTAGTGGGTAAAAGAAAGCTCAGAACTAAAAGTTTGAGAGAAGGACATCCTCGTGCATTCAGTGACACACACCACACTTCCTCTTCCAAACTTATGATACAGCAGATATGGACCAGTCCATGATTTTTTTTTTAACAGAAATTTACTTTCTGTGTTTTACACAGCACAAACACAGCCTGACATCCAACAATGCTTTAGATGGGCCAGTAAGTACACAGTCCTTGAAAACCAGCAATTTTCATCTTCTATGGAGTCCTCTGACTGTAACAAGGAAATTGCCAAACAATTATGGTAAATGACAGATGGGTACCAAGCCTCAGGACCTATTACCTTAAAAGAGAATCCAGGCCCTATATAATGTGCATTTTGCACCCCTTACAGTTCAACAAGATTTCTTTCAGAGGCTTAGACTCCTCCACCCGTGAAGCTATTGTAATGATAAATAACCTATAACTGAAACAAGAAGTTTTCTCTGACAAGTTTCTAAGCTCTAACAACTGCAGAGAGACACCAGTATAGTATCTTCAATGCTAGTGACTATAACGAAGGGAAGACATTCTGACCCTTACTTAGATAAGTGCTTTGTATACAGCAAAAAATCTCACTTTTACACAGCTTTGTTGAAGCAAAAGAAGTTCCCTTACAGCACAGAGTGCTAACCTAGCAGCAATACCTCTACACCCTTCACAATGCATACGCAAGCCACGCATTTCTTTGCTTGGGACATGACAAAGGATATAATGAGAACACCTCTCATTCGCTCACATTACAGAGAAGATCCACTGTTCAAGGTTACTCTTGCAAAACTGAGCTCTGACCTCTTACAGCTTCAGACCTGTTGTCACACTTCTACTGAAGGACGAAAACATACTAAGCATTTATGCTTAAGGCAATAGCAGGCCCTGTATCACATTCCCAAAGTGAGAGCACTTTCAGAGATTTATAACTTCCTTGGTATTCCCACACAGTGAGAGACTCACTCTTTAGTTCAGACAGAGACTTCTGCACTTACATGGGAACACCTGGCAACTCTACCTCCAGGTGACACAATGTGGTTCTACTTGACAGTTCCTTCTTGTAACCACAGACTGTAGTCGTTACTATATTCAGACAAAAAAATTAACACAGTTTCCTTGCTGTAGCCAAAAAAGCAGGATAAGACCTTCATGTATATAGTATCACCTTGTACTGGCTTGTTTACAGCAGAGGACAACCTTTTTTTCACCCTACCAAATATAAAAGGAAGAAATAAATAATTTTTTTCAGATTATTCATTTTGCAGGTAATTCAACTGGATATCCCCTAGAGGAGATTTATCTGAACACAACATGCACTCTCACTAGAAAAGTTTGACTACAAGTCCACCTGACTTAGGAATCATGGTAAGCACCCAGGGAACAGAACAAACTCCTTTTCCACTTTCACGTTATTAAAAAAAAAAAATCATTAAGATGTCAAACTGAATTAAAATCTGAATTCAAACAATAAAGAAATGTAGCAGCAAGCCTTCACTGCTGTTGGAGAGGCAACAGAAGTAATAGACTATCCACAAGTTTAATACAGTAAAACTATTCTTTGGGGAGCCTCTGATGTAGTAACCAGGTCTGATCACTTTGTGGGCAGACACAAGGCCATTGTGACAGAAACACACGGAAGTTGGTGCTCAGTGGCACATAAGTGTTTCTGAAAGACTAAATTCTCTACACTAGTTGGAATTCAGCTACAAAGCAGATTCTCTTAAAGATACGCAAAACACAGCACCCCTGGGAGGCATAAACAGAATCTATCTACAACTTGTATTAGGTGCAGTTGAGTTTTTTTCGGCTCATGTCTTTCCCATGTTGGTCAGAAGGCAACCCTCTCAGTCAGAAGTGAGTAAAACTCTTTATCATTACAGAAGAGTGTACTGGAGTGCCAATCTGATCTAAAGCCATATGGTAATATTTTGAAATTATAAATGCTGATAAGAATAAACCCTTAAACTTGCTTGGAATATTACTGACGTTGATGGCTCTCAGTTCTTTGCAGTAGCTCTTTCAACCTAAATGTAATACTTTCATTACAATTATTAAACATCAGAAGTACACGGAGCAATTGCTTTATTCCCTTTCATTTAAATCTTCCTTTTTCAGCTAACCTGTGAAACTAAGTTGGTAAACCATGAAGAATTTTCTCCCACACTGATGTCACAAACATCCCTGGTGTCCTACATTATTATAAAAAGAAAACCTCATATGCCACCATAAAAGAATAAATTCAGCATCACACAAAACTACACTTCTCAAAGTCCTTACTCAAGAGTTCAAAGTATATTTACTTTAGATCTCTAAAAATATTTTCAACTACGGAAACTGCAGAGGATAAGAAATTTCATATTTGCTAGGCTTTTTGACCCTCATCACTTCCTTCCCACCTTACTAGAAGTCTATTTAGGTTTTGCTGTTAATTACCCTTTCATCTTTAATAACTCAAATTCACTTAGTGATAAAAGTGATGAAAAAATTCAGTATTGCATAGTATATAATATATATAATATATAACAAATATTTATTGCACAAAAGCAGAATCTGTTTATTGATCACTGACTCATGCTATAAAAATGCTTCGTCACACTTCACAGAAATAAAAACAAACAAAAGCAGAAAGAATTATAAGAATCTGGATCTTCTGTTAATCAAAAGAGAAAGGCTTCAGTTAAAAAACTGATGGTCATGAAAATAAAAGTTAGTGGAAAAAAATCTTGCACTTAAATTCCAGTTTAAGTAATTCATACTCAGCAGTCAAACTACACAGCTGGTATAAATCCACTGGATTCTGAGTCAGAATTCATTCAGTGAGCAAAACGTCCCTTTTTTTTTCACGTGCTAAACGATAATTTTAAGAAATTATTATTTAAAAATATGTCTAGAAGACAGTTTTGTCTTGCGGACTCCTTTTTAACTGAAAGGCTTTTGAGACACCGTGAAACAAACGACAATATCCCCACACTCTCTTACCCAGTATATCCAGCTGCCGTAAGTGCGTACAGTTGGCAGCGAGCTCCTCAATGTCTGTGTCACACACAGACCTGTTGGCTGTAAGAAAGAGCTTCTGCAGGTTCGGGAGCTTGCGGGCAAGGTTTGTGAAGCAGCCTGTACTGCTCTGCAGTGTAGGACACCAACCAAGATCAAGTTCTTCCAAAAGCTGGCAGCCTGAAACCAGTTCCGCGATCCCATTTTCAGTTATGTTTTTACATCTCCACAAATCCAGGCTGCGAAGCTTTTTGCATTTTGCTCCCATCATGCTTGCTATAAGGTCATAGTCTTCAATCTGCAAGGAAAGCAGACACTTGGTCACGTGCAGCATCGTTCCAGACATATAGAAGTGTTTCAAGATTTGCTTCCTAACACACGTAACACACCTGTCTCAAGAATCTGTCATTTCTAAAGAGCTCCAAAAATTGTTCATTGCATGGTAAGGTGAGATCTACTTTTATAAAAGACAAAAATAAAATAAATTCCCTATAAAACCCAGACATAGCTGCTTTTAAATTCACTTAATACTGAGGATCAAACTCTGCATCAAAAGTTGTCTCTTTGAAGAAATATTATTTTTCTGCACAGTTGTTTTCCCCTTAAAAGATGATTACAACAGCTTTTATGACCACAGGAAGTGCAACTACCAAAGAATGATTGAAGACTGTACTTATTTCCATTTTAAGTTGATCAGTTGCTGCATCTCCTTATGAAAGTCTTATTAATTACTTATTAAATGATTACACATATAGAAAATGCCCAAAAACTTAGAAAAAGGCTGAAGAATTCTGAGAAAGCCTACAAGCCATTTTAGGCCTACTAAATTAGTATATAACCCTTGAATGCAGCTTGGCCGTATATTAATCTTGGACCTTCCAAAACAGTAGTCTTGTATCAAGCTTGCATTTAACACACCTTTGTGAAAGAAACCCAGATTGGCTCTAAAGCAAGTGCACACACACACACAGTCCCCCCACACATTCTGAATGGTCCAAGCACTCACCATGACACAGCTGCCCAGGCTGAGGTGCTGCAGCTCCGAGCAGAAGTTCAAAATACTGAGCAGGGCTGTTTGCTGCCACGGGGGAACACATCAGAAGGAAATGCAGAAAATGAAACAAAGAGAAGAGGTCAATTAGACATTAAAGGCTGTCACCACATTTCCTGAAATACAGCTCAAAACGCTTTTACAGGTGCCTCAAATGCCACTTAATGAGTCTCTGGGTACTTTACCCATTGATTGGCTTAAAGAAATGGTAATCGTTACAAACCTTTATGCAAGTCACTTAGGATGGGGTTGTGTGCTGCCCTGCAGAAACCCACACACCACTGACCTATCTGCTCATTTCCCATAGGACAGCTGATGGAGAAGTGCAGCAAGATCAAACAACAAGCAAGGCCAGCCTGCAAACACAGAGGGCTGGTGACACACCAGAAGAAGAGGGCAGGTTCTGACATTCCCTGCTCAGCTACAGCCTGATGGAACTGCCAATAGAGCTGCACAGCATCAGGGCTGGGCTGGGGACTTTAATGTCAAAGGCGGCTCCATGCTGACAAGGATGCTGACAGCCACTGAGCACTTGTCACTACTATCACGCAGACTGAAACAGACATAATGTGTATTTCACACTCCCGTTCCTGCCATTTAACGTTGCCATTCTTTGCAGAAAGTAATGCACGCTGTTTAGCCTGAAATTGGACTGCAGCATCAGATGCACCTTACAAAAGTGCACAGCTGGTCTGTTCCATAACAAAGGAAACTTTACAGATTTTTATCTGTGTTTCTAAGATACAGAAAAGATTCTTCTGCACTGTCTGTAGACATATTTTGTTTTGTAGTTGGAAACACAGTGTGAAAAAGAATATAATCTGGGATTCACATCACAAATACCTGGACATCATACTTAAAAACATCACCTCATGAGGACCTTGTGATCTATATGAGCTTTAAAACAAGACTAAGGTTCACAACACATTAACAACAAAAATACGTGGATTTCTACAGGATATACAACAGTTTCTAACAGAAATAAACCCAAGCAATATACAAGTAATATACAAAGTAATCTACTGCTATTAAGTGGAATTACAACAAGAACACTAGTCAACAATGTTTGTAAGCAGGTGTAGTATAATTTGTAGTTTCTTTAAATACAAATTTACTTGTTTTCATAAAAATTATAGTTAAATACTTTACTTAGTTTCCTCAGTTTGTTACATTCCAATGGAACTTGGCAGAAATATGATCCCTTGACACATCACCAAGAAGAAACACCTGATTCCTGCAAAGACTGGCAGACAAAGAACAGGGACATAGCACAGGGTATTAACAGAAACTGTTTTAGACATTTAATTTAGGTGTTTCCAAGGAGCAATTATAAACACCCAATGCTTGACATGTATGGAATCTTGATTCGAACTTGGCCTTCTAAGATTTGATTTCCCAAAGGCAGCCTAAAAGTAGATGCTAAGAGTAAGCTTCCTCACATATGTCTTGGTAGAAGTCCTATAAAGTCACCATCCCGTGCTTGCTTGACTTTCATTCACTTTTTAAAGGAAAAAGTAGCTAGGGAATGAAATGCAAGAATTAAAAAGTCATTGTTCAAGAGGTTATTAGGAATATTTTAAGGTTGGTAAATGTGTAAATATCCAATTCATTTTAAATTGAGCACTTAATAAGCAAAGAGTTCATTCAGATCATTAAAGAGGAATAAACAATTCAAAGAGAATGAAACATAGTCTTTCCTATTCAACTCAGTGAAAGCCATGAGGTTCAGAACCTAATCAGTGCACAAATTAAAAGCAAAATCCCCAAACCCTTGTCTACAAACCTTAAAATATCAGAGCTAAACAGATCAGTCTCTGACTGCACACAGAACTCCAAACAAGGTTTCTGCAGGCATTCAGATGTCTCCACAGGAAAGCTGAATATATTGGTGCAATCCACCAAATCTTTTCATAATGGTTTCCAGATTGGAATTTAAACACTGGCCTGAAAGGATGGTAAACAGCAATCTCTTTCCTTAATTGACACAAACAGTACAAAAGTGAACAGTCATTTTTAACTTGCTTGTAGGATGTGAGATCAATTCCCTGCTTCTTCAGAGAGGGGTGAAATAGAGAGGTAGACTAGTATTCATAGTTATCTTGATAGATAATTGAGCTCCATGTGCTAACTTCAACAGGAATGTCATGGATCTCTCAGAGTACCTTTTCAGTCCCTCTTTTTTTGAAGACAGTCCTTCCTGTACTGCTATGCACTGAATCCAAATTTTCAAAGGTCTTCTCACAATCTATTACTTTAAACCATCATTTAAAAAAACAAAACAACTTTAAAAAAAGCACTAGAAGACTGAGTAATAGAAGGAAGCTGGGTAGAACACCATGTCATACCATCACAAATCATGCCAAGTCAAGCCCAAGAGTAAACAACTACATACTCAACATTCATTTTACTGGCTATATTAATTCCTCTTCTGGGGCGCATACATGCCCACACACAGCAAACCAGATTTCCTTCAGACGCAGTGTCTGTTCTGTAACTGAGGTGGGCTTTGCATATGTCATGTAAGAAGAAAAAACCCTTTGTGCATGCCTAGCTGTGTCTCAGTCAGTTGAGAATCCAGGTGGCAAAAGACATGAAAATAGCAGGAGAGAATGGCAGCTCACAGAATCCATATGCACTACATATAGAAGGACTATCATTGTAATAACCTGTCTGTGTCAAGCCATCTGTCAGTACAACAACATGAGCAACAACACTCCTACTTAAGCAAAGGAGAACAGCAAGGCAATCACCCAATCCTGGAGTTGTAACACAGGCCAATTTTCAAATGTTAGACTGCTTTGTAAGAGGAGCTAAGAGGCCACCTAAACTCTGGAAGCAAGCTTTAGCCTGGAATCTAGCTTCACTTTCTTGGCCAAGCAGAGACTGTCAAACCAAAGACTATCATTCAAACAACATTCTTCAGCCTAATAGCCAAGACATGTATAGTTTGGAGATTTTTTGAGTTTTCCCTGAACCGAAGGCAAAGTTTAGCTTTGTACCTGGTCCCTTTTAAAGGGATTGAGAGAAGAGTGGATGATTATAAAAACCCCAAAATACACTAAAATAAAAAAACACTCTGGAAACAAACTTTAGGTAAGATTTACTTTTGCTTAGTGGAATCATGGCTTCAGTAGTCTAAATTTCTTTTGCCATCTAAGCCGAAACAAAACCTACCAAAATAATCAAGTTTTTTAAGATGCCACAGACATCAGGAAAAGTTCAAAGTGGGAAAATAAAATGGTCTGCCCTGCCCTCCATTCCCAGGAAAGATGAGGAAAACATTCAGTGAAGAAGTTGTTTTCAGAGAGGAGACTTTGACGTCAAACTGATCAGAAGGATATGAGAGTGCTGCTAAACAACCTTACAGAGCAGATTTCAGAAATATTTTAAGGCATAGTAGTTAGTCATAAACCTCAGAAAAATGGAAGATGGCCTGAAGATTCTCTGAAATCTTTAAATGCGGTAAAACAAATGTCTGTCAGAAAGGACATCAACAGAGCTGGTCCTGGCTTGAACAAGAGATAAGATTACCACTTGAAATCCTACTTTACTCCACACAAGACAGGTGACAGGTCTGTCTAAACATCCAAGTCCTCTACTCTGTAATACATGCCTGGATACATACAATAATACTTACTGGAAGACAGTTATTTGCTGTGTATACTTCAAATAAACATGTGGTGTTGGACTAAATTGTATCCTACCTGTCTTTTTAAAGGCCTTGGCCATCACACAGGTTTTGACTTCAATGTTGTAAAAGTACCGCCAGGTTGAACTGACAACCCACCAGCAGAGAAAACAAACACTGGTGCCAGAGCAATACACTTGGCAAGACTGAATCTTTCTTGACTTTTTCTAGGATTTTTTTACATTGATGATCCAGCAGAAAGCACAAATAGTTTCTGATGTTAGTATGATAAAGAAAGCATCTAATGGATAGCCTGTGCTCAATGTCTGTTCAAACAGAAAACCCCTCTGTCTGTGACAGATGTGACTCACCTGTGAAAGATGCATTTACAACATTTAACTATTTACTCATTGCAGTTTCATTGCCAAGTAGCCAGAGATTAAAAAAAAATATAAAAAGGGTTTAAGAAATACAAACGATGCACTATAATATGTCTATCACATAACAGCTGCACTACCGTACAAGGCATGAAAATAAGTGCGCTACAGTGTGACTCTGGAAGATTAAAGGAAAAGCTTAAGAAAAGCAACAAAGCTTTGCTTTGGGGTTGGGTTAGGGAAGAAATAGTCTGCAGCTTTTAATTAACTTTCTATAGATAAATCTTAAAAGATACTTTTAAATTTCTTACTTTTTCACTGGATACAAACAACAGGTTATTATTTTCCCTTCTCAGAACTGTGTCTGACATAAATCGGGAATTCTTCCAGACCCTCAACAAAACAAGAGCCTAAGACTTTTAAAATACTCTTATTCTTCTGCAATTGTTTCTTCAAAATTTTCAGTGCAGTTAATGCTAAGACAAAAGAATCTAAAAATCAGTAGTAAAAAACCCAACCAACCTAACAAGGAAATCCTCAGAAGAAAACAATTCTATTTCAATCTGAGTGCCACTACTGCTACAAATAATTGTAATTACAAATAATACTGCTACAAATAATTTGTAATTACAAACACCCCATACAAATGTAAAAGATTATCTTGTTAAGACTGTCAAAAGTAATTAAAAATCTACAAAAATTCACAATACTTTTTTTTTCCTCCCTTTGGCATTATACAGCACAGAAGAAAGCCAAAAATCAACTGTTTGGGTGAGGGGATTTTCTTGGCACAGTCTGTGAAAGAACTAAGTCAGAAATGACTTGGCATCTGCTGTTCTACCACAACGATTAAAAACCTCACTGGATGCAAAGCCAGAATTCTGTAATCTTCTATTAAATCACACCTTTTGGAAGGTGCAATTGGGCAAAACAATATGGCCTGTAAGTAAAAAAAAGGTCTACTTCACAAATTTCAAGGTATGATACCTCCATATCTAAACACCTACCCATACACACAGTATTTTAAGGCATCAAGATAATTTCAGTTATGGACTTCTTGGTCTATAATACTTCAAAACAATTACATTAAAGATATGAGATACTGTAAGAGGTTTATAGAAATGAGATGCATGCTAATAAACACGAGTCAGTGGTTTAACCAGATAAAAAAATCCACAAAATTAATTTTACATACTTATAAAGTACTAGTCATAGTTTTCAGAAGAGGTTTTCATACCTGCTGGTTGCCCAGAAAGCACTCATTTTCAGACTGCTTCTAAGATTTTGAGTTCTGAGGATAAATACCTATTCTCAGTAGCTTATTTTTTACAGAAAAAGCCCACATCTGGGGATAGTAAACAAACATTCAATAACACAAAAAAATACATAATACACTGTTTCTTGAAACTATACTTGGATCTAGAGGTCTACAGAGCTATTTCAGGTTGCTCACCTATTGGTCTATTTTTCACTATATGTTAATTTTCAGCTAAATGAAATGTTTCAGAAAATGTCAGTTATAAGAACTGGCAGGGAATCATATGCCAAAATAGAACTACATGGTGGCCAAATTTGTTTAATGACTAAGTGCTTCAGGTCCCTGAGCTATTTCATGGGCAAACAAATAGAAGAGGTCATCTCACCCTTTACCATGTAGTTTTTGTGGCCTTTTGGAAGAATAAGATGCCCATATAATCCCAGAGAGAGATATCCCCTACAAGTATCCAAACATTTTGCGCCCAGAAATTATTATACCTCTTAAACAAGCTTAAACAATAATTTTTTCAAATTTTCCAGATGAAAAAAGGTTGAGCTTTGTAACAAAGTGAACTTCCTGCAACTTAGAGAAGCATGTTATATTATGTGCAGTATTTCAAGTCCTTACACACAGCCCTATGTAGAGTATTCTATACAGTATCATGTCAGAGAATCTCAGTCATCTTTATATCTATCCCCTATCATACCACAGCTACAAAATGACTAAGTTGCTACTGCACAAATGTTATTGATGGAAGAAGTGTAGCATACAGAAACTGTGTGCCTTGTAACTGGCAGCAGTCAGAGATCAGGAAAACAAAGCTCCCAGGCTAAGCCTTCAATTAGCATCATTAGCACTAAGAGAATCACAGAAAACCTAAGCATGGGAAGGAACTTCTGGAAACTGTTTAGCCCAGATCACCTGGCTACAGCTCAGCTGGCATCTCCAAATCCACTGAAAAATGCTGCCAAGAGATGTAAGACCCAGTCCCTTTCCAGGATGAAGTCCCCAGCCTGTCCTTCAACACCACAATCACAAGGGCTTGAGTGATGCCTTCTGACATTAATGCAGATGATTTTCATTTATAGATTCAAAATAAACATGGCAGCAAATAATTTTCCTCCACACTAGAAGCTGGCATTAGAACAGTCATTCTCTTCTGCCCCAAGTATCCATCAGCTATCACCTTGGAAGATATAACATGCAAAGAAACATAATGAAAAGGCAGACAAGTGAAATGCATTTGTTAAAATTCAGCTCTCCATCTCCCCCTAATGCACATGGATTATAGGAACATTTTTGAGACATCACTTTTGAGACAGTGATAAAACTTCTGTCTCCAAAGCTTTACAACACATTTAAAAACACTGATGCAATATGAACACTTGTAAGCGTGAGGTAACAGAAGAACGAGGTGGAATGAGCTTTATTAATAAGTGCAGGTGTAGCCTTTTGAAAGTCAGAACAACTTGGTTTTTCAGAAACAGACCCAGTATAATTTGCAAGCTGTGATTCAGAATATACAGGGGCACCTTTTTGCTCTCTACAGCTACTTGGCAGTGCCAGGGGCACAGCAGGGACTGGGACACAGCAATTACTGAATTGATTCAATGAAAGTAATAGTCTCTGCAGTTAATTAAATTACTGTATTTTGATTTTGCTTTATTTGGTCAAATTATGTCCTCCCTTATGTTTGCAAATCTGTTTTACACCTTTATTCTTCCCCCTCACTTCACATTACAGACTCAAACAACCAAATTCCATGCTGTGAGCCTGACATGGAATCAAAAAACACCATCAATGTCCTGTATTGCACAATAAACTGTCACTGACTCAACTTGATTCCAAGAATCCATATTCCAGCTAGAGCCTTTCAACTTTTTTTCCCCCACTATTTGATTGCAACTCTTCATCTTAAAGATTCATACCCAAGCCAACAGAACTTTGCCCAAACTGAAAAAAACCCTTTAAACAACAGGTCCCAAAAGTATTACAAGACCCATAACAGGTTATTTCTGAAAACTCTGTAGATCATTTTTATGGCAGCGTTAACTGTTACATTGCTCATGGCGTAAGAAGATAAGAGTTATTACATTTACTGCTACAATTCTTCTGCTTCTGTTTGCTATACAAGATTTCCTCTCCTGTAGCTGCTCAAGTTCCACAATTTGCTTTTGGTCAAAATTATCAGAGCTAAAACCTATAAACATAACACTTGCTTTAAAATGTGTTAAAAACAAAGTCCTTTGTCTATTGTAATTAGATTTGAATTAAGTTCATTTTGTATCTCAAATATAATTGCAATACAAACTTTAAAATCTATTTCTTTACATTCTAAATCTTTCTAGATTTCAGAGTATCATGCAACATGGAATATATAATCCTACAGTAAAATTTATACCCATCAATAAGAAGATTGACAAGTTCTCCTACTGTAACTGTGGATTTGGCTTCGGCTTCTTCAAAATACAATTTTGGCTGCATTATTTATATGGACTAAATAACTCAAAATAAGCATTAAATTAAGATAATATTCATGCTCAAAGATAAAGATGTGCATTGCCAATTACTGTATACAATAACACTTCCACTGTTCATTGTATTCCTCAAAGGTATCAATGCTAACAAGTGCTTAAGTTATGATGTGAATACACTCTCAATAAATAAACATTAAGGAGTTATGTATTAGTAAACACCAAAACCACTGGCACAAAAATCCCACAAGTATAATAGTAGTGTTGAGCACAAAGAAATTACGCTTATAAAAAGCTGAGATTAGTTTCTCAAAGCAAGATACAAATTATTCAAGCATATACATAATCAAACAACCTTTGAGAACCCTTATTAATGGACTTAGAGCCCTAGAAAACTGAGCTACATTTGGTAGGGAGAAGGATAGCCATGCAGGACACTTTTTTTAGTAACTAAAAAGTTACTGAAAGTCATTGGACTTTCATTCTTCTAACAGAAAGGTTGAAATAATTCAAAGGCATTGCAATCTTCAATTCAGAGGTTAGAAAACAATTTTATACACACAACCTCACACTCAAGCAGTGCACTAAGAAGCAAAATGAGCCTTGCTCATTTCACTAAAAACACACTTAAAAACTGGAGCTTTGATTACAGAAACAATGGAAACATCTTTAAATACAAAACCTATTTGAAGAAAATAGCTAAAATAAGAAGAAACTGCAATCACAATTGCTCAGACAACATGTTATCAATTTTATTAAGCTTCCACTGTCCTCAAAATCTATGCATCTAAAAAAAATCATTAATAGTAGTCGATTTTTCAGCAGAGTGTTTCCTTAGAATTTATCTATTAGTACCACAGTAATCATACACATGAAAAAAGTACAACAAATACTTTAAACTTAGATGTTGAAAGAACTTTTTTTCCTCTTTTTTAATATTAAAAGGCAAAAAAGTAATGGGAAAGGCTATAGCAAGACTTATAGGCTGCACAAGAAAATCCTGTATCTGAGCAGGTACTTGGGAGAGTATATGGGAGAATACCATTTATTTTATTAAAATGTTAATTCTGTATTTTTTATTAAGCATAATGCAAAACCAGAAACAGCATTATCACATACTGACAAATAGGATGGAGAATCTTCACCTCTTCCTATATTATTTAATCACACATCCAAATCCACAATCAAAAGAAAAAATTGTACTATTTACCCAGACGTGCTCTAACACATGAAAATTTTGTGGTTTATTTTGCTCATTACTTGGTTTAACAAAAAAAAGCAATCCCCCAAATCATTTAGGAAAACAGGCAAAATGAAATGAACATATTTTTCTTTTGGTTTCTTCTTCTTGGGTTTTGAGACAGAACTTTAACAGAATATATCAGCTCTGTTCTTCTCACCTTGTTATTTTTCCTAATAAATACATACTTGTTATCAGTTTGCATTTCTCCCTTAGTGGATTTACAGCCTCGGATTCTTTTCACTGAGCAGATCCAGTTGGCAACAATGCAATGCCAAGTTCTTGATTAATCATTACCATTGTTTCTCTATATGCTCCTCAAAAGCTCAAACAATGAAGATAGCAGTAGAAATTTCACAAAAATCAAGAACACTAACAGCTCCTTGACAAGTTTTAGAGAAGTCTCAATTACTTGACAGCATGCTTAATCAATCTATGCTTTCTTCCACCTAGCCACCACTTACTAACAAGCATTTGTGTACCAGCTGAAAAGTACAGAAGGAATGGCAGCCTATTTTGTACAGATAACCAAAGATTTGCACTAAGAGAAGCTCATGTTGAGAAAGATGTTATTTTTACCTATTTAAATTTCCAGAAACTTCTCTTCCACTGTTTGTTAGGAACAGTGCCTTTTGTTTATACTTATGTATAAAATGGAAGCACAATCTTAAATAAACTTGATTATGAGTGAATGTTCTTGTCAGCTACAAGCAGAGGCATGTCCATACACATGAAAAACAGAAGTGAATCTTCACAATGTAAGGTGTCCAAAGTCAGGAAATATTTACCACCTATATTCAATCTAATTTCAAGCTCTGCTCAGCAAAGTGATAGCAGAGGAATGACAGTTACCAATCACCTCAGAGTACATTTCATCTGCTGCACTATTACAAGCATGAAGTCTCAAACTTCAGAAGTTACCTGAGCAGAACCAAGAAGATTCTAATCAATCATCAGTTAAAAATAATAAAATTATACAATCACTATCTCTGATACAATGATCTTTCCTGGATCTGAAAAAGGTTTGTGAATCAGAGCCAACAGTCAAAATGAAGTAAAGAGATTTATCAAAGATTAACAGAAAGACTAGTATTATAAAAACAGAACAGATACACCCAAGGCACCAATACAGCTCTATTCATAAAATGCAGCACTCACCAATTTTCTTTTTGGTTTGAAGAAAATAGCAATTGCTTCAATACAGAGAGCAGCTACCACAAAATAACAAGTTACTGAGGGGCACTGGCTTCACGGTGACTGTGTGCACACTCCACAGCAAACCGTGCAGCAAGCACCACTCACACCAGGCAGATTACCCTTCAATCTAACTACCTTGCGTTACCCACTCACCATAACATACGCCTAGCCAGAACTTGGGCAGAAACAAACTTAGCATTCACCAAATAAAGAACAAGACCCAACTAACTCTGACACGTGTGCCAAGTGTGAACTGCTTATGAATACACTATCATGGTCTTAACTTCGGATGTCCCTTGCACATCTAGTTGATAGAACCTAATGTTCCAGCTTCATTGTTTTCATTACATTACAGATTAAGACCCCACACAATCCAGTGTCACAGCCTGACTTCTGTGTACCATAAGCACAAGTAATATACACCCAACCAATCTCTTCTTAAAATGCTTTATCCAGGATTATAAGCTAGTAAAAAACCTGCAGAGATATGGTTTTGTCCCCATTTTGGCACAGCTTTTGCAACAACAGAAATAAGACAGCTTCCAGGTAAACCACGGTAGTGAGGTGGTAATACATGAGTAATTCCTTTACTGAGAGGGAATGGAATTCTTCTGATTTAAACTGCTGACTTTGTAAGGATACAACATTTGTAAAATGTAGCAAACTACAACAGACTTCTCTGCTGTAGCACACAAACCCATGCCATCTTAGAGAGGAAATGTGTTGCAGCAAGCAGCAACAACTCTGATTCCGGCAGTCAAGTAACTATATAAAGAAGTAATTTTTACTTAATAAATGAAAATAAATGAAAAAGTTATATAAAAAACTCCTGTGTCTCAAATACTGCTAATATACAAAGACTGTAGGAGTTTAGTAATTATCAAGTCATTTTTAAGCAGAGAACGTTGAGAATTAAAGTTACTAAACATGATAATATTACAATCATATTTGCCAATACAGTTTGTTTAGAGTACACTTAGAGTACGAGAAAAGATTTAAAATTGTAATTTTACCACACTGCTTAAAACAGCTGGTGGAAAGTCACCAACCTACCACAAAAGTTAAAACATGCAGACCAAAAACTATTTTGAAAATAAAAAAAGCATCCTGAAGTTTTTGAAACTACCTTTGGATTTTCTGAACTTGCGTCTGAATTTACATTCAAAATTCTAATTTACTTCTTCATTATTGAAAAAAAAAAAAAAAACAAACCCCAAACCAACTCTATCAGGACTGAAAATACTTATTGCAAGGGTTAAAAATAGCTGCTCCTACCTCCACTTTCGTTCTGTAGAGAATGAGACGCTTTAGGCTGCCCACTTTGGCTATGTGGTTGAAAGCCTGAGGTGGTATTTTATCACACGATGAGAGATTTAATTCCTGAAGATTTGGACACATTTCAGTGATGACCTCCAAGCATGTTTCATTGAGGAAATGGCCACAAGACAACTCAAGACGTACTAGTTCAGAGCCACAGACTTTCAGGAACCTGTAAAAGAACTCCATGTTTTAAGTGAAAAATTAACAAACTTTCAGGTGAGAGTCTGAATACTTTCAAAACCTTAACCACATAAACCAGGAAATAATTCCTTACAACAAAGATACTAGTCTTGAAAATTATGTTTTGGTTTAGGAAGTCAGAAAATGCTTTTTCTTAATATTAACTCTGAGACAATGGAGCAAAGTAAAACACTGAACATGTTTGAAAAGCTTTTAAACAGTCAAATGCCAATTTTGACAATGACCTGCAAGTTTACCTATAATTTCGTATTTATCTCGGAAAAATCTGCAAATGTAAAAATGAGGTTAAACAAATACTTTTAAATGCATGAAATATTCAGAAGTGTTTTAAGACTTTCAGGAAAAAAAGATCTCATTCTTTTCATTCACAAGCTGAAATCAACACTTGCTAGCTGTTCTAGAACACAAATTCCTGAGGAATACTTGACTTTCATTGTAATTATAAAAACATTAATATATCATATGACGAAAGACCCAAAATTTAGAAACTTTGATGGTCTCTATATTTTGCTTTCCTGTCAGAGATCTCGTGTCAGAAACTCAAGCTCTTTTATCTCTAATCCAAGCTTTAACTGAAAACTCAAACTTAGTTCCTTTACATTTCAAAGATAACCTCCAAAGTATAAACTAACCATTAGGCTTGTAAGCTTGATGCTTAATAAGATAAAAAACCCCACACATTTGCCATGCTTATGTTATATTTTGATTGTTCCTCCAGTAGAAAAACTAGTTTCTTAAACTACAGGCCATTATGAATTTCCCATGTTACTTCCTAGAATAATGGAGCTACTTGTAAAAGAGCATGAATTAGTTTCTCTTAATAAATATTCTCATTTGCTCTCTTACCAGTTCTATCCTACAAAAATGTTCATGCAGACAAAGCAGCTTCAGGTTCTGACACTTCCACCACGAAGTTAGTACTACTTCTTGATTTTAACTGATGCAATAGAAATGCCAGACAGACACAAGGCTCCTGCTTGCACAAAAACTACTATTGTTACAAGGAAAAAGTTATTAGCCTTCCCAAGCTTGTTCATGCTGAAGCTTAGGATGAAATTGCTGCTAGTCTTAGAAGACACACTCAGGGAGGCATTCCTAAGTGACATCAACAGTAGCCCAAGACCTGAAATCCATCTTTCAAGATCCAAGTTTTCAAGCTGCCTCCTTTACTTACTTTTTCGTTACTCACTCAAGTCACACTTGCCATCATCACCTTTCTTTATTCCTTTCACCTTACATATTACATGGCCTTAGTGTGATTATGCAGATCCTATGTAATAGAGAGGGGAAAAGGAGATTCCAGGGTGGCATCTCCATCCCTGGATGTTTCCAAGAGTCATCTGGAACCTTGACTGACCTGATCTAGCGCTGGGGACACTGGCACTTCAAGTGGGAGCTTGGAGTAGACGACCTTCAGAGGTCCCTAACATCCAACATTTCTATGAGCCTAAGCAAACAGAAACAAAGAGAGGGTCTGAGACACGAAAGGGGAGACATAAGCCCCAGAGCCACAGGAGTTCTGCCATGTATGGTCTTCAAGTCTATTCCTCCACTGTTTTTTAACTCTGCAGTCTCTATTTAGAATCTATTTCAGCTTTTAAAGTCAGAGTTTGATTAAACACCAAGCAGTTTCCATACTGGATACGGTGAATTCACAGAGACTGGTAAGCCTTCCTGTGGTAATGTCAGAGCTGAAATGACACGACAATTCACAACAATTAACATTGGGTATTTAAACATTTAAGTGCTATTTTAGACTAGCAATAGAGTTCAACACTGTTATGGAGAAATGCAGGATGGAAATCCCCTGGAAATCAGAATAGAGATATATGGATACATTGCTGATTACTAATTAGCCAATTCTTCTATTTAATGAGTGGCTTAACAATACATTCACACAGCTTCTTTCATCAACAAATTATCAGGTTTGTTTGAATGATGGTATTTTCCATAAAACTTTGTCAGTCACCACTTATTATACCTCTAGCTTTTAATTTGCTAACAAATAAATATTTTATGAATTACTCCATTACAGTAATGGATGTTAGTTTAACTGCCATATAATTTAACAAGGCTTGGCTGTTATAAATGTTAGTAGAGATCAATGCTTTTCCCTTTCTAGGACTATTAGAAGTTAACATTACCAGGTCAGAGAAACACCCAGTTAACCCCCTAGACTCGGAGAAGAACTCCTGTCTCACCAGCTTGAGGAGTTATTATCTTCATAATGTTTTATTTAAACTCATTACACTTGAAACACACAGGCAGAGACCAAACACAGCGAGAGCAACAAGCATTGGCCTTCACGGCTTTGCTGCCTTGTTGGAAAAGATTATTTAGGAGACATAAAACAGAAACAAAAGGGGGATCAAGGTACATGCAGCAGCAGGGTAACAAGAATGAGTGGACATGCATGTAGCAAAGAGAACAGGAACAGGAGGAGGAATCTGAGGAAGTCACCAACCAGCACAGGGCACAGAACACCAGGCAGAAGTGCACAGTTCTCTGAATGATGGGGACAACCTGATCTTTGCATTAAACAGACTGCTCAGGATAGAGGTTTTTGCTGCTGTCTTTGTACATGGATCTCCATGCATCTCATAAAGCCATATGGCAAGGTAGAATATGAGTTCTCATGCTTTCAAAACAAACGTGGCATGGTCTTCATACTTCTGAGACCTAACAGTGTCTGAGTGACTGGCTTGATTTAGCTAATCTGAAAACAAACAACACCTAAAAAAGCACTTTCTACCCAAATTAAAATTTCTACACATTTCTTCACATATCTCTCCTTTAATCACTGAGGACTAACTGGTTCCTGTTCTCAGTCTCTCCTCTGTTCTGCAGTCATCCATCCCTTTTGTTTTTTATTATCAATATTTTATACCACATTCACATCATTTCTGAAGTGATTTTTCTTCTTCCCTTCATGTTTGCTATAAAATATGACTGAACAACCTAGGAAAATGTAAACACGAACATATCTTTTGCTAGATACTGTATTGGGCCTTTCCCTTGAAGTTTATCTTTACTCTAGACAGCAGTATTTCAGGCCTTTTAGTTGTTCAGTTTCTGTTTTTTTGGTTTTTGGTTTGGTTTTAGGAGGGGGGAGGGGGACCCTGTTTTGTTTGGGTTTAATTTTTTTCCCGGGGGGAGGGGATAGTTGTTTTCAATTAAAAAAAGGAATCTCACTTTCCATCACCTTCTGCCTACTCTGAAGAACTGCTGCTCATTTTCAAGCCCTTCAGCTTTCGGGAAGCAAGTCCTAGTGAAGTTCTTCTGAAACATCACATATATATTAGCAGGTAGGATGATATTTGCTCAGGGTGATGTTAAACCCATCATGACCACAGGGTCACTTAGCCCACTAAAAATTTCCAATCTTGAAATTAATGTGTACATCATAAGCATATCTCATGATCCAAAATTTCCAATCTAAGGTACAAGAGATAGTACTCTTCATACCAGAAGGTAAGACCTTTGAAAAAAAATTCTCAAAATATCTTTAGACATGTGCTTATGCAGGTACTGAACACATCACATTTCCTCCAATGGTTTCTGGTGGAACTGCACTGGCTACAAGATCTACACTTTGCTTAATGATTCTCACTTACTCTATATTACTCAGTTCAAAATTACTAAAGACCCTACAATAAGCAGGAATCATAGTCCTGCTCTCTTTCATCTACTCATCCTCCCCTAAACACAATTAGCTACATAGTTTTATATTCCTTTAGTGCAATTAATACAACAGTTTTCTATTATGCTGATTTTAGCAAACCTTTTCTCAATGAAAATCTTCAGTACTGATTTTATACTCATTGACATGTATTTGAATTTGGTATCCAAGAAAGAGGGTGGAGATGGGAAGCAACTTCCATTTGTGAACAACACAGGTTTGGACAGAATTTTTTTTTATTTAGCACTTTCCCTTGTAGTGTTACCTTACACTAGCATCCATGTTAGGGATGTTACCTCTGTTACTTGAAAGATATAATATTGACCACTTTGCCAGGCCTTCCTTCCTATCAGCTTCCTAGAATCAGTATTTCATAAAAACAACCATTTCTGTCTGCTTCAAGCCAACTACATGCTCCCTCCAGCTACTCAGGTCTCCTGTTTCCAGAGCTTGCCACCAGACAAGCAAAATGTCAAAACCCACCTGGATTTTATTCTTCCTCATTTCGCTTCTAAGATTTGAGGTCCCCTCTTTCTTACTTAGTTCTGTCTATACGATTACTTGCACAAACTCACAGAGGACTTTCTGCCTTACAATTACAGTCTTACATTTAATAACATGGTTTGCGGAATTCCATTTTAATATCCTTCTTAAAGACATATTCATATATTTTTAAATTCTCAGTGATGCTTTTCCTTTCAAGACTGCCACAATACACAACAGCAGCAGCACTTATCACAGGTAATTTTAACAAAAGTGTTAAGGTTGGTATGAGTGAAGAACAACTGGGTACACAGAGGTGTAGAAGCTCAAGAAAGAACAAATGGAAACACAAGAGCTGGAACAGAGGTGTGTGTTGGCAGAAGTCAGATTAGCAGGTCATTGACATCTTTGAACTTGTGCAGGCAGTTTCTCAGAGCACAGAGATTAGGAGATGAAGGGCAGGAACAGCACAGGATAGTGAGAACACATGCCAGAAAAATTGGTTTGGGCACACATCTTGGCTCTCTTGGCACATGCAAACATTCATGCTTGAGAGTGACACTTTGGAAGGTAATTTGTAAGGTAATAAAATTAAGACACTTTCCCTTCCTCTAGCTATTCTAATTGGTACAATGTTAATTTTTACTCTAGCATGTATTACACCTCCTTTTTGGTAAGCAAATCCTAAAACATCGCATGTAAGTAAGTAGAATATTAAGTACCTGATCTTGTGCTTTTCTCAACACATATTAAACTATTTTAAGAGAAAAATGCAAAACAAACATTGTAACTTGCTCTCAGTTACAGTCAACCCTAGTTTTACCAAAACCTCTGGAAATTAAAGCAAGAGACAGACCAGATTGTTAAATCAAGAATCCCTGTAAAGTCACACATTATGCCTATTTTCTGTGACTCTTTGGTGCATATTTCAGTAATTTCTCTGACTTTCCTGCTAGTTTGATTTCTAGCAAAGCCTCACCAAATTAAAAATTGTCAAAACACACTTCTACTAAAGGTAATGAAAGCCTTCAAACGTGAACAACAACAAAACTGTTAGAGAAATATTCCTAGATGTGCTTGGCATGCAAATACTGCATCACTAACCTGAAAATAAAACACTATTAATTAATTTTCACAGTGTAAAATGTCAGATGTAAATAAAAATCCTAATTCCTCAGATATTTAAAGCAAAAGAGTTTAAACAAGTTAATGACATTATCAGTGATCCAAGGAAATCTGCATGCAGAACTCCATTTTAAACTGTCATTGTCCTTGAGCTGTTTAAACCTCAGAACATTTATTCAGCATCTCAATGTTTAGTACTCCTCCAATCAACTCCCCTCACTCTTCCTATATAGGTCCTACCCTCCCACACTGATATTTCCCCCTGACATGAAGAGATTCACCAGACCTCTAAAGCCAAGAGAAATGCAGTGCTGCTTATATAATGCTTGCCATGAAATCTTTGCTTATTCCCTGTCATTCTGCATTTCAGACTCCTGAGACTGCTCAGATACTACTTTCACTTTTTTGCACACTTTTAGTTCAATCTAATATAAAGTTTAGCTAATTTATATTATATACTGAAATGAAAAATTTATGATAGTAATTTTCAGCCCTAAGGAGTAGATGTTATCAATAAGTTAAAATACCTTCAGCTTTGCCTCAGGACGTTCATATGCCTGAAGCATTCTGTCTTCTCATGATAATATAGTATTTGCTCCAGTCACATTTCCTAAAATTACTTCTAACTTCTTTTCACTCTAATACATTTTTGAAGAAAATACGTATTTCCAATAATTTCTTAGTATTTTCAATAATTTCATGTATATATGAACATTTTAAAATGACAAATTTATACAAGCTACTACTTCTAACACTGTCACAAGAAACAACAGATAAAAACATTTTTGAAAGGTATTTTCCAAAATAAGATTTAAGCAAGAGTAGCATTTAAACATACCCTGACTTGTACAAATCATAGCTTAAACTGTACAACTGTAAGAAAGCAGCTCTACCAGTTTTGAATTCAACAGTGCCAACTGTAACTCCAAATGCTGAGAAAAACGTAAAAATATGTGTCCTGGTTTTGGACAAAAGGAAGAACGGTGAGTTCCTGATTGTGTGTCCTGGATGCTGCAATATTCCCCAGGTGGTGGTATCTTAATGACAACCAGGGCAATAAAACTAAAGAATTTACTGACAGATTTATCTGTCAAGGAATAGTATCTCTTACCAGGAAGCTCCTTTTTCAAAAAGAGTTAGATTAATGTTTTTGAAAAGCAAGTCTTGTTCTAACGAGTCTCCTCTATTAGTAGATACTTTCATAGCAAATGAGCAGCAAATTTTCATCTCCTGGAAGCCAGCAAATTTGATAAACATACTGATGAAGACTGTTGAAAGAAAAACTTGTGTAGGGGATTTTACTAGAAAAGATTTTTACAGAACAAAGGGTTGCAAAATTATTTCTGTAAGAGAAAAACATTTAAAACCAGACCTAGTTACAGTGGAGAATTTTTGTTCCAGAAGGGAAAATAATAAGCACAGTTTAGACATGCAAATTATTTAGCTTATAACTTTGCTTCTAAAATTTACAATTGAACTGCATCACCCATTTCCAGACTGCACCCAGCTCTTCCAAGAAACACTTTTTCCTAAAACTAAGATAATTTCAGAATTGCAACAATGTCAAATAAAAAAATTCCCATTTGTTACAAATAAATATAGTCCCTTGTGAGAAATATAAACTGAAAATGCTTACTCACAGATTATTTTAAAATTATTATTTTAAAATGCTGTATTCACAAAAATGTTACTAGTAGTTCAGCACTGAAGAAAAAAAATTAGTAGTAACAAAGATATTTTCAACTAAGTGGAAGTCAGAAATGCCAGAACTGTAAAGTTTGTAAGTCTCAGAATCTGGCAATAATTTCCTCCAAGACTACAAAGAATTTTAGCAATCCTGTATGCTAAAAAAAAAATAAATCATGGAAATGAAAAAAATTGCTACAAAGATTCACATATGTTAAGTTTTCATAAGACAGACTTAATAGTTAAGCATCAGAAAGCAGACACTTCATGATTTCAAAGTTGAATTCTCAATTAAAGCTTGCATATTTATCTTCTGCATAAAGTATGTAATATGAAATCCAAATTTGGGAGAAATTTTTGTACCAAATTCAACAACTAGCTGATGTCTTATTTTCTTTTAATACCATTAAGAGCAAAAAAGGCGTAGGATTCTTGCATTATATTGGAGGGTCTGGAAAAACAAAAGCGACATTCCCATCTTGACAAAGTATTTCTTCAAAATATTTTACTTCCTCAGGTAAGGAACTTAGGCATGAAAGGAAAGAAAATGTCTGCATACTTGAGTTAATCTTTTTATTCAGAAAACAAATGAGAGTTAAGACAACTTTTTCAGATATATTAGACTGTTTCTTATCAGTCCATTTCTGCTTTCACCTGCCATTGTTGCTTACCCCTTAGTTGAAGCAACAACTTTTGTTTAAATGAAATGCATTGATGGAAGTTGTTTAACTAATGCAAATGAGCAAATAAGTAAGAAATGATATCTTAGGAAAGCAGAGAACATGGTTGTTATACAGAGAAGAATCCCTGCAAATTTGCTATCTTAATGACCTACACCACAGTCATATTTTCAGCTCATTGGAATATGCACATGCAACCCCCCCTGTTTTCCAACAGGGCTAATGTTTTAAATCATTTTTATGAAAATATTTGCATTTACATTGGACTCCAGTGATTACTTGGCTCATACCATGTGAGCATGCAATCAGTTTATTACTGCAGCCTTTCTAATGCAGTCCTACTGATGAGTCATCTGTACAAAGAACAACCACAAACATTTTCCTTGTGAGATGGATTTTTGATAGCTCAGTTCTAGCAGAGTGTTTTAGAAGCCCTGAAGAAAGCAAAAAACACTGCTTCCCCTGGAAGAAGCGTTTCAGTCACAAGCAGCTTGGAACATGCAGACTCTACAGACTGCTATGGACTTCTGCTGCTATATTTAGTATCTCCGACTGTTTTAGCTGTTTCTTTTTTCTATGTCATAATAATCACACTCTTTATGGTAAACCCAAGACATCTTTTGCCTTTTAATAAAGTTTCAAATACTTAGTGAAACTACCATGCAGCAGCTCTGCAAACAGGGCTTGTCAAAACATTTCTGTACATTTAAGACTGACCTGCTAAATCCAGAAACAGAGATGGCTCCCCTGTTTCCAGTCCAAGATAAATTCAGCCACTGGATGAGAGTGCAGCGAGATTGTAGGTACTCCAGGGATGTGTCATTAATCCTCGCCCAGTAAGGTTGTAAACTGAGATGAATGTACTGTAGAGGATCACAGCAATGTTGATACAGTAGCTTACAAGTTTGTGCTAGTCTACACAGGTCCGGGACTGTAAGGTGACTCAAAATCAACTGGATGAGCTATATTAAAAACAGGAAAAAAAGTCACAGATGGTCATACAGCACTTAAAATGTTAAGGGAAAACTGCAAAGGAATAAGAAAATATGTTCTAACTTCAAAGAAAGTAAAACCTTTTACTTAAAAGTAACTTCTCAAATAAATCGATTAACTATTAAATAGAACTGCACTGCCTTCTCAATTTGACAACACGCTAAATGAGAAAAGAAAAAGCAGATCAGCATATGAAAGTGACAGGAAGCATTCAAATCAGAAGTTTCTTTACCCATGCTAATTTAAACAGTGACATATATGTAAACACTATGTTTATATGTTTCCTTTCACTAAGTCTGCTCTTTCACTGAACAGAACACAGAACTGGCATCCTCCTTCTTCTCCATATTTGGTTTCTAATATGGGAGATATTTGCAAAGTACATGGAAAAACCATACCATGTCCCAGTTTCCCCACACCCTGAACCAATTTCAGATTTATGCCTCTTCTCCCTGCTTTAAAAATCAGTGTTTTGTCTTCTATCTTATATCCTCTCCTCTAGACTATGCATCCAGGTAAAAAATTCAACATAATCAGATTTCCTTTTACAATCTCTTCCTTGCTGTAATACTTTGAGAGCATTTTTGCTCTACACCAGAGTCAAATCTAAAAGGCAAAACCCCTTTTTAACTGTATGAGCTGATTCATCTCCACTTCAGAATAATCACCAGCCTTTCTGACTAGCATCACTGTAACAGTTTTTGTAATAACTTATATCACTCTCAGAAACTAAGAAATATCCCTTCTCTCCTATCACACTGTTTCCTTTTCCAAGGAAAGATCAACACACACACAGACATAAATACTCGCTTTAGGAAATAACAAAAGCGTTCAACAAAATAAATTTCCTTTAGCTTAGGAACTGAGAGAAAATGCACTTGAAAAATGAAATATAAAAATTAGTGTTTACTTTACCAGAGCTGTCTCTAGCAGCTATAAGTACCTGCACTCATGTAACTTAAATCGACTGTTTTCAAGTAGAGTGGGAAACAGTAACTTGCTAAAATGAATCAGTGTAAACTAAAAAACCACAAGTCACAAATCAACTTAAACGGAAGAGAATCTTGTGGTCCTTTCAAAACACCAACATGTTTCATTTTAATGTCTTAGAAGGATTCATCAGACAAATCCACCAAAAATCAGAATAAAATCCGCGACGTAAAATGAAAATGAAGCTTTTTGTGAGATTCAAACAGATTGTACTGCCAATGTATCACTTTATTATGCAGCTACTTTCCACCTCCCCTCCTCCCCCCTTCATTTTTGGAACAACAAAACAATTCAACTTCCTGCAAAATGGAAAATGTTACTTCCTACTCAGCTCCAGATTTAGTATTTGAATTTCCAACAAGAGCTACATATCTTAAAAAATTTTAGTTCAACTGTGATGCAAAAATACAGTGTTTGATATACTCCAGTTTCTTTCATGCTTCGTTTCAAGCCTTTCATCTTCTCTTCTCCTTGCTTGTCCTTTCCCTGAAAGCAGCCCAGGCTTTTGTTTCTGCAGGTGTCTGGAACTCAGATTGATGCAGAGGACCAGCACAGACCTTTCGATGTAACAGAATATATATATATAGATATAGATATATGTGTGTGTCTGTGTGCATATATATAAAAATATGTATGCACATATAATAACTGCAGTTATATTATAATCAGCAAAGTCTGCACCCAACTGACATTTAGGAACTATTGACATTTTGAAACCTAAAATATCCAAAATAACTAGCAGCTAACAGACATAATCCCAAATTAATATCTTGATTTCTGCAAACTTTCAGCTAATTCACACTATGTAATTCAGCTAAATATCTATCTTATTAATGTCTTTCCCTCAGATTTTTCTCCCATGGTTATTTACTAAGTTTTCTAGAGCTGAAAGCTCAGCAGAGGCTGCACAATTATTAGAATTTACGTCTACAATTAATGCAACATAATGTCTGATAAAAGCAAAGTAATACAAATTTCATTAAATGAGAAAAAGTTATTTTGTAACTTCTGAGCAATACAGAGAATGGTGAACAAAACTATAAATGATTGAACAATGTCCATTTACACTAATTAATGACTTCAATGAGTATTTTGTAACACACAGGATGTCCTTCCACAATTGAGATGAACTCTCCCATGCCTCAATCAAAAAAATACATCTTTAACTTTTACTGAAATTATGCTACTTCATAATATATAGAATGAAAACATACAATGAAATGTCACTCCTATGATATTATGTCATAAAGTGTTTTTTTCCTGGCTTTTGATTAAACGAAGATAACAGGTTCAAAACATACAGGCTAATAACCATTAATCACCATTAGCCTGGAGTCTGGTGTCTGTCAGGCACACACTTTTTGTGTCTGTGTACCCTAGCATGAACTACAGTTTAATATCATAATGAATATGTGACATGATGTGCTGTATTGTGCTACGCTGTGTTCGTGGTGATTCCAAGAATGCTACAGAACTAAGTATCTGCTTTGAAAGCTAATTTCATAATGCAGTTTCTCACAAAGAACAGTTTTTACTGTGATTTTATGAAAAATTATGACAATCATTATTATTTCACATTTTCTTATAAATCAATCAGTAAAAACAAATTTTGTTGGAAAAAAAACACTAGAAAGAGGAAAACAAAATATAATTTATACAACATTGATTGCCTATTTAGGCTACGATGGACTAAAAGTACAAAAATACTTCCTCTTCCATTCCCAGGGCAAACATGACACATGCCATCTTTAAACATGTGGTGAGATCAATGCCCACTACAATGAACACCTCCAAATACAGAAGGTTTCCAAATCACAATTCTCCACAATTCAACAAACAGAAGTACACAAAATTTTGTGCTGAGCATAAAAAGGATCCTGATTCCTACTCAATCCATATTTTTAAGATCATGATAGTGCCTGATTGCAGCATCTCACAGACATATTTTTTGAATTACCAAATAAAAAGTATAACATCTTAAAAGAAAAACAGGGGGAAAAAATGCTTCTCACCCTCTGCAAAGTTTGCTTATAAGCCCAGACAGAATTTCCACTCCTCAGTACAGGGGCAAAACTTTACCAATGATGTAGTTTCTAATAGTACTTATTGAACCAGAAGTTTCTCTAGTTTTTAAGCTTTTTTGCTGAAAAAAAGGAAGCAACAACCATTTGTACCTAATAAAATATTTTCTATGGCTAGAGCACAATAACACACAACTTGGTTTCACCAGAAAAGAATGTCTGGATGCTGGCCAACCTACAGTATCAGTACTTTCTATAAATTTCCTTTTTCGGTTCTTCCATGAAGATGAAATGGTTTTCCAATAAAAAAATACACCGGCCTATGCAAACCACTCATTCAGAAACAGACAAATGAGCAACTTGCAATTTTTTGACTCTTGCAGCTAGAGCTGCTATAGTTTAGAATCCATTTAATTAGAATTGATATTAAAACATGCTCAGGTAAAGGACAAAGGATATGTGCACAAAGAGGCAAGAAGAAGAAGAAGGTGGTATTCTAGGGCTTTTGACATTTGTCAGCATAGTTTAAGAAAACACACATCCCTGGTTCCACAACAGGATGACTTGCACCAGCAAATGCACATACATTGAAGAGTGCATGTGAACACCAGCAGACATGAACAGCTCATAAAGCTTGTAGGCAGCTTTCAGAAAAATCAGCTTCAAGGAATGACGAAGATGTCATTTATATCTTTCTATGCCAGAATTTTTACCAAAAAAAATGTTTTGGACTAGAGCATGCAGAGTCTTCTGACTCTCCTCTCTGGAGAAAAATAAGCTGCGTTTTTAGTAGCCAGCACATTTTGGTGAGTCTCAAACTGCACAACACATATGCAGGTATTCCTCATCTTTCCCAAAAGCTCTGAATTTGTTCAGGCCTTCAGGCCTCAAGTATTCCTGCAAAGCCAACTAAGACTAACGCCTTACTCCTTCCACTTTACAAGCAGCACAAGCCAGTCAATGAACTGGGAAGGAAGACAAGGACATGAAATCTCTCCTCTAAAATCCTCCCTCAATTTTAAGGTAATTCTGGAGAAGAGATCATAGCTAGTAGTTGCTGGTTAACACCATTCAAGATTAGGGAAGCAAAATTCTCTCACTAGGTCATCCAAAAGTTTGCAGCTTCTTCTACAGAAGCCTTGCCCTGGAAAGCTGAGCATTTTTCTATTTTTTAGACAGGAGCAATCTTAAAATGCCTTCAGACTTCACACTGCAGCAAACCATTCCTAATGCCATTCTGAGGAACAACATACTCTACAAAAGGATAGACTATGGAAGTTTCAGAAATACAACAATGGCAAAAAAAAAGATTGGAGGAATTGCTGCCTACTTTAGCAAAACCCACTCAGCTTGTGTATTTTGTGAATGACAGAGGGTAGTACGAAAAAGCTTCAAACAGCTCAAATATGGAACAGGCATGTTCATGAAAAATTAGGACAGTTACACATTGTCAATCAATATACACCTACAGAAAAGGTACAATTTTTCATGTAATGCATCAATCAAAACCGGAAGGAGTCAGCAATTGCCTTACTTCAACCACAGTTTGAACATTTCCCATAAAAACCTGACATTTGTCAGTCTTAAATACAGCATGCAGAGTACTGCTTCCATATCTAATGTGATATGTCACGCTACCAAGTACAACATTTTTGTTGCTCTGATGCCCAACCCTTCCAGCTGGACTAGAAAGTAGGAAACTAGGATTTCTGCTGTCACAAAACCAGTACAGAAACAGTCTTTTATAGTTTTCTGATGAATATTCCACCCATGTTTTCAGTTTCTTTAAATCAAAGCAGAAGAAAAAAAATGCTCCTGGTACTGACAAACCACATAAAGTTATTTATGAAACCAAACATTAAAAAATGGATAAAAAAGGAAGTTGGTAGACAAACAGAGCAGATAAACACAATGAAGTACAAGGAGACAGAAATTCACACGAGTTAAAAGACTTCAAAAAATACTTCCTAAATTAAAATTTTAATATGTGTAATCAAGAATTTATGGTTTTCTTCAACAATCTTGGAGGTCTTTTCCAACCTTCATGATCATGTGGAACAGAAAAGAGATTACTCAATCTCTCTGATGTACTAGTATACTACAAATCAATTTATCCAGCCTTTTCAAACAAGAAAAATCCCCACATTTAAATAAAGTTTTATCTACAATTAATTTCTTTGAATTACTAAAACCAACATGTTTTCAAACTTTCAAACAATTATGTGAAGTACTTTCTTTACTTCAGTACTGCTGTGCAAGCACCAACAGTAAAATATATTAAACACCATGTGTACTCTGAGGTAAAAGCAAGCAACCAACCACCATTAGAGCTAATGCATGATAAAGTTAGTATTCTCATTTATTATTCCATCGCATCAAAAAAAAAAAAAAAAACAAAAAAAAAAACCACGAACTCAAGAGGTTTGGTTTCAAGAGAAATTTCAAGACAGCAAGAGTTGTTACATTCTCTTCCTTTCTCATTCCTCTTCACAAGCACAGCAAAATTCTGCAGCCTACTAGGGCATATGGCCACCCAACCATGGCCTTCATGTGTCAAACTGGGGTAGTTCGAGTCAAAAGATGTGGTAAGACCAAAATACTATTTGATTAGATCAGGTATTTCTGCAAACACCCTTCAATCTGTGGCAACACACCTCACCACACTCCCTTCCCTTCCAAAAGTGAGCCTGGTTCAAGCTATAAGCTTGAGCATTTTCCGAGTTACCACAGTGAATGAACACTTGCTGCCTCTGCCAGATTGCAGCACACTGAAGAGCAGGAATAATCTTGTCTCTGCCCAAATCCGACGGCCTGAAACAGCAAGTAAAGGCTCCTTTCCATGATGGGCCAACAGTTTGTTTCAGGAGAGGTGAAGATAATTGTTTCACCTCTCAATTCTTACTTGAATCAGGGTACCAGCTTTCATAAACAGCTGCACCCCACTGAGAACTGCCTGGCCTGCACATGGTATTCAGCAATCATACTCCACAATTTCATTATACTGGAAATTAGAGGAAAGAAAACACTCATCTACAGACTCTGAGCACATTTGCAACTATCATGTTGCCAGAGGATCTGAAAGGAGTTAATTCACAACTGTTTTCTCTGCTAATGAAAAAATAAAAAGTAGCGAGCATAAAAAGAAGACAGCATGCAGAAGTCCAGTTATAAGATATTTTACCTGCACCATAATTCAAAACTTAATTGGATGGAAAAAGCTCATTTAATAATAATATAAAAATACTATGGCACTTTCAAGAACAAAGCTCTGTAAGTTTTGTACAAAAGAAAACAGGAAAACAAACTTTTAGCCTATTGCAAACTCTTTCCACTTCCAGATGTTGACTGAATCTTTTCACATCTCTTCTGTATATTTTCTTTGTCAAGCATGAGAACTAAAAACCTACTGGAAAACTGCTAAAAGCTTCTAAGTTCAAGAACTGGAAACTCAAGGCTAGAATAACTGGTGTAAAAACTGTGTGTGAATGCACAGATTCTTGAGAACTAAGAGTGCAATAACTATGCAAATACCTAACATCCACCCATGGAAGCAGACAGACTTACAGAATTCAGGCATACCTATACAGTAAATGCAGGAGATTCACAAGGAATGCAAGCAGCTGAGAAAAAAACAACAATCATGACCAACACCCTCTAAAGCACTTTTGCATCCGTAATAACCAAGACAATGATTGAGAGTAAACATGCTTTTCTTACCTCATAAGGCAGTTTATCAAAATACCCATTAGTTGGCCATTCCCTGAGGGTAACAATGCTGAACTGTTTATTAAGGGTGTCCATTCCACATGCAAATTTTTCTTCATCCTCCTCTTCATCTATATCATTCATATCAATCATTGAAGTCTTAAGTGAAAGCACAGGCCTCTCTTTAACACCATGTAGTACTACTGCATCCAATTCAGTGTAATAGTCCAGAAGGGAGCTGTTCACTTCCAGTCGGATCAAGTTTGTGGGAAAGTTTATCTGCTTGATACAAGGTGTGAACTGCCGAGCCTGAGGACCATTCACCTTTGTAGGTGCCTCAGACCAAAGTATTTCCCATCTGTGAATAAAAAAAAAGACAGACATACAGTACAGGAACTAAAATCAAAGTTACTAAAGCAACTCCTCAGCACAATAAGAGGGCAACATCATCTGTCAAAAGTATTTAACGAGCAAGAAAAACGGCTGAAAAGATGATTTATGAAATTTATGTTTTCCCTAGATTTGATAAATATCCTATGATGAATTTCCCAGGACACACTAATTCATGGCCTTAGCATATTTTCCCTGCATCACTGAATAACAAAATAAGCTGTAGACTCAGTCACTTGTGTTAGTGTTATCTGTGCTCAAGCTCTTCTAACATCTTACAGGTAAGGTAATCAAAACAAATGGATTGCTGATGTCTTCACAATGATGGTATGCTCATGTAAGTACACATGCTACAGTCTTGCCATGTAACCCAAAGAGAGTCATCTGACCTCTTATTTCTACAAAAGAAAAAAATCCATCACTCAGACTGCTTAATATCAAGCCTATTCAAATTATAGTAATACAAATTACTAAAAAAATTTTAAATTTTACTTTGTTTATCTGTCTAGGCAAGCAAAATGTTCCTTTAGAAGTAATTCACTGAAAAATTAGCAAAGAAAGTAGAAACTTCAAGTCATTTTTGGAAGGGTCCTTTGCAAAAGATATCAGAATTTCCAAACTGCTGAACTGAAAAGCCTTTCTTCTCTTTGGTCCAGTGGCAGACAGAAGTACAGGGTATGCACAAAACAACCATACATACATCCTTACTTTCACACACAGACCCCAAATTTCCTGCAATAAGTGACAGGGAAACGTGCTGCCAACTGAGTAATCTGGAGGAAGCAAATCTTACATTCCTTCTTCAGCACTCCCAAATCTGCCTAAAGGCCTGAAAACAGAAACATGGTCTCTTTTTTTATCTGCATGGGTGCTCACTCAGTGAATGGAGATCCTTCAGTCACTTATGTCCGTATTTTTCCTTCCTCAAGTCTACTTCATTCCTAAAGAAGAAAGCCCCCAGCAGTTACTATTTCTACTCCCTTTTTGACAATATCCTTACCTCGATACTAATACAGACACTTCTATATGCATGTCATCTATTTCTGATCACTCTAGCCCCAGCTTCAAGGATTTCTCTCAGACTTCTTGCCCTGTCACATGAATCTCAGAAGCACTCTATATGCTCCCCAGTACCTCAGCATCTTGGCTTTCCCTACCAGACACCACTTCTTTGAATTTACAAGTACTGCTCAACACTTGTGAGGCTAAGAGGGGAAATATTAATTAGAAAATAAAATCAGTCATGCTTTACTTTCAGAACCAAATGCTTAAACTCTTTCCATCATAACAGAAAGCAAAACAAATGTAGGGACTTTCATTAAAACATTGCACACAGTGTAAGTAAGGTTTATAAGTTTGATATTTGCTAGGAGGAAAATTAAGAAAATTAACCCATATTGGCTGAAACTTCCATTTCACAGTGGACATTTTCAGGTAGGCACAGATAAATTTTCCTATCCTACATCACACTGCTCTCTGAGTACCTTATAGTCAAATAGGAGACTTGCAGAACTCTCATGTCCAAAGGGGAAAAAACCCAAAAACATCATGAACTAAAAACAAACATACAAGAGTAGGGAGCATGGCACATCAAAGTACTAACACAAGAGAGTGGACAGCTCTACCCTAAAATTAACAGTTTTCGTAGGAGAGACACAGTATTAAGAAAAGATTTCATTAATTTACAAAATGAATGTCAACTCATGGCAAAGTAGCAGCTGTAGTCCCACTGTCACATCCTCTCACATAAGGCGATTCTCTAAGCAAATACTTAGTGCTGGCAAGGCACATGACCTTCCTTGAACACTTTCTGATCACCATCTGACATTTAGCTTAGACACTTCCATGTACCCACTCAAAGTATCCTTAGGGAAACTCAAGGCTATTTTTTCATTAATCTAACACACATTGGACATCAACCTCTAGCAGAATATGTCTGTTATTGACTTCTCCTTTTGGACCCTGGTGAGAGGATTATCTAGCAGCAGCAGAGCTCTGGAAAAAAATAATGCATCTGGAGACCTGGGCTCATCAAATTGCAGTGCAATAACCAGCTCCAGCAAGCAGTAGCCAGTTTCTAGTCTTTGTAATAAACTAAAGAAAGTGGAAGACACGTAGCATGACTTCACAATCTTGGGAAGCTTCACATTCAAATGCTGATGAACAACAAAACCAGTGACAATTTTCCACTATCCTTGTCCTACTGTTTACTTTTCATCAACAGCCCACCAATCTAACTTCAAAGGAGTTAGCTCTTGGTTTATCTGGAAAACTGAAGTCTATCAGGTTGATTTGATATGTTCTCTGCCTTGGTGGCACCACACACAAGAGCAGACAATAGCAATTGCTCTGAGTCAGGGCTGGTAAATCCATCCCATGTGTAGGCATGGTAAATCCTTCCCATGCTCTTCACCCATTACTACAAGTGGAAGTGATCTCTTCCTCTTAAGATCACCACTGTAACATTGAAATAGGCTGCATGTAATCAGAAAGGGAGTGAAGAATTCCGGACCAAAAAAGTCTAACTTTCCAAGAGGCTTCAGCAAGAATTTCATTCTTCTGTTCTGGACCATTCTTTTGTTAGGGTAATCCACTTAAAATCCTTCATAAGAAAGGCATTTGTACAGTCAGTCCTGGTTTGAGGATATGTATCAAAATCAGTTTCCGTAAGAAGGTTGCCTGCATCTGTTTCAAGCTTACAATGCTCAATAAACTATTTAACCCAAAACAAAGAGAAACTGAATCCAAATAAATACCTTTAAAGAAGTCAAAATATTTCTGCCTTCCCTACAACCCAAGCTAATTAGGTAGCTCTCAAAAAATCAAGTAGAATCAAATCAATTCAGGTAGTACATTGTTTGTCCTCCACTCTCGCAGATATATAGTAACAGCTGATCAAGGTTGTCACAATGAGAATGCTTAAATAAGAAGGTTTCATCAGCAATGTGCTAGAAAGCCTCAGTCTTCCCAGCAAGGAGTGCAAGGCAAAGCCTGAATAAGATTCAGCAACATCTGTATTTTATCTAGTGACTGAACAAAAGGAGGACATTAAGTGAGTTTCTCCATTCAGTCATGGACCCAGTTTTCCAATTAAACTCCTCTCTGTCTCATGAAGACAGACAGGAACTCAATTTTCTCTGATACTAGACTCCATACATCTATATGGTAAAAGATTAAAAAAAAAATTCCCATTCCTCTTCCTGCACCATGAAGGAAAATACAATCTGGTGATTCCTAGGCTGAGAATCATACTGGTAAGGTCTGTGTCAAATATTAGCACACATTTAAAGTTTGTCTATTTTTTTTGTTGACCTAATGCTGTTGGAATGGTTTTTTAATGGTTAAGATGATGCTTGAGCAGACACGGTTACTTCTTAAGAAATATATGTAATAAGAGAGAGTCTTTGGAAAAGGGGCTTCCAGGAAAAGGAATCAGAGTTCTCTCCAGAAATGCAACATTAGACTTTGCCTGCAATTGCTGGTTTCTTGTATTGTCAAATCAAGATAGGTGTAGAAAGTAAAAAAAGCACTACAAACAATCCAATAAATGCCTTGCCTCAAGAAACTAATAGCTGAGTTAAAAGTCAATAGAAGGAAGAGTTCCAGATAGACCAACAAGGAGAACATAAGGCATCTCAGAGAATATACCCATACCTTTGACGAAAATGCAACTTCTGCAACAATTATAATCACATGCTGCTCTTAGTCAAGCAACCGCACAGCAAAAATCTGTATACTACCTACAAGAAAACATCTCCTGCCTGCAAACATGCCAGGGATGCTTCAGCACACTAGTTCAAACCAACTTGGAAGGTGTACCCCTGACCTCAGTTGTGAGCTCATAAACACAAAAGGCAGGGAAGAGTGGGAAGATCATGAGCACACTTTAAAAGTCAGCTTAAGCTGATAAACAGAGTTCACAGCAGTATAATTACTATGGGAAAATATGAAGAAAATTTTCATTTCTACCAGGAGTTAATTCTGAAATACCAGAGACAACAGACAGGACTCCAAGATTGCTCATGACATTTAAAAGAGCAAAAGGTACTTCAAGTAGCTGCTCTGTCTTTTTAGGAGTTTCTCAAAAACTACTGTATTCCACAAACCCAGAATTCATTTTTCTATGACAGGCATCTGAACAAGAAAAAGCTGTTTGCCTGAAGATGTCAAAACAAGTTTTAAGTAAGGACGCAGATGTCTAGAACTTGTGTGTTGCACAAAGGTGAGATACAGGCCTGAAGGTTCCTTATCACACTCTAATGTGTTGATGGTATCAGCAGTGTTTTGGGTGTTTTCATCAGAGATTCTCAGGGAATAAAAGGCAGAGTGAAAGAACCATCTGAATGACACTCTCTACAAGAACTCATGATATTTTACGTTCAGTACACTGCCTTTCTGGTTTCATTCCCTTTTTTTAAACGGGGGGAAAGAGGTTCAAACAAACATTTTGATCCCCGTTCAGGCTGCTTAAATACAATAACTTTCCTGTTGGAAGGAGAGGGAGCCTTTTATTTTGTCCATCTTCATTAGCCTGCTCCTCTGGTTTGAAGCAGCTTCTGCCTTTATAGGCTTCAAGGCTTTCAGAAACAGAAAGAAACTTGGCATACAGCAAACACAGTTAAACTTGGAAATACTGAGCCATGCTCAATTTTCTAGCAAAATTCTAAACAACATGAAATTAAACAAATTAAGTAGAAATAAACAACAGGAATACACAAGGCAGAATGGAAGTGGTCCCAGACAAATGATCATGGTATCTCATCCTTGAGAAAAAAACCTAGTAAGTGTCACACCTTATCTGCAGAAAAACAAGAAAAAATTTATCACAAGATAATCTCTACTGAAGAAGCAATCACTGCATAGCAGGAAGGACATATGTTATGAAATATCACCCCAAGTACAGCCACAGATTCCACACTAGTTAGGAATCTCTGATTATGAGCTTTTATAAAAGCACATGAATATACAGTATCACTCTAACAAATACGATGTAAAAACAGTCAAATTAAATTTAAAAGACCACAACAGGAGAATAGGGATCAAATTTTTGTTTCATATTCCAAACTTAAAAACCAAAGTTATTTTTATAAAAGGGAAAAGTTGAAAAACTTATGAAAAAATTATTTTTTACTTGCTAACTCCTATTTAAACAAAGACTAACAACAATTAACTATTAAGAATATCAAAATGTATCAAATGGGTTGACACTGAAGAAGCCATTAGGAAATCCTCATGAGTAAGCCTTCTGGGTAAAAAAAGAAGAAAAAAACAGGAAAAAAAAACATTTTTCTTATCACAGAAGCTAGCTATAGCTTACCCATCAATCTAATACACTATGAAAAACCAGGAAAATCCTCTTGGTTGCGTTCAGCTCATGCTGCATTTCCCCCCACCACACATGTGTAGAGCTCTGCCTCTTTCACTGCTGAAGCTTGGTGACAACTCAGCATTGTCACCAAACCCTACAAAAACACGGAATGTGCACTAGTACAAAGTCCCACAACCACATTAGTATAATAATGATAGCACAGCACAATAAAAAATAGGGATTGAATTCTTCACCGCATAAAAACTGGGACTTTATATTACAACTTTTCCCTAATCTCAGACCATTAATTTTTTCTTGGGTTTTCTGCACCCAGGTAATTCACATAGCAAACCTGTATATGGAATGTTAGTATCGTTTACTATACTAACTACCTACACTTCTCACCAGTCAAGGTATGAGAAGCACAAATGAAAAGCACAAAAGGTTTCCATGTGTTAGAACAGCAGTTTCTCTGACATTTATTATTTTTGAGAAAAGTGATGTTATGCCTTCTGTGTTTAAATCAGCAAAAGGTATGAGAGGACAGAGAATCCTCCAGTTGCTGGATGACAGTTAAACCATAATGAAGAAAACTTGAAACTAACTGTCCTGTTCTAAGCAGGAGGATTACTTAGAAACAATTACAGACCCTCAGAGAAGTAAATGCTTATTCCCGTTCCATGAAGATCTGACCCCACCTCTAAAGACAGTGAATAAAGCTCACCTGAGACAGTATCATACAAAGCTGCGATAGCAGTACTCAGTGCACCAGCAATGAAGGAACATGACCAAAGACCATTTTCTGAACACCGGCAAGAGTTGCTCTTTCACGCAACTGAAGCATAAGGTGAGTAATACATTGACCAAATATGTGGGTGTTAGCCATTTTTTAACAAAAATATATAAAATTCTCTGGAGCAAGAACTGTGATACACTAGCTCCTTACAAGACTCATGCAGCCTAGAAGTTTTTGTACACAGCAAAGTTTTGGATGAGCTGATGTTTTAAATATTAACCAAATAGAAAAAATATTACCTGGTTGGAGCAGTATAATCTACTAAACATAATATTTAAGCAAGTCTGAACAGACTTCTTCCTCTCAGCAGTTTTGACTTCACCAGTAGTTTGGCCTTCTTTGTATATCAAAAGCAGGAACTGCTGAAAAAGAACTTTCCTAATGACCTGCCCTTTCTACATTGGCGTTCAGAAGGAGATACAGTGTCAGCTAATAAAACAAAGCAGCACTGAAAAGTTTCATTGGTAATAAACCAAGCATCAAAATAGTCAGAAGAGGAAAACAAGGTTCTAAGTGCCTTTTGAGTAAGTAGGTCATGGCCTTCTTTAACAGAAGAAAATAAGAAAATACTATGGCAGTGCTTCAAGACCAAAACATCAGTTAAACAAGGAATCACCTGAGATTACAGCAGCATTCCATCTTCAAAAAAAAGAATGCTTAGCTGCTATCTCAGACAATTTTTGCAAGCAAAAACAAGAGACCAAGAACAGAAGCAGAAAAGAGACTGAATTCTTGCAACTCTTCAGAGTCCCCTCATAAAGGTGAGCAAATGAACAGAGAAAAAATATTGTGTCCCTCGTGGAGGAAGGGTTCCTTCATCTTTCCTTCAAGACACCATACATAAGACATTTGCCTCCTTTAGAAGTAAAGGGACAAACCAAATGTGCAGCCCCAAACAGACAAGTCCTGCTGAGGAAAGAAAGGTAAGCAAACAGAAAAAAAGGGTCTCTCTAACACTTCTCTAGCATCAAGACTAACAAGTATTGAAGAGGCAGCACAGACAACTCCTTCCAAGGATGCCTGAGACAATCTTTTTCCAACCATAAATGTTAACCTATGCAGGCAGGACAGGGGGTATTCTCGCCCACAAATCAAAAAGCAAGATCCTACAGAAACTGCATCTTTTATTATGAAGAAGGGCATCTGAGCTCTCACTCTGACCACACCTCAAGAGAAGTCAAAAAGCACATATCCCAAAGTTTTACATTAGTATTTTCACTTCCATCTCCTTTTAGCTCTCTGTATAATTTTCTTTTTTGTGTACCTAATTAAACAAGTCCTTCAGTTAACTATTTTTGAGCTTTCCTCCATTCTGTGCTCCACCATAATGAAATAAAATCTACATCATAAAATAAAGAAGTAAAATGAAAGTTCAGAGTAATTGCCCAGTAGTCCTTTCACATTAGGTTCTGAATTTGAAAGTCTTAAAGCTGCCTTCACCACATACCATTCTGTAAATAAGTGCTGTATTACAGTGCCAAAAGCACTCATACTTCTAAAGTTAGGTGGCCTACAATTATTACTTTGACCTATCACTTGAATTCAGATGTTCCTTGAATTCAGTTGTTTACTTTAGAACTACACAACATATTCTCATTAGACCTGTAAAAAAAGCAACTGCACTTAACCATAGTAGATGACAGAATCATATGAAATACATTAACTAGGAATTTTGAATATAAACCATGACACACCTGATTTTCCAGGGATTTTTGAATGAACATCAATAGCCTAGTATTAAGAAGCAAGGGATAATAAGTTAGACCTAAAAATATACCTTTTAGTGGCGTCAGTAAAAAGTCACCCAACATCCACACTATCACTGCTTATACCACCAAAGTGTGTATATATCATAGCAATATAGTATTGGTTGGCATACTAATCTTTACAGGACACATTTTGTTAAGTTTTTCCTCTATCAGCTCTCCCTTGCTTTATATCTTTGGTATAATTTAATTTCTTTTTGATATAGAATTCAGTTGCATATGCTGATGGCTTTTCTCAATGTTTTTTTTTCACCACTACATGCTTTGACCTGTTCATTTTCTTCTTCCATTCCTATTATCTCACCTCAGGAGCTTCTCATCTCACTCACAGTGTTCTTCATTACTATCTTACCATTCCCCAGGTTACCACACTCCTGATCCTGCAACTGGAATTTCATCAAGACTTCCTAATATAAGGAAAATCAACAGGATCAAATCTGCTTCTTTTAGCTGAAGTGAGTGTAAAAACAAATGCAGCTAACACCCTTTGACCAGACCAAAAATAAAGATCAGACAAATGGCATCACCTTTTATCTGACTGCTCTGTGCTTCTGGTTTCAGCTTCATTTCCATATGCATAGTTACAGTGCCTAATTGTACTATACACGCAACCTAAAGCATGCAGAGAAGAAAGAGTCCATGGCTACTTGAAGCAGGATGATACATCAGCCACAAATCCTCAACCTCTTTTACACAACTTCCTCTTCCTATCAGAGGAAGAGCTCAGACCTACCATTTCAAAACTAGTGATTTATACAGACATAGTAATTATTGCCCATAAAAATTCCAACACCAAAACTATCATCACACAAATTTAATTTGATATTAGGAGATGCATTAATTCCTACAGAACATCTACACCTCTGAAGTTGCTATCAAAATGAGTCACCACAGTTTAAAAAATATGAAGAAATAAAGAAAACTTTAATGGATCAGATAGAAAACTGATAAATACTAGGAAGTAAAGTTCACTAAACAGCCTATTTGTAGCATTTAACATCTTACGGGAAAGCATAAAGAAGAAAAAAATTACCTTACTTCAGCTGGTGGATTTTGTGAGTAAGGATTTGCAGAGCATGCCAAAATCCTGACTACTGCTCCAGGATGATAGGTTTCCAGAATGTGCACTGCAGTGGGATAAACTGGTTCTTCAAAAGCAAGTTCCACATAGTCTTGACTACAGAAGGTGGATGGTGTCCTCTTGAAAGGCAGCCGAGCACTTGGGCAACGATCCCACCAGGTGCCGTAAGTTCGAAAGACAGCAGTCTGGGTGAAGTCACCAGAACTAGGGTACACGTTGGGAATACCCGCTAAATTCCACATGGTATATGACATGCTGTTCTCACTGCCGTAGTGAGAGCTGAAATCCAGCACTTCTTTGGCATACTGAACTATTTCAACATTGATAGGTAAGGCTCGGGTGTTCGATTCAATTGCCCTCCGACTGTTCATTTCTCCTCTCGTCGCTGTCCTAGCTCGGCGCCGAAGGCACATGTAGTAAAACATGCTCAGAACTGTTAACATGGGAAACACTGGTGGCATTTAGATAGGGCTTAGGAAGATGCAAAAAGTCAGGAGTCCTTTATAAGTTGCATTAACTGCCTGTGGTGTTTTGAAAAAGAGCTGATAAAACAGAATGAATAAACACAGTGAGCAGATACAGCATCCTTAGAAAGCATATTGTGCTGTTTTGAATATCGTCTTAAACAAAGTACTGCTATGAAAATATTAATAAATTACTGTATTTTGTTGTAAGACAATTGTTTAGTTGGAAGCTACTAAGTGCAGCTTCCCATTTACTTTTTACCTTACTTCCCACTTATTTTTTGTTTAAAAAAAGAGAAGACTATGAAGAAATACTAGCCAAAATCAGCCCTCAAGCAACAAAAAAACTAATGGTCAAAATAAACATTATCTTTAGGGATTTATTACAAGAAAAAAAAAATGCACTGGCTCAGGGAAATTAATTCAAGTATGAAATGAAATTTGGCCCATGCTGTAAACAACTGTGAAAGCACACCTGAAGATAGACCTTCCCATTGTGAAGACACAGCTGCTTAAAACCATTGTGAATGGTTTTACTTTCTTAAAAGAAACCACAGTAAATGGTTTTGAGAGTGAAAAGAACAAGCTTTTAGGTCGTTAATTTAAACTTAACCCACTGCTTCCTCTATCAGAGTGCTAATCTGAAACAGTCACAAAAACACCACCGGTACCGTTTGAAGTTGTCCATGACAGCATACACCAATGGCAGAAGGGTCACCAGCCTCCTGAAGGATGCTCAGAATTCACTAACATCATCTTCCTTTAAACCATGCAACAAACGAGGTCCTCAAAAGAGTCCTGGCATCAGGAGCAGAAGTCCCCATAGAAAGCATTTTAATTCTGATAAGAGAATTAAATTTAATTTTATTAAAGTAACAATTCAGTTAAATACAAAATGTACTAGATCTGCACACTTAAAAAACCCAACACAAAATATACTATTAATTAAGGATACCAATGTGTTTTACACAGCCTATACCAAAACAAGTAAAACAATCAAATAAGCACGTCTAACAATTAGAAAAAGCTAAATTAAAGGTAAGTTACTTCACTAAAGTTTTCTGTTTACAACTGTGAAGAAACATTTATAGCTGAATGTTCTCTACAGGACACAGGAGGGCTGTATCATATTCCCTACTAATAAAGATCCTCTTACATATGCTTGTCCCATATTGAGCAGCTGCTCCATACCTGCGTAATGTAAACTGTGAGTTTTACCAATACACAACGAAATGTGCAGTGTATTCTCCAATTTCTGCTGGCACTACACAACACACTTGGGCTATGAATTCACATTCTCCAGCGCCACAAACTGTTTCTCACAAACCGGCCTTCTCATTAACTTGTCCATAAGCTTTACTAAGAGAAAATAAGGAGCAATGCCTGTAACCTGCTAGAGGCCAAAACAGGGATGACTAAGCATGTCTCAAAATAGAATAAATGTTTCTTCAACAGCCCTTGCTGGAGCTGCCGCTTAGTTCACCACAGGATACACACTGTGGTAATGTCTGAACCAACAGACATAATCCTTCTATCGCAGAAGACACCTCAAGTAACAAGTACCACAGTGCTTCCTTCACACTGCCAGGCAGACAAACCATGTATTTAATGTTTGCAGTGGGTACAAGTGAGACCCTACTATACCGTTTTTGGAAGCTTAAACATAAAGTAGGGTAAATAATGAAACAAATGGAAACTTTTTTAAGTCTCTACACAGATCCACAGATCCAACGTATGTTTTTGGGTCAGTTGCTTGTTCCCATACTCAAACACACAGAGATGTACAAACAACTCTCTTTCGCATGAATGTTTCCAGCAAGAAGGCACTTGTGGCAACAGATAAGGGCAGGCTGCACTATTTGCCCATTTTGCCCATGACAGAAAGAAAATTTACTAATGAAGCACTCAATTCTCACTTTCTTGCCTCTTCTATTATTGGCTTCTTGCTTAGTTTCACATGTTGATGTAGCTGTCAACAACATGAATTACTCCTGATACTCAGTGAAGAAGGAAATGCATTAAGACAGTATGCCGGATTTACTTCAAGCTCCCCTGGAACGTCAACAACCAATAATGTCACATTTCCCACAAACAACCTGAGCCACCTTTCAGAAAAGACACTGGAAAAAAAAAGTAGTACAACCCTGAACCTCTCCTCCTTAAAAGAAAGAAAAAAAAAAAAAACAACTCCAAACTGAAAATTGTTATTTTATTTTTTCAAAGCAGAGATACTTTGATGTAAGATGTAAGTAAAGATTACAAACACATTCTCCTTCTGGACTTTTCTCCTCTTAAAAAGAAGGATCTATTTAAAGAATATGCCAACACACATTAAACTTCAACAAACATTCTGCTATCAAGCCCTGGAATCATGGCTAGATCAGCATATACACCACCTTCAAACTCAAAATTTCACTGATTAATGTGATTTGAAGGCTGCTCCACAGTAATTATGGCTTTACAGATCTCAATTTTAAGAATAATTCAGCTGTGGTACTTCAAGATCAGGTGGGAATCACTTACCTCACATATGCAACCTACACAACTTCACATCTGCACTGCAAACTCCAGGCGTTGGCCACAGTTTGCAGCTCTTGCGGCACTACTGTAAAACCAGGCTGTGCTCCTTATCTAAGCTTGCTCAAGAGCAGCAAAACTATCCAGCTGTTCAGGGCTGTATGTCAGCTGGCTGGCCAGTTTAAGCCAGGTCTAACAGAGAAATAACCTGAAATCATGCTGCAGATGTTCCACTAGCTGTAATGTTAATTTGGGTCATTCTCCCTCTAGCACTTTGATGATTTCATAAAACCTGTAAAAATTTGGAATCCTTGACACTGACACAACTTCGTAAATTTTGGCTGGCATTGGTCAACAAGGTCAAAAGTAAGTAAGTAGGAACAGAAAGCTTTAATGAAAATTTATTAGTCTAAACAATAGATGTGGGGTCAAATTAGTTTTAAAGAGTTAAGAACAATATTAGATATAACAATTTATAACATGTAAGACAAAACTATTATAAAAGGAGGATTAAATAACCGTTAGGACTACAATACAAATAGGAATTCTTCTGGTATTTCAAAAGAAGCATTAAGAATTGTGTGGAGTTAAAAGACGGATGAAAAATTGCTTCAGAGGTTAAAGGATAATAAGCTAGTGAAAGAATTACATTAAATACAGATCAGTCAGGACAGATGATACAATGAGATTTTTTCAGGAACTACCAGAAGTCAAGCTGATTTCTAATTAAAAGGATTCAACTTTGCAAAAAATGATAAAAGGCAGACTCAGGTCTATGCAAAACATCAAGATAACAGCTCTGGAGCTCATGTACATGCAAAGTTTATGCCGAAAGCTTCCCCCTCCCTCAAATTGCTTGATGATTTTAAAGAGATCCACTTAGGCCCATGCAACTATGCCTTCCGATCTCTGGCTGAGTCTTTGGCCCGTTGTATATTATTAATTATTTTTTGTACAGGCATAATTATGCCAAACTAAAGCCTAATAAAGGTTTCTTATAAGACACACTTATAAGAAACCTTCCATCTTGGGCACCATGCAGCCCATCCCTCTCTGCTTCACAGACACCTTTCCAACCAGCACTGCTGAGGAGCCAGGAGAATCCTGAGGTTTGCCCAGCCAGACATGAAACACTCTTGCAAGCACCTGTAGTTTTCAGTCTGGTCTTCTCCCCAAACCATCTTGGGTCAGTGCCAGCTTGAGGGGGCAGCAAGATTGCACAGATCTCAAGTCAGACCAGCTCAAAGGGCTACCAAAATGTTATCTCTACTTTTACAAGATAGACAGGACTCCAGAAAACCACTCTGGACTAGACCTGGAATAGAACTTTTTTAAGAGACATTTTCTTTCAAAATACATTAGAGTCAATCACATTATTTACCATATCTCCTATCCAGACCATTATTTAATTGGTAACTACTTCAATTATATGGGCAAACTGCTTTTTTCTAATCTGAATAACCCTACTTCTCTTCGTGCTATACATAGAGACAGTCATTCACTATTTCCTTCTTCCAAGCACAGCAAACCTTGATAAAGTAAAATGTCTTACAGCTTCTGCACAGATTTCATGGGAAAGGGCACTAATTAAGTTAAAGCACTAGATCTCTTCAGTCTATTTTGCCTCTTTTTACAGGGAGTTTTTGTATACAAATCTATTTTCCAGCTTTGAAGCAACCTATCCAATTTCTGATTACTGTACTTGAAAAACAGCATGAAGCTGAGACAGGGTAGGTTTAGGCTGGGTATGAGGAAAATGTTTTTCACCCAAAGGATGGCTGGGCACTGGAGCAGGGTCTCCAGAGAAGTGGTGACAGCACCAATCCTGTCTGAGTTCAAGAAGCATTTGGACAATGCTCTCAGGCACATGGTGTGATTGTTGGGAGTGTCCTGTGCAGGGCCAGAAGCTGGACTAAATGATCCTGATGGGTCCCTTCCAACTCAGGATATTCTATAATTCTACCTGTTCATTTTGGTGTTTGGCAAATGCAACTCCTCAATAACCACAATTTTATCCCATACAAGCAGAAACAGGACAGAAATATTCACCAACCAGACTGCTGAGAAAAGGTGGGAAGCACACAGAAAAATACTTGAGATTTCAAGGGGCTGTGAAATGAAGGATGTGTGTGAAAACATAACAAGTAACAGATACTAGATTTAGGGAGAAAAAAAAAGAAATATGGCACATTTCATCCCTCATCCCTAAGCCATCCCTGGAAAACCACATGATAGGCAAGAGTTCATACTATTTCAAGAGAAGCAAATGTTGTACATGCAAGTCATGCATACACCGAGTTTGATTTTTAAAGCCAGTGAAATAATAATTCCTGTTTACACCAGCTCTGCTAATCTCACATTTGGGAGCAGTGAGCAGTTTTCTTTCATTTGACTATAAAAGAAACAGCAACATTTACAAAGAATGTATAAATGGCAAAAACTATGGACTGTATGATCTCTGAACAAAGATTAATGCAATTTAATATGTGTGTCTTAGAAAAAAGATAGTAAATGGGAAATCTCTTAATTATCTTTGTACACTAATGCACAGAGGGAATACTGGATCCTTACATTACAGTCTAAAACAGAGTACTTTTACCACAGGTTAGCATCTCTTGCTATTAATTACCTAGATTATACCAACATCTACACTCAACTTGTTGAAAGTAGAAGTCATTATTAATTAAAAATTAATAAGCTCTTACAGTATACTTCAAACTCAGGGCCCATTTGCTGTGTTTCTTCCCATAATATATTCTGGCACTAAAATGAGCCATTTTACACATATCTAACCTATAATTTTACTGTTTGAAAAAAATTTGGAATATACGGCAATTTTATCTATCTAAGATCTTGTGTTTGTTGCCTTCATGAGCACCAAAACGTGCAAAATCCAAGATTTTCAAATTACTTCATTGACTGCATTCCTGCTAGGACCAGACTAATTGTGTGATTTAGCATTGAGATACAATGGAGACAAAAGTTCCTTCAGCACCTATTACACATTCAAAGTGGCTGCCCTGTCTTATGGAGGCAGCTTTCCCAGATAACAGAAATTGTTTCTCAACATGAGTATATCATCAGGTAGACCTCTCTATTAACAGCTTAAAGTTACCAGCATTCTGACCAATTACCCTTCCAACTGTGATGAAACTCTCCTCTGCATGTAAAAAATAAATTACAAATTCCCTACACTACTTTTAAAAAGGAATTTGTGTGCATTTGTCTTATTCGTCTTTTCACTTTTCTCTTGAGATACCATACTGCCTCTCCATGCAGGCATACTCTGTATAGCATTTACCTGCTGGTCAGCTGCTTCCTCACTGCACAGAGCACAGATATTAGGCCATGTAGTTGTTATCTCCCAATACCATAGAATTACTGAATCAATTAGGTTGGGAAAGGTCTCTGAGATCTCTGACCTAAAACCACCATGTCATCCAGATCATGGCATTAAGTGCCTTAAGTTTCCTTAAACACCTCCAAGTACAGTGACTCCATCATCTCCCTGGGCAGCCCATTCCAGTGATGAAATTCTTCCTCATGGCCAACCTAAATCTCCCCTGGTACACCTTAAGACTGTGTTCTTTTGTCCTAATCATGTCCATTCACATCCAATTGATGTCCATTTGTCAGCCTGCACAGACAGGCTGACAGTAGCAAGTAACAATCCACAAGAAGCGAAGCACCCCAAAGCACACACCTAAAAAACAAAATAAAATAGTATCGCTAGTTCAGCTCCTATCCTGCTTTCTGTCGTGGTGTGATCGGGCAACTGGGTGAAGCCGTGTAAGTGTGTAACACCGCAGGGACCGAGCAGCGGCGGCGGACCCGCGAGGTAGAGGAGCACGACCCGTGCCCAGCCCTGCCCGCTTTGTCCGGTCCCAGCACTGTTCCTTCCCTCCTCCCTGCTACATCCCATCCCTACCCCTTCCCACTCCTTGAGGCCCACGCTCTCTACCCTTCCCCAAGGGACAGCTCCCTTCTCCGGGGGTCAGCTCCCGCCGAGGCCCAGGGACAGCGACGGGCAGACGCGGGCGGGACTGCCCGGTGCCGCCGCCGCTTTCCGCGTCCCCTCCCCGACAGCACACCGGCCCGGCCAGCCCGGCCCGGCCCGGCCCGGCCAGCCTCCCCGGGGCGGGCGGACGGGGAACNGAATGCTGGAGTTATGGGGGTTGGAAGGGTCCTTAAAGTTCATCCAACTCCACTGCCATGGGTAGGGATCCCTAGCACTAGACCAGGTTGCTCAAAGCTCCATCCAGCGTGGCCTTGAACAATGCTAGGGATGGGGCATCCACAGCTTCTCTGGGCAACTTGTTCCAGTGTCTAATCGTCCTCACAGTTCAGGATTTCTTCCTAATGTCTAACATAAATTTATCCTCTTTCAGTTTGTACCCATTGCTTCTTGTCCTATCACAGCAAAGACAAATGCAGAGTGTCTCCAGCTACCCTGTCACCCCCTTCAGATACTGGACTGTTGCCATGAGGTTCTCCACGAAACCTTCTCCAGGCTGAACAGCCCCAACTTTCTCATCATTCCTGGGGGAGATGCTCTAGTCTGGACTTGTTTCAAAACTTTCACGTCCTCCTTAGTCCGGGAACACCATAATCGTACACAGTACTCCAGGAGGGATCTCAGGAGAGCAGAATCGAGGGGGAAGATCACCTCCCTAACCCTGCTGGCTGCACTGTTTTTGATGTAGCCCAGGACTCCGTTGGTTTTCTGGGCTGTGAGCGCAACTGCTGGCTCATGTTGAGTTTTTCATCAGCCATCACACCTGAGTCTTTCTCCGCAGGGTGGCTCTCAGTCACTTCTCTGCCCAACATGTTGGTATGTCTGGGATTGCCACAATCCAGGTGCAGGACCTCACACTTTGCTTTGTTAAACTCCATGAGATTCCCACTGGCCCACCTCTCTAGTATGTCAGGGCTCTTCTGAAGGGCATCCCTTCCCTCCAGGGTGTCGAATTATTGTGGTGCTGTGGTTTGTGACTCAGGCCCACTGTGCTTTGTGTCTTGTTCCCTCTGCAGACGTGAAGGCCGTGGTGAGGTAGGTGCTGTGAGCCCACCCACTCATGATGAGCCCTGGCTTGGTTTCTCACAGAGCTTTTTACCAGGCAGTGTGCCTTGCCCTAGCCCCAGGCCAGCCAGGTTATGCTTTCAATGTCGTGTTTGAGTTCCTAGCATGTCGTAAGGGCAGCGCTGTTTTCAATTGTATTAATGATGCACACTGTGGTGCCTCTTGGGTTGCTAACTGGCATATTGCCAAGGAAGTGTCATGTAATTTAATTTGGTACACATGTCCTAGCATGAGCACTTTCTCTCTCAACCACCCCTTCCAGTCTGAGCTTCTGCGATGATCACCAAAATTACAGTTACTCCATCTGGTTTCCAGCAAGGCTCCATATTAGATGGTACCTGGGGTCGTTCAGTTACGGTAGAAAATAGAGTTGCTGACTTGTACTAGGTGGTCAAATGTAATTCTAAAAATCCAGAAAATATGCAAATAATTGCTATGTAAGGTGCTTTTAGTATAATGCTTTAATATAAATTCTATGCATTTATAATAAATTTCAAATATAGAAATCTATAAATTTAGTATAGAATACATCTTGGCTGCTAACTATAGTGGCAGACAAGCCAGTACACAACCCTAATTTCCGCAAGAGGCATGCCAGGATGACCAGCTTATAGGTGATTTGTACGGCTGCATGTACCTGTGTGCACACATACAGAAATGCACATATATACACATACATTTTATGTGCCTCAGACACCACTGTACTATTTTAAAATACAGTTTAAGCCCTAAATTTTAAGGCACTGCTTCCATGGAGGAGGAAGCTAGACTCTTCAGGTTTCAGTGACAGCAATGTAGAGTGCCTTTTGGCATCATTTATCTTCACCTCAATCCTACAGTCAGATGCAAGCTACAAGAGTATTTATGAAGGTGCTTTCAATAACCACCTTCCTAGGAAGTGTCCAACTCAAAGTTTGAATTTTTAATAAAAAATACAATTGGAAACAAGACTATGAATAAGTTTGGTGAGTCAGAATATAAATTAGGCATGAAAATGGATTTTTGAAATTTGTTTTATGTTACTGTTTTCATTTTAGGTTTTGTACTTCTCATGCTATCCTCCCTTTTAAAATTAAATTAAGAAAGAGGGAATATTTGGAAAGCACAATTTGTCTAACCCATTTAATTGATTAATTTAACTAATTATCTAACCCCTTCTATATTAGCATTCAATCTATCACCTAAGAACAGGAATGCAAAAGTTTCTATTTCTGTCTACTGTCGGCTATAAAGAGAAATCAAGCAAGAGACATCTGTACAGAGGTTTGTGTTTGGCCAAATCGTTCCTATCCTTTGTTTATTTTAATACTGTATGGAGGATTAATTCTGTTTCAGTGCAAAAAGTGGATGGATATGAAAAGTTTTTCTCTCAGTCCACTCATCTGTCAGCTCACAGAGGCTGGAACAGATTGCTCTTAAATTTAGCAATGTCAAAGTTCTGTGTCTGGTCTAGTCTGCTGGGCTTATTCTATAAATCACAGGGAGACATGGATACCTCCAGGTGATCCAAAGTATCCCCTTCATTCCTATGATAGGTGCCTAAGGGGCATGGAAGTTGTCACTGTTTGGAGGTACGTCTCTCTTCACTTTGCATAGACTGTCCTCAAGCTCTTGGACTGAAAATAGGATGTGCTATGTTTGAACAGATCCTTAACAAGCTAGAGAAATTACAAAACCAACTCCATCATTATTCACAGAGGCTGCCCAATGGCATGTAGCATTTTAAAACTGCAGTGAGACTAGTATTTATTGAAGGGGATAGAGGACATTTGGTGACAGTGTCCTTTTTGTCTAGGCTACTGTCTCAAAGTCATGCTATGTGCATTCAAGATGTGCTCCAAATTACTGTCAAATTGTCATTCCACAGCCTTTGCAAAAATCAATTGATGATCTGTTTTTATTCAACAGTTATCCACATCTGGAGCTGACAGATAATTTCCAGTGAGCTATGGCACATGAAGACTTTATACATATTTCTGTATCCACATCAGCAGTAAAACTAGGCATAGAACATGTCCCAGAAATAGTCCACTGTGTTGAAAGGAAATACACTGGTAGAGCAGTACAGGAAACCTTCTGTTTGTAACATAAGAGACTTGGCTTCTGTGTATTACTCAAACTTTATAATCACCAAATTCGTGTCTTAACATTCTGCATCCTGCTTCTCCCTCAGGTTTTTCTCATTATTATAAGGTGGTATGTCTTGCTCATGAGGGGAAATCTTAACTGAAGTCAGTAGGAATATGGTTATTTCAAAAATAGGTTAGAGCTTGGAAAGGCCAAGGAATGGATGTGAAGAAGTTATGTCTGTGTCTATACCAAAGGCACATAAGGCAGTGATATGACTGGTGACATTTTATTACTTTTGGCTCCCAAGCCAGGTGACTAGGCCTTGAGTCCACAGTCGGGTACTTTAACTCATCCCAAGGCACCACTGTGATGACCAATTAAAATGTCCAGAGGGAAACTTTCCACAGAAGGAGGTAAAGATCCCACACACCAGCTATTGGTCATTGGAGGTCAAAGGCTCATTTATATTCTGCACTCACAAAAGATGTCCAGATCCACTTTTCCAGGCAAAGCAGTTGTTGGAAAATCATATATAGCAGAGGGATTTATGGTGAGAACCAAGAATCCACTGATGAAGCAGTGGGGCTTACCTGAGTCTTGTGTAAGAACTTAGAAGACAGCTCCTGCTGAAAACAGGGTAACACTTTAGTTAAGTTTGCAAACAAAGAAGGCCTGTGTTGCTATTTCTAACATATCATTTGAGAAAACAATTCATGTAGGAAATTTTAAGTCACCAGGACCTGCTCCCAGCAGGGAACTGATCTGAATTTTGTTATCATTTTGCAAAGCTTTGTATGTTAAGTGTTAAACTGAACCCTAAAAATAATGAAATCATTTCAATCAGTGAGTTATTTTTAATACAACAAACTTAGCCAAGTGCTAACTGCAAAGCAGCACTGAGTGCATATGCATAACACCATTACCACTGGTGTGAGTTGTTCTTTCTGGCTTCCTCTGCATCCCAGGATATTAACCCAGCATGAAAAACATCTCACTGCTTCTTGGACCAGCATTACTGCTTTTTGATATGTGAAATTACATATATTCTTTGAAACGGAAGAGAAAGTATACTAAGTCAATGAGACTGAATACGTTTGTAGGTGTTTCCATGAGCCAGCCCTAACAATTCTTTGGCTGCTATGTTAGCTGGAATTCTTGTTTCGAAAGGAAGTTCCCTGTGGGGTTTTTTCCCATGCACCAGTATTTTGTGTAGCATTCTCTCTTTCTCTTCTATACTTTATAAAAATCCTGTATTGTGTAGTTGATCATATTTACTGCATTTTATCTTTATTTTCTTGTATTTTATCAAAAGATAGAAGAATGTGCCACAGTACAAGTATGTGCTTAAATTTTATATGCTATTAAACAACTGCTGTGTTTCATCTGTGTCTGCTGCTTGTTACTAGTTCTTGGTAGATCACATAGAATTTAGGCTATAGATTCATTGAGCGAGGGTAATGTCTTGCTTTGTCTCCTGTAAAGTCCCTAGTATACATGATTTTATATATTTATAAATTATATGACAGTAACAGATTCAGCATTTGAATGGCTAAGCACTGCCCTTACTGTGTAAATATTCCACATGATATGTAATTAAGCTTTAAGAAAAAAGCATAAAGAGTGAGAAAATCCTGATTTATCAAAATCTGGACATATTACCTGGACATATCATGGTTAAACATCTTTCTTCTTTCCTTTTTGTCTTTGCAGAAATATGAACAGTAATCCTAAAGCCTGGAAAGGATGTGCTGACTGAAGTCTTTATGAGATTTTCAGTGAGGATTAGGGAATCTGAGATAGCAAAATCTACTGTATACAAAGAGGTTGTTGTGCAAGAATCTTCAGACAAGTTTTAGACCAGAATTCTTTGTCAGCAACAGTAGGATCCAGTAAGGATAATATGCTAATTTTAACCAGCAATAGGCTTCATATAGGGATCTAAAGAAACAGAGATGATACACTCTTATTAAGCTTTTGTGTTGACACTGCACAGCTTGTTACTGCATTCAACTGAAATTTAAGAGCAGGACTGTAAAACCTATATAACATTTTAGGAAGATATACAGTAACGTTGAAACCTGAATAACAATTGAAAGAATAAGTAGAAAATTCCCTTAGCCCTTGGGCTACCACCATTTTTCTATTCCAACAGACAAGTAAATGCTCTAGGTGTCTATGCCATAAAAAAATTTCCCAGAGGCAATTCTGGCAAAGCACCTACTTTCTTCAAACCAGACCTGCTGCTTTAACCTTCTGAATGTCAGATTTCTAAAACTAAATGCTCCTGGTGCACTGCTGGCCGTTTCTACTCTAGGCTTTCCTTGCAGCCTGCTAGGAGTGCAGAGAGGTATCACAGGCAGGTGTACTCAAGGAACAGGGACAATTGATTCTTCCTTATAACAAGAGAGCTATAAGGTACATTTAAACAATGTCTCATTGTAATTTCATGATGAAAATAAAGTTCTAACAATTAGAAGGACAATTAGTGTTCTATCAGACTTATGATATTGATTGGTAGTAATTGTTAATCAGCTTAAATATCATTTATCATGCCATTAGTTTTTCTTAAGAAATTTATCAGTGATTTAATATTTTAATGTATAATGGCTGTATGAACTGTCTGGCAGCAAGGAGCAGAGGCTGGGTAGTTTTGAGACAGATGTGTATAATGTCCACACTGCATTTTTTTTAGCACAAAACCCAGGGGAATAGATACAGCAGCAGTGCAGCACTGGAGTGTTTTGCGCATCTGAGTCATATTGATCTCAATAGAGATATGTCATTTAGCCTTACAAAAAGACATTGTCATCCTCTCATCAAGCATCACATAACTATTTTAAACTCTCTACTGTATGTTATGACCAGAGATATTTTTATAGGTCAGCTGTGTTCCATGGCTACAAAACAGACTGTGGCTCATCCACTGCTGCTGCATTTCACAATGGCATGATCCATCAAATCAGAACTCACCAGAGCTGAAGAGTTACAAACACTAAAGAGTAAGATGATTCCAGCGAGGGCTTAGAAACCTGGAAAGCATTGAAAAGTACTGTGAAGTTCCTATTGCTGTTCAAATTGGATCAATGTTAGCATTGTTATCAGCAGCACTGAGTGCAGAAGCTGGAGGTGGTTCTTTGTAACTGATGTCTTAGGCTTCTGATATGATAGATCAGATGGCCAAAAGGTTTCTTTCAGAAAGAGCATTTACATCCACAGATGGAGAAAAGCTGCTTTCAGCCATGTAGATATGTCGTCAGTAAAACCATATGCTTGTTTACTGTCTTTCTCCATTGCTAGGGATATCACATGTATGAAAAGTAAAATTGATGGATCAAAAGACAATATAAGAGAAGATATCTATAAAAAGTTAAGGTTATAGTGCAGCTGTGTTTTATTAAAAAAAAGATAAGAGGAAATATACAAAGCACTTTGAAAAGCATATTTTATGATGGAACAGTTCAGAATATATATTAGAATTCAGTGTCCTATTTTGTTGCCTTCTTTTAAAACAAAGTTATTCCTGAATTTTAATGGAGGAAAATCTGGCAGGTCTAAACATATGCAAGCTTTAAAAAGTCGTGGGAAATCTACCACAACTTGGGCAGTTAATGACCTAATGACCTCTTGGTTAACGTAATGAGTCCTCTTCAGCAAGCAAGGACACAAGAAAGGAAGTTATCTTCTCAAACAGATAAGGTCAATTTGCCAGCAGAAATTATCCTCCTCTCAGAGTTGAGGATAAATGTTTTCCAGCTGTCCATCTGAGCTTGTCATTCAAGCATTTTTGAAGACTGTAGAGTAAACTAGGGAAATGGATTGAGAAAGAGGGCTCATCTTGCAGGACAGGTGTGTAAAGCTGGCAAGAAGTCTCTAGTTTTGATCTTTGTCCTTTTTGTTTCAAGCAGATAATGTGTAAGTAAAGAAACTGACACTTCCCTAAATACATAAGCTTTTAGAGCCAATTTCTGGAAAGACTTAATGAGCTTCAGCTTCTAACCAGAAGCTTGTATCCACCTTCTTTTCTCTGCTATACCAACAGCTAAAATATACACTGTGTATGCATGCTTGTAAATTCCATATGTGTAGACACACACATTCAGGAAACACTTCTGATCTCCTTAATTTGTGAAAGTCCCTTAAGCGTGGATATGGTACAGATACAAAATAGCACAGCCAAATGTCTGACCCAAGCATTCTCTGCTTAGTAATGAACTTGCTACAGCAATAGAAACAACTGGACTAAGTCACTTCTGAAGTATGCATGGGTACCATGTTGGCATTCAAATGACCAGATATAAAAGCCGTGGGAGGGTCTGGGGTTTTTTCATTCTTGGCTAATAATTATACTGGAATTTTCTACCTTAGCGGGCTGGATGCTCTATTTCCATCTTACAGCTGGTTAGAAACAAGCAAGCTGTTAGTTACAAGTAAATTGGGTCAGTTTATTTAGCCATCTCCTTCTATTCTGCAACCTTTTAACTTTTAAAATTGTCGTATTTTCTTGCAAGAATTTGGCTGGTTTCCCTAATTGATAAAGTAGGTTCATGATCTAGGAAGTATTTATAAAGAGAGGGTAAATGGGAGACAATATCAAGCAACATGGTGTCATGTTAGGGCACAGAGGAATGGGCAGAACATCTACATATAAGTTCTCCATTCAGCATTGCCAGGAAGAAATACAGGAAAGTGGGACTAAATGCTAGATAATCCCAAACAAGAAAAATTTGGCCTCTTTTGAAATAATTTCTTTTCTACATCTACACATCATGATTGCTTTGGAGAGGTGTTATAGCATAATGGGAGGTGATGGTTCCTAGCTGTAAAATTACCAGCACTGAAACTTAAAGACTACAGGTATGTTCAGGCTGAGTCAAACACAGCAGAGCCACACACTGTTAAAACTGCATGGTCTCTGATTTTGTCAGCTGTGGGTTGATTCCTGGTGTGTTAATGAAAACCTAGGTACAGTTTTCTTGATCAAGGGAAGGCTTATGACTTGTTACTTAAGCACTAAACAAGATTTAGTTTTTTGAGCTGTTGCATCTGATACCTCAATTATTCATCCTGGGAATTAATGTACAATTAGCATGAATTCGTGCTCTCATGGAAATTGATGGTTATGTTCATTTGGATTCAATTGTTGAAAGAATTCTGAATAATGAAAAGGCTGATAATAATATCTTTGTATTGGACACAGCTCAGACTGTGTAAGGAACAATTTTTTAAATGTAGAAATATCTTCACAGTTTGTTTTATTTGTTCCATTGTCCCTTCAGTTTCAGGCTATTAGGCACATGTGCCATGACCATTCCACAGTTTTTGACTATAAGTATATATAAAAGAATTGGCCTGCTTCTGTACTGATTTTTACACTTTGAAGTGACTGGAATTAACCCATTATAAAATGGCATAAGGTAGGTCAGTTCTTCCTGGAGGTTTTTTCCTCCAGCATATCATGAGACTTGTCAGTGGGTTATTTGTAATGGAATTAATTAGTTTATCCAAAAAAAAAGGTAACAGTGTGAAATTGCTAAGAACATTGGAATATATTTTTCAGGGCAGAGTGATTTTATTCTTAGTTTTTAAATAGAGCAGTTTCACAAGAAGAGTAGTATTTGGTTTGAATCTTGAATGGTTGATTTCTCTGTTCCTGCATCAAAAGCTTTCCTTAGTGTTTGGAGGACTTAGCTAGGGATCACCAGTCCAAGCATGAAGCTGGAACGACATCTGCAGCTCCTGCATGGGTTTGGGATGCACAGAAAACTGCTTATGTGCAAGCAGCCCACTCACCTCTACACAGGGGACACCAAGTTACTTGGAATAACCAGCAAAATTAAACAGGGTTGGGGTTTTTTGCTACCTGCTGTTAGCTTCCAGTACTCATCAATGAAAGATATTTAGCATTGTTTATGATTTTTTTTCCTTATTCTATTATTATAACCCTTTAGACTGAGTGTTGTCCTGTCCCTTGTTTCCTGATGATCACTTATTCTGGGCACATAGCTCTGAAGGTGGCATTGTTATTGACTGAACCTACTAACTGCTTGAGAAAATGTTGATTACTTCACATTTCTGAAAATTAATCCTGAAACCTTCCTGAACTGTATTAATCAACTCCTTTAACTTTTTCTTCAGTGGAGAAGGTGGAGGCCAGCAATGTTATCGAAGAGCAGGTGCTCCTCCCTGCCTCATTAGCACCTTGCTTTCTTCAGTTGCAAAATCCTCAAACCCAAGAAGGCTATTTATAGCTTTTACAAAGCTCCCTTGGCCTGTCCTGTGTCTGCAGCTAACCATTTGTCTGCCTCTTCCACTCTGTTAAATCAGCCCCTTGTGACAGCACCCTCTAAACACGCAGAAGAAATGACTCTGGAATGTCATGGCGGGTCTGAAGGAGATGGATGGCAGCTGGAATGGGAGCATTTAAAAACACCAGCTTCTGAGAGACCGAGCCAGAAATCAAGAGAATGAGGATGATCAAAGGGGAACATGAAGACCTAGGAGGGGAGAAAATCAGGGACTCCCATGAATACGAGCTGGATGTATCCCAAAACAGGAGAGAAATGTCAAAATGCCAACAAAGCTGATGCTGGTAACAAATAACTTATAAATTTTTTTATATGTGTATCCAGAATGTATTAAGATCAGAGTGAGAGAGGGCACTTAGTCCTAATAATAGAAGCCATGCTAGAAATAAAATGGGAATATTTTCTTCCTTCCATTTGCAATAATTCTCTTCTGACAGTTATCCTTGCACAATGTCTCAAAATCTAATACTACTGTTGGATTGTGATGAGCAAGAATCTTTGTAGTCCTCTGTCTGCAAGGCATATCTCAACAGATGTCCTTGTGGTTTCAGGATATCTATGGATGATTTTTCCTTCCATAAGCAAGGCAGTACAGACTGAAGGGTATTACTTTCAAACACCAGGCCGACCTCCCTTCATGCACACTAGGTACTGGGAATAAGAATCAGTATTTTAGGTTGGAATGAAAAATCCTGTGTTTCTAATGACAGTAGTGATAACCACAATGACAAGTGCTTTTTTTATGACATTAAAAAGCAGAAACCTTTAAATTTTGATAGCAGAGGTGTGCAGTGCAAGTTAATTTTCAGCACATAGGAAATATCTCTGTACATATTCCTGCTTACCGTAATATCTATGCACACATGTGGAAATAAATGCTCTAGGTAATAACACCCAGGTTGGCTGCAGCCAGCTGAGTGACCTTAAATATCTATCACTTATCTATGTATGCAGATGCTGCTCCATCACAAAGGAGGATTAATGATGTTACTTCACAGAGCTAATGAGAGAATGAACCACTTAGTGTTTGATTCACAAGAGCTGTAAAGCATTATATAGACACTGTTTTTAATTCCTCCCTCTATCATTCTGGCTAATAGGTAGTATTTTTCATATTCATATCATTATTAAAATCACGTTATATTTCCTAGATAATCCAAAGAATCTTTCTGATACCCCTTTTCTTGCTTCTTTTCCACTTGGCTTTTCTCTTTCAGGCTACCTGGGTTGCAGAATCTCAGTTCAACCATATGCATTGGTTGGAAGATACAGGTGGGTAGGATCATGTGTGTGTTCCTGCCTCCCTTCCCCCAAGAGTCACAATCAAAGGGCTTTATTCTCCTCTTACAATATCTAATGATCTCTGATTTTTCTTCAGTTTCAGGATCTCATTCTTGAGATGCAGTTTACTCTTCTGGATGGAAAGTGTTTAAAGGATCTGGCTTAGAATTTTTCCTCCCACTTCTATAAAGCTGAAAGAGGTTGTTCTCAGTGTATGTCCACATCTGGATAGAGTATACATACTTTTCCATCTGGTTCTTGCACCAGCTAACAACCATGAAAAGACATCATCTGCAAATGATATGAAGCATCATGTGTCATTTCTTTCTTATTTAACACCAGGGAACTTAAAATTTTGTAAATATTTTTACAGGGTCTTAGAACCACCTGTATAAAAATTGATTCATATTAAAAAATGACAGATCACCTGTGCAAGCCTGTCCTTGTTAAAATAAAAGGTAGCAGCAATTACACACTTGTGATACAAATAAGAATTCTCATCTATGTTCTTCTGCTTCTTTTTTGTTTTTATTTTTTCCTAAAATTTCTGGTTGTCAAACTCATACTCGTTACTCAAACAAATCAGGCTATATCCTGTCCTATTACAAGCAGTAGTGTTCTAGGAACATAGTTTAAGGATGAGGCAGGTCCTGTTTAGAACTCCCAAATGACTCTTGTATTTCCTTTAAGAAAACAAAAAATAAATCACTCTTTTATTTCCTTCTGTTACATGGTATTAGCCTTGCCACTGTGAGATGCTTTCTTGAAGCAACAGAGACAGCAGTTCATTTGAAGCCTGCATTAAAAATATCTTTCCACACTACTCTCTTTCCAGTCCACCCAGTTAGAGAGTTTCTTTTTACACTAAGCTTTCCATCTGGATTCAGAGCATTCTGAAAAATCAGTTCCCACTCTTCCAGGGGTTAAATTTCTGCTAACAAATATGGACTATTTGATATGAAAACCATTATTGTTTGATATGTCAAATAAAACATTTGTCAATCAAAAGTCTTTAAGCACTGGGCTATGTGACATTTACTCTTTTATAAACCGACATAGTCCCTGGTGGCATGCCTTTCTTCCTCTCATTTAAATAGTGGTAGGAGAACAAATCACACTTCAGGGCAAGTTGATAACTGCCAGTCACGATTTCTGCCTTGTTTACTATAATGAGCAGGGTAATAAATGCATCTGACCATTTCAGCTGGCATTTGCATAGATGAATGATTTGTCCAGTCAGTTGCTCTCCAGTGATTTGGGCCTTTTTGTCAGCACAAAGAGCATTCAGTCTCCCTGGAATTTACAACAGCCAAGCTCTCATTAGCAAACATCCTTTACCATGAATGATTCAAATAATTACCACTGAAATAATAAACTGTTTCACAAAAACATTTTATTTGATGGCTCCAAACATCAACTTTTCTGAATTGTTGACATTCAGATAAGCCAGAGAGCTTTATTGTTGAGCAACAATGATCCCCTTGTAAAAGGGTGGGCATTGTTTTACCTCCAGCAGACCTTTAAACTTGGCCAGATATCAAATGTGTCCCTCAAACAGCCAGCCAACGTGCTGGGTAATTGGAGGGCACGTACCAGATGGAGCTATAGTAAAACTGTATGTTCAGGCTCCCAACTAATTTTCACTAGATTTACTGAGGATATTGTGAGCGTAAAATTCCAGACTAATTAGCAGCAAGTTATCTCTTTGCTTCTATAGGAGTTTTGTAATTATTAAATGCTTCTGCTTGCACTGAGTGCTCAGTTCTGAGTTCTCTTCTGTAATGGTATTCTAGTGCATAATTAAGTGCTATTTGATATAGTTTTGGAGTTCAATCAAATGAGCAAACAACAATTATATCCCATTATGATCTCCTCTAGTGCCTGGCAATAGGAATGATGTCACTGTATTTCCAAACCCATAGCATGAGGCAAAAGGAATTTCCTGCTATCTTTCTCCTTTACCCTTTTAGCGTGCATAATTAGGAAAGTTTTATTAGTTAATTTGGAGTAAGGCTGTTTACTACAGGTTTTCATAGGCTGCAGGAATGTATTCAGTTTTCATTGCAGCTTTGTTTGTATGGGTATGTGCATGAAATTATTATCTTAATATCAAGCAAACGGGATTCAATTGCACATTTTATGCTTCTCTTAACTGAAAGGAAACAAAATAGAAAAACAGAAGGGGGAAATATTTTACTCATTCTAGCACATTCTTCATTGTATGATTTCACTTTCACATTATGGTCGGGTAGGTAACAGTAATCTCAAGCAGCCTAATACCTGAGACCTTGATATTCAGAAATAGAATAACTGAGCCCTGATTTTCATTTAGAGGCCCTTTATATTCCTCTGGCAAGATAAATTTCTTCTGCTGCCAAGCAGAGGTAGAGAGCTCTTAAAATATGTGAAAGTCAGGCCAGTAAAATTAAATACATTAGAACACATGACTGTTATTTGCAAGCCATAAAGCATCCTCCCTAAGATATAATGTCTAATAATTGTCCTGAGTCAGGAAGGCAAATATTTAGAACTCAAATTTTCATACTTAGGTATTTGCAATAGAATGAACAAAATCTGCCTCATTTTTATTCACCCAAGGGTAATTGCCTATTGCAACATCCAAATTTGGGACTATTTATTCTGTTTAAGCACCAAGCCTAGCAAGCTGAATCCCAGTGAACAAAGTTACTTAGATAAATTGAACACCATCTTTGAGCTTTCCAAAGTTGTCTATGGGCATTTCTTCTTCATCCAGCCAAGACCATTCATGTTCAGTCTAGTTCAGTTATTTTTTATTTCCTGCTGCTCTTTCTCTAATCTATAGTCAGTACCTAGTTTAAATAGACTATTTCTCATCTTCCTTTTTGACTTTGCAGATGCAACGTCAGAAGGAAATTAAGAAATCCCTTAACAATTCACTTTTGACAGATATATAGAAGGTTTTTTGCTTAAATTTCTATTCTATTTTGGTGTTGATAGAGCTAAGGAACAAACAGAATTGGCTAGAGCCATTTGCATGTGCCCAAGTGTGAAGAATATTTTCTATACCTTCTGATAATCCCATTTTCTTTTAGACTGGGAGGAGCTTGCTCTCCTACAATGAAGAAGAGTAAATGCTCAGTTAAAAGCAATGCTGCTTTCCAGAGCAGTCCACTGAGCATGTCAGCAGGAAGAGAACCTGCCTGCCCATATTTAACTCACAGTTTGCTTTCTGTAGTCTTCTGTAGCAAATTGCTTATGCTGTTGCCATTCTGCCAGTGTGGCACAGGTGAATGTTCTCCTTCTGTCACCACCAAGCTAGACTTTAAAGTTGAGTTAATTAATGACTTATTCAATCTCAAACTGCAGACATCTTAGACATCGCCACAATTTAAACAGCAGTAAAAAAATATCCCATTTCAATGAGAACAAAAAAACCCCAGAATTTAAGCCAGGATTTAGAGTGGGATTCAACTCCAAGTATAGGTGTGTAGGAGGCAGGTATGTAAGTTCTCATCTGAATAAGCTGAGACCTTGCCAATGTTTTCAGAGAACCACGGAGAACAAAATCAAGTCTTCGTTGATTGTGAAGAGTAGAATTCCACAGGTTACAAAGGAAGATGAGATACCTTGTTCACCTGTACCTGTAGAGTTCTCCATACGGACACCTAAGTCTCAGTTTAGTTGCCTAATATAGAAACTTTGTGTTATTTGAAATATTCTCTGGAATCTAAGTCATCTGCACAGGGCTATGAGCAATTTCCACACCTCTGGAACAGCAGCTGGAGGCTTAGTGCAAGCAAAATACCACTAAAACTTATGTCTGCCACTCTAAAAAAAAGTATCTTAATCCTTCCTCAGATCTACAAACCCATAAATGGTGAAAATTCTAGTTGTGACAAAACTAGAGTACCCTGAGTTGAGTTGATTTTAGACAGAGGCAGAATAGGCACCTGTCTAAGGCTGCACACTGCTACTGGCAGGAAAACAGCATGCTAAGGACCATTTACATATTCCTCAGCTTCTTGGGAACATGATGCCCTCCTGACATCACCCCAGTAATCCTCCACTGCTGCTCCTTTTTTTACCTGATAGTAGAGTACAAGGTATGGTCCCAGTATAAAAACTGTTTACAGAAAGAGATTGTATTTTATTTTTCCAGTTCACCTTGTTGTACTTAGATTAGAAACATGATTTATCTCATCAAGGCATTAGAATTCTTTGTAACTGTAAAATGCAGCTGCAGTTTATTAGTAAAATATTTTATAAATTTCTTATATATGCTTTTCTTTCCAATTAGGAGACTTCCTACACTATATCTGACTGTTCGCTTTTACAACTGACAAACATAGTAATATTAAGCAGGCCTAGTGAAATGAGTAAATCAGACCAGTGTTAGTAGTGAAAGTGCCATCTGTAAGCTCTGGGATTATAAGAAGTTTCTTCAGATGACCTTCTCTATAACCCTTCATTGTGACACGGAAACCCCAATTAACATCCATGTAAGAGAAAAATACCATCCTTTTTTATCCACTGCTGTGGCAAAGTTTTAACTGGTATATTTAGAACTCTAAACAAAGAAAGCTTTCTGTAAATGTGTTTTGTTTGCAGTTATGTTATCTGTAGCAAAATTGACTAATTAAAAATCGACTTGCAAAGTACCCAAAGGCTGTCAATCTGGTGCTGTTGTTTTTCGAGTTTAATTCAGACCATTTCAAGTCATATTTTAGTGAAGCAGATCCTAAATTTATCATGAGCAGGTATCAAATAATTTTCTTTCCTGTGTAAAAGAGATTGTTCTGAATATGGAAATGTTACATAACAAAATGCCTACCAAAATTTTTAAACAACTTCTCAAATGGAAATAAATATCAATTTATTTTAAGCCATTTCCTATCCTTTTAATTTACTGGTGAGGTTCTTCTTGAGAAGAACCAGTTATATGGCAAAAGTAAACTTTTCTTTAGAACCATCACACATTATAATATTCCCAGTTTCAGACAGGCAAACAAACTTAATTAACAAAATTAGTTTTCAGTGATATCCAGGGTAAGTTAGGAGTTTAATGTGACATATGTAATTCATACTGCAGTAAGTGCTAGAACAACTTAAGGTATAAACTATTGCATGGAATGTGAAGAATTTCAAGGTGATGCAACTTTAGAGTTATGCTCCAGTTATCGCATTGTATTACACCTTAGTCGGTGTCTGGCTGTTTGTACTGGATGTTCATACTTTTATCAGCGTGGTCTTTTCCTGAACACCCTGGCCCTTCTTTGGCAGTATATTTAGAAACTGTCAGAGTTAGGAATACACTAAAGTACATTAGGTGACACAGTTTTGCAAGACCACTCTCTACTTGAACTCTTTGGCAAAGCTTCAATGAGACCTGAGGGGAAGAAGAGAGACAGTTCTCATAAGAGAACTTCTAACTCAAACTTCTAACTTTCAGGATGGATGCTTTCACAAATGATGTGTTTATAACCAGAGGCAAATGCTCAGTTTTCTATTGTCACATTAACAAGATCTTATGATCTGGGCAACAATAAGATGCTAAAAACCTGCTTTCTCTTCCTTTGTGGGTAAGTCACAAGTGACCATTTATGAAGTCTGTCCTCAAACCTCATGACTCTGAAGTCTGTGTTCTTTGTGTATGCAGATTTACTAAGAGCTAAAAAAAATCTCAACAGGCCCTGAACAATAAATAAATCCCAGCTACTGAATTTCCTTGTAAGTCATGTCCTCTGAAAAACTGTCTGACTCCTCCAGAGGTGAGTCATTTGGCCTGAAATCTCTTTGTCAGTGAGCCAGATCCTGCCTTGTTTAATGTTCCTCCTATAATGATCTCTGGCAATTCCCCAGTGCAGCAAGAGTAAATCAGCCCCATGGCTGTGCCTTTGCCACAGGGCAAGTGTTCTCAGTGTCCCTGCTAGAGACCATTACAGCTTCCTTGCTTCTATGCAGTCCAGGCCTTGGTGGGATGCTAGGCCACTTTTCTAGTGCTGCAGAATCTACATTTTCTACATTTGTACTCTCTTATGCCTGTGCCATATAGTCTCAGATGAACAAATATAGTGAAGAGAGGGAGATGGTGGCTCCCAGATGGATGAGTGGGAGAAAATGTATTTAATGTGCAAACTGTGCATGGTGGCCATAGCCAGTACACAAGGCTGTCACAGCAGAACAGCCACAGATGGCAGGGACTAGAGGTGCCCTTGTGGCACCCAGATCAACCAAAATTAAGAAGATAACAAAATCACAATATTGTTTATTTTCATTCCAGTCCAAATACCCAATACTTTCACATCAATTTCTACTGCCTTTAACCTGACTCTGGAGCCAGAGAAGTACTGGAAAGTAAAAGAGAAGCTGTGCAAAAAGCTTAACATAGAGATATTATGCCTTATCCTTTAGATCAATAACAATTGAAAATGCAGCCTGTTAAGCCTGTAGAGCCCTCCAGCCTCAGAAAACTAAGTGCTTCCAGGGAATCCTCCCTATCCAGCACCAAAATTATAGCTGCTGTACAGCTGTTTTGCAGTGGTAAGAGTGGTGCTCTGCCTTTCTGGGACACAGCACTGTGAGCATAAATAAAGCTTCTTCCCTCTCATCTGCCCTCTTTCCAGGAGAGCAGCAGCTGCTGGCTTTCCCTTGAAATCTTCCCCCTTCACTGAACACCTACACTACAAGTTCCCTAAGCTTGGCTTAATTTTGCTGGAGAAAGCAAGGAGTTAAACTCCCACTGTACTAAATGAAACTGTACAAAGAGGATGTGACTCCCACATATCCCAAACTTTCAGATGCCAAGCATATTTTCTTGAATGAAAGATCTTTTGGTATTTTTCAATGGAGGGGGAAAATGCATTTCAGAAGAATCAAAACCAACAAAGAGATTACAGATAGCAAATATAACACTGCACATATTATGATGGATAAGTACAGTAAACATTGATGGCTAATTAAGGGAATTCTTGAGAATGTCTTGAAACAGGATTGCTGAAGACAGTTCTGATGAGCCATCCTTTAAAGGCATCACGTTCAGGAAGCATAGTGGAAAGTCTTGTTCCTTCCTACCAGAACTACTTGATCCAAAAACTAGCCTCATTTTTGTTATTTACTGAGCTTACAGTAGTGCTTAGAGTTTCCAGGTGTTAACCTAGCTGCTTAACAAATCTTGTTAAAGACAGCTGCTGACTCAGATTTCTCAGGGAGAAAAGCAGAAGGAGATACTCCTCTCATCTCTTTCCAGATCATCCACCTAGGTGTCTCCAGGACCAAGTAGCATCTCTGTAATCTTAGGTATAGTCGTGATTTCTTCCACGTATTTCTTCAGTTTGAACTACTGGATTAATATGAAACTTGTGCTGCATCTCACTGGAGCTGTGTTTTTACAAAACTGAGTGCAACATCTTTCATCCTGCCTTTCAGGAGCAGACTTGAGGGTGAATCCAACCAGGAAGTGCCTTGTCTGTGAATGACTTGCCTGCAGTGACCCCAAACAAAGCCAAATGTGGGAAGGCAATTTAGAGGGTGCATAACTGGGGCCCCTAGTGCCCTTCCTTGCTCTTCATTCCTTTAGTAGCACAGTTTGACTCCTATAGAAATGAGAGAAGTTGCTGGGACAGAGTAGAAATGGAAGCTGCATATCCTGAATCTCAGCCCTGTTAACACATCCACTGGAGAATCTCTCCCTCACTTCATCTAAAAAGTCACCATCCATTTTATATATATATTTTTTAAAAACCCAAAACAGTTCTAGTTTCTTATTTAGTATTTAGTGATCTCAAGGGAATAAAACTCTTTCTCCCTTGCTACTGTCATCACTTTCAGCTCCCCACTTCTGTCTTCCAGAGTTACAGCAGAAAATCTGTTTCATTGCATTCACTAAAGGTAAATTATGCTGGACCAACCTGGTCATTAGAAAAGAGCAAAGTGTCATTTTCAGAATCTAAAGCACTCTGAGAATCAGCAAACACTTCTACTTACAGAACCTATTTTTAGAATTTTAGCTGGTCTGCTTCTAGCTTCTTTGAATCTAATGAATATAAGGGCCATCTATCCCAAGACACTTTTTTTCAGCAGATTGGAGGGCAGATGGCTACAGAAAAGTATGAGAATACAGAAAACACATAGTGATATTTCCCCAAAATACTATCCTAGCAACCACAAATTGTCATCTCAGAGGCTTTCTGAACCAGAGAGAGTGTTTGGTTTTTAGCAGCCATTGGTGGTTTTCTCTTCCATGAATGGCTCTGAAATAGAAGCAAGGAACAAGCCAGAGACATTCTTACTTTTATCTATCTAAATGCAGAGGTCAATGGAATAAAAATGTCATTAAATAAAATGCAGCTTTTTTTGTCTTAATGCAAAATGCACTGTTTTTCATGCAGATGGTACCACAGTACATAGCCATCTGAAAATTCAAGTATGTTTTGTTGATCTCCATAATGTGGATACACCAGAGGACCCATGCTCTAGTAGTATAAATTGCAAGAGTCTTCATGAGGTCAGTGAGTTTCCCTGCATAAACCACAGGAAAATTTGGCTCATTATGGTTTCCCCTGCTTGAGATTCTCTTGATAAACAAGGCTGTAAAGAAATATTGCATGTATTCTTGAGTTGCAGATAAAAATTATTGAGGTTTTTGAAGAGAAATTGCTCAAAAAATGTCAAAGAAAAAGAACTGCATGCTCTATGTTGTAATTAAAGGAGTTAAAGAGTATCTTGGATAGCCTTGTATGATGCTAGATAGTACAATTTTATTCTGTTAGGAAAGTTTGCTATCCAACTTTATCAGGCTCCACAAAATTTCAGTATGATATTTTAAAATCTATCTAAAACAGCAAGAACACAGATATGTGCAACACCATGAATATAAATGCAAGCCATTTAAAATATATCTAAGCGAGCAATCCAGTAACAGTCTGATCATGCAGGAGAAAAACAGATAATCTGAATTTGTCTATATCCATGTCTCTCTCTGTAAATATCTATCTATGCATACTCATAAATATTTCATCTGGATCTAGTTTGAATTTGGATTCAGCTCCTAACCTCGATGGGCAGAGTTCACAAATTGCCTGTTCAGTGATCCTGCTTTGTTTTTATAGTGTGTAAGGATGTCATTCTCACAACCGATAGAGACTCAAAAATCCTCAAAGGAAAACTCCTGAAGGACGATACCTTTGGTTCTGATTAGTCAAACACACTAGATCCTTGCTGCAAGGTGCATTATGGAAGGCAGTCAATTCACTGCTCAATTTCATATTAGAGGGACTGAAGTGAGGGCCTGGTTTCTAAATAGCTTTTTCTATTGACCTTTGCAGCTGACCACCCAGGGCACTCAGTTGTAACACTGTTGAGCACCTGTGGCTTGTTTGTTCTGTGCTTGGGAAGATTTTTCTTAAATCAGGAGCAGTATGAATAAGATATTTTTATCCCCAGAGAGGTTTGGGGGGGGTTGTAATACCTAAAAATGAAGCACACCTGTGACATTTTTTATTTGCCTATATAAAATTAGTTTTCATTGATATGAAATATAGAATAAAGAACCACGTATCTTTAGCTCAACTTTTCTATAAAGTTTTTCTGTTAAAAAATTGTCTGCTGCAACATGCATGATTGCATATCTGGATCCAGGAAATACAATGGTTTTGCCCATGAAAATAATTTTAGGGTGAAAATCACTGTTTTTCTCTGTTCTGTCCATTCTAAACTGGCTTTGGCTGAGAAGAAATGCTTGAATTTCTTTCTAAAAGGTAAATTTTCAGGTAGATGTTAGATCTTGAAAGCAAGAACTTGGCAATAACTGTCTGCTCAAACATAGTTAAAGCATTGCTACTGTGATGTCAAAGAAAACCTTTCAGCTTGACTTGAACTGTCAGCACCTGCAGTGCTGCCCTCCAACACATTACCTTGACCGAGCTACTGATTTTTTCTGAAGGCTTCCACCAGATCTATTTTTATACATCACCTAGATGTGTAGTGCTAAGCAAAAGTATAAATATCTGGAAAAATTAACTCAAATCTTAATTGTGTCCTCATAAAACTTCACAGAGAAGAGCACTTGAAAAAACATTGCCCAGTTGTCTTTTTATAGACCAATTTTTAATGAACTTTTTTCTCTTCTTACACTTTAAATCAGTTGAAAACAGACTGTGTGAAATGTACCTCCTGTTACATAGTACTACTGAGCTCTGGAGTAGCTGAAATGACAGCATGCATGGGTAGCTTCAGCACAGAGAACTCCAGGCAAATGTGCACACAACACAAACTTCACAAATTCGGATCCCGATTCAGCGGAGTCCCTAAAACATGAGCATAATATTAAGGATACGAATAGTCCCAGTGAAGCCGGTGGAATTATGTTCCTCCTAGTTCAGCGCCGTGTTCTGAGGCACATGTGCACAAACAAAGCCATATAAACCCCCATCTATCTTCCCAATAGCTGCTGCTGACAGCTGCTGAATGCGGACAAGTATGCCCAGTGCCACTCTGGCTTCTGCCGGCGTTATTGCTCGTGTCACCCCGGCGTGAGGCCAAGGGAGCACTGGCAGCTGCTCCAGAGGGCCAAAGGAGCCTGTAATGAACAGGAGGGAAGCAGGCAGAAGGGCCACATGGAGCTGTAAGGAGCAAGGGAGAGAGATGTGTTGGCTGCAATAAATCCCCTCACTGGAGCCATAAAACTTGGATTTTTCTGTTAATAGGGCTCTGAGTTCCTCTGTAATGTCATCAGAAAAAAATTACAGCATTTGAGACGAACAAAAGGAAGCATCTTGAAGGTCCAGGCTGATTCAAGCTAATTTGATCAGACTGCTCCTTCATTAAGACAATATACTCTTAAATACATCAGACAATACTGATTTCAGTATTCTCTTCCCTTAAAAGCACGCAGTCTCTTCAGGTTAGCTCATCTAAATACACTAAGAGAGGAGGACTGGAACAAAGATCTATCAGAGTAATCTCTGAAGAGATACCTGAAGTAGGGTTGTAATTCACCACAGCATGGAGCAGTTACCCATGTGCCTCTAGCATCCCTGTCCCCTTGGGGAAGAATTAGACAAGGCTGCCAGGGCCTCTACAGTCAGACTCAATCTAATCTGAAGATCGTAGATATATGTCTTGAATGTATATTGTGAAGAAACTTTACCCATGCTGTATTACCCTTGTTTTCAAAGGAAGTGAGGTCAATGTTGTCACATTTTGTAATTACATGTGCATCCACACCCCCTCTCCACACTCCAGCACCATCTGAACCTAAACCTTTGGCTAGTTCTGACCAAATTTGGCGGAGGGGCAGTAGGCCCAAAGACACAAGCTCCTGTGGTTCTGTGAAGGAAGGCAGCTGCCCAAGGAAGGGAGATCCACCTGAAAGAAAGGCAGGAGTGTGTGTTCAGCCCTTCTTCAACAATCTATGTGACAGAGGGATGCTCAGAGTGCTCAGCTGTGACAGAGGCTTGCTCAGCAGACACCTGAGAATCCAAGCACAGACACCCACCAGTCCATAGGAAGCCAAGATCCTGCCGTCCTACTGACCAGGAAGCCACCCTGCTTCTAAAGAGGAGAGAAAGGCACTGGCTGGAAGACAACGATACTTATCAACTGATTTAATTTATTTTTACTGGTAAAATCTTAGCACTTGTCACAGTTTTAACTTTCTAAGGTAGGTCCTGGGCTCCACCTGACAGTGCTGCTCAGCCTGCCCACTGTACAGCCGGGGGAAGATAAAAGCAAGCATATTCTGCACATCAAGCTGGTTCAGTTCCAGTGCCGAGCGTGGACCTGCCTGAGTGCAAGTGGAGCTGTCAGCTTGTACAGGCTTCACTGTCAAGGGCTATGTCATCTGTCAGTGTCGGTTCCAGCTCACTGTACCACATAGAGGCAATGCACTGGTGCCTCCCAATTGATAACACGCTGCCAGAAGCATGTTACTTTCTCATCTGTCTTCTTGTAGCTGTCAAAACTGGAATCCATTAATTAGTTTGTTGTTGTGAATTTTATTTGTTCTGAAGACATGTAAATTTCAAAGTAAGACACGGGAAAAAAAAAGAAAAAAAAGCAACCAACAAACCACGAGGAAGGTGCCAATGGGGGGTTCATAAACCCTAAGTGGCAGCTATTATGAACGGTAAGTGCTGGCTACAAGAGCCCCTTCTGAGTGAATATAATGATGTGGCTAGTTTCACCATATTGCTTTTAATGAGATTGAGCTGCTTACAGCAGGCGAGATGTAGTGACAGCTAAGGAAAGGCAAGAAAGCAAGTCACTAACTAGGAAAGTCACCTGGGTTAAGGAGACTGCTTATTGTTTGTGTGAGGGTTTTTTCATCATTTACATTGTTACTTGGAGGACGGAAGGTTTGACTGAGCTTAATTTCCCCATGCAACTGATGAAAGACATACTGTGATTTCAGAAAGAGATTTTGTCAGCTTTATATGTTAAAAATTAAATGCTAGCACTTGAGTGCACAATGCCATCTCTAAGCAGAACAGCAGTTCCATTGAAATTTCAAATATCAAATAAGTTTACTTTTATTTTACATGGGTGCTTTTGTCCACTGTCTCACTTTTTCATGGTGTCAGCAAAGAGGCTTAAGGTAAAAGTTTCAGAAGCTCCCTAAGTGAGTCTTCAACGATGAGTAGGGGATTGGAGAGTCTGCATGACTGGAGAATCAATGGGACCTTGGTACAGCTAAGTGTGGTGTAGCAATCCCTGAAATGGCAGCACATGAGCATGGCCTTGGAACCAGCCTCACCACAGGATCAGGAGAGTTTGCTAGCTCCATCACAGGCACACAGGCACCCCCAGGCAGAGGCAGACTCAGGTGGATGCCCCTTCAGCCGGAGCTGAAGCAGCTGTCAAGATTTTCCAAGCCGTCACTGCCGCATGCTCTCTTGTTTCTAAGCTCAGTCACTTTCAAATTTGTAATTAGGCTTATGCACTACTTAGTGTTTCTGAAGTTCCCATCATAAGGAATATCACACACAAGCTAACTTCAACTTGGATGTCTTTTTCCTACAAAACCATACAAGATAAATTACCTATAGGAAACCATGTGCTAAAAGTTTTGGTACTCTAATTTCCTCTACTGGAAGGGCAATTTGCTAGTGCTGTGGCTAGATATGATTTGTTTTAACATTTTCTTTAAAGAAATGACAAAATACTTTCCTAGATTCTGTCCTCAAAATAGCTGCTTCTCTCTGAAAAATCAAGATATCTCCTTCTTTTTGTCCCAAATTATGCCAACCAAGGGCATATAAATATATTGGCCCAATGCAAAAGGTGGGACTATATATTAACAGATAAGACAAACCTGTTTCCAGGAAATCAGATCCTTTCTTTGCTTTTGCACTGGTTACAGAAAAGGAAATGAAGTCCAAATTTGCAATTCAACAAGGTTACTTCGGTGTCAATAAAATACCTTTCATCAACGCTTTACGGCCATTGTACTTGGATATCTTCATTTGCATGCATTTGCCTCATGTGGCAATGCTCGCTTTCCTAGGTATGTGTTCATCTTTTTAATATCCATTGAAAATTTGGCTCAGAATCAGCTCTTTAGTGGTTTAAGTTCATCCACTCACACAGGTAATCCATGAAAGAACAGGTATTTTAAATGCTCCTCAGAGAAATAAATATCTGCTTTATGTGTGGTTTGGGTGTTTTAGGTACTCCCATAAAGAAAAATAAATACTGTTTATGATCACTGGTTATATACTTTTATATCTGAAGTCCCAAAATTTCACAGCCTGGATGATGATCTCAATGTTATATGCAGGAATGGAGATCTATGTTGTTTAGCAGTGCTTGAAATTTGTCAGAGCTGTTGCTGTTGCCTGTGCCTTCAAAGCCACCCAAATCTGGCCAGAGCAGCAGATTGCACTCAGTCAGACCCAGGGCTGGAAAAAAAAGGCTGAAAAACAAATATTTGCACTGTGCCAGGAGGAAAGGGGCAGCCAGTTTCAGCCTCCTTGGTTCTGCTCTCTGCTTCTGCTCTCAGGGGTATCAGTGCTCCCCTTCTCCTCACCTGCACACTTGGAAGACAAGGCAAGTGCCTACCTGCCTGTCTCTACCAGCTCAGCACCAGCAGGCTGACAGGCAGGGTTCTTCCCAGGCTATTCATCTGCTTGGAAAAGGGACTTGGAAAAAGCAGCAAGCTGCATTCACCTGGCTGGGGGACAAGGGTTACCCCTCTAGGTGAGAAGAAAGCACCAAGGATAGCTATGAGGAAGTGAGCACTAAAATGCCTCTCTACAGGGCTGCCTAGACTTGGCCTGTTAGAGGCATCTACATTTTTATGCACTGCAGTGATGATGTGGAGCCCTCGTATTGCAGGTGCTCATAAAATAAGCAACAGCTACTGTGGATATTTATTGCCTTATTTTGGGAAACTTATCTCTCAAGTAGCAGCGAACATTCATTTGAATACAGTTTCTGGCTGAGATGCACATGAAGTCGGAAGTATTTGTTGGACAGAGTCTTAATGTTCATAGCACAACGGGACTCTCTGGAGAGGGATGGGACAGAGGTGCACTTGAGGAGTGGCTGGTGAGCAGTGGCCACCTGGCAGGGAGCTTTGATGGGAGCCCCCAGTGCTGGCAAACAAGACCCAGAGCTGTGAGGCTGCTTCTTTATCCCTCGTGCCCCCTAGGCACAAGGGCAGGATGCCTTGCCTGTGAGTCTTGTAGAGATCCTGAAGTCCGTGATCAACCAGAGTCAGCATGTCAAGCTTTGCCTCTGTGTGCAATGGAAGATTTTAAAGAGGATTCTCTTCAGTGGGGTTTGTCCTGGGACATTCTGCAGCATGGAAATGATAACATTTACAGCTAGGTTAGAGATGATCTCTTCATGGTCACATTGTATCACATAGGCCAGCTATCAATGATATCACTGATTGTCTTATTCTAAAACGTAGAAACTAGATTTTCCTAAAACAGCCTCACCTCACCTCCCTCAGGAATAGAAAGGTATATGCACCCAGCTGGTAGTTCATAATAAAGTCCTTCAGGAGTACATTTGCCTATGAATACTTAAAGAGAGCTTCTGCTTTCTACGGTGGATAGAAATTCATACTTTTATTCACACTTTTTTCTTAATGACCTTCTGCCATAAGAGCAATTTGCTTAGTCCACTCCAGGTGATTTTGCATGATTTGCAAATCTAATTTTTATCTCCATGTCTCACATTTGAAAATTTTTTGCCACCATATTAATTTAACATTTTTATCTTTTACCTACCCAGACAGCTCATCGTGACCTTTAAATTCACTTACAAAGGATAACCCATTGGTTAATCTGGACCAATTGGCCTCAGTTACACACTTGGTGACAAACCATTATTTCTACTCCAGTTCTTTAATTGGCCAGAATGCTCTTTTTTATCAGATATATTAGCTGTCAGAAGTGTCTGCTAGCCTTTGCATACTTCCTGGATGGTGTCCAGGTCATTAAAGCAACATCTTCTGTTCAAGTCTGGAATATTTATCCTGTGCCAAAAATCCTAACTTTCTCCCTGCTTTTAATTAATTAAAGCCTGAAGAATGCTGGATGGGTCATTCTACAGGCAAGCCTTTTGAAATGGGAAAACTGATATGAAATGTTTCATGCTCCTTTTTCTTTTACTCGTTCAGCAGTTTTGCTTCACAAATCACAATTTTATACTATTTAAATTTCATCTGGTTGAAGTATTTTACTTTTATTTCTGCTGAATTATTTTGCATGACAATAAGGCAGGCACAGTTTCATGAGCAAAGAGGGAACAGCAGGAGCTGAAGGGGCTGTAACCCCCAGCATATGATGGGAGAGCAGCATCCCTCTCCATAGTCATTCTCTCCATGCATAAAGGGAGGAAGTCTCATCAGGAATGAATCATCTGAGAATCAGAACCAGTTTTTGAGGGAGGAGAACACTCCACAGCTCTGGCCAGTTCTCACAAACCTCTACACACCTGCCTGCAGGGAGCAGCCAGACAGCTGAATTTCACCTCCCATGTGGTGCAGCACCTGGTACATCTCTGCAAGGTACTCAGGCACTACTTGCACAACTAGAATACATGACCCTCTACCTTTCTGTACTTAATGTCTAACAGAGGTGCTGGTAACATTAAGTCCTTCATCTCTTGCACTCCCAGAGCAGTAACATCAAGATTTTGATTGCCTTGGTACTGTAAATATTGTATTTACCAGCCAAGGAGACCTGGTTAAAATAAACTTTTACAATGAAAATTCATTTTATGCCACTGTGTTTATTGCCATTCATAATCTGTATTCTTTATCAGTGACTCACAACAGAACAAAGGACTTCTTGAAGAGAGATGTAGTTAAGTGTGGTGATTTCTTAATTTCTATGTAGTAAAATATTGTTCATTGAAGACACATCTTGTAATATCTCTTGATATTTCCTTTATTCAACATAAAATTCCAGAGTCATCCTATGATAAAAATGGATTGATAGTCTTCAAAATGTCAAACTTTTATTCCAGTTTTGTCACTGTCACGTGAATTTGGAAACAGACCTACCTCGGTGAAAATCTGCTTTGTTATAAATATTTCTTGCAGCTTCATGTTCTTCTAGCTGTAATATTAACACTCTGTGAAGTGTAAGACTAATGTCTAAAGGTATGCCAAATGGAGATGTTATTTGAATGGCAAATGATGAAAAACTAATGTAATACTTCTATTTTTGCTTCATGTTTTTGGCTTATGGAGCAAAATCAATGTATTTTAAAAGTAATTTTTTTTTGCTGGTCCTCTGCTTTCTGTGTATGTTCCTTTTCATTTTTATTTCTTATTTAGATTTGGATAATCTTTGAATAATTGAAGAACATCTCTGGGAGAGCAATGTTCCTGCTTTGCTGTTTGATCAGGGATCAGACTTCACTATTGCTTGGATTTTTTCCACAAAAAAAAAAAAAATTAAAAAAAAGAGTGTTTTTCAGGCAAAACAACAACCCTTAAGTAAAGTCATGGGGGCCGCATGACCTGAGTGAGGCAGAAGGGCTCTGCTAGACGTGCTCCCTATTGAAACCTGTAGTGTCACCTATCAGCGAGCTCTTCAATCTCCAGCACACAATGTGTTTAAATGCTGTGTAAATACAGCTTCTGCACTTCCATTTATCTTTGTCTCGCTTCTGCCGTGGCGCTGCCAAACAATGCTGGGAGCAGCGGTGGGGGGAGCAGGGGCCGGTGCGGGAGCGCATCCAGCGGGATGATTGGGATGTTCGGGAGGATGCCCACGGAAAGCGCGTCCTGCGGGTCACACAGCCTGGCTCACACCGCCTGGCACAGGCTGCGAGGAGTTTCAAGCCCGCTGTGTTTTTTGTAAGGTGGGGGCTCACGTCTGCGCAGGGTCAGAAGATGCAGTTGCATAGATCCTATTCAGGAGGAGGCCCTTGACGTGCATTTACTCTTAAGGAATGGTTTTGCTGTAGCTCAAAAGAACTGCATCTTGGCCATGGTTTTGATTTTTCTCCCACAACATTATAGTAAATATAAGTCTCTCAGAATTGCCTAGCGTTTTGGCATCTAAACCCGATGCAGACATTTTTTCTGAAATCTCAAATTCTGTGTCTGTTCCATTTTCTGATTTTTTAAATGGATAAACAGTTTACTTAATGAGGCTATTTCAAAAGTGGAAAGATCAGACTTTAAAAATACTATTGCAAAAATTAAGCTTGTTTGAAATATGAAGATGCCCCCCTGAGGAGCATCTTGCAAGCTAGGAAAAAATCCAAAAATTTGCCTTTGGATCAAAATACCAATGTGAACATTTAGAAAAAACAACAATATATAGAAAATAAAGCATGCCATACCCAGGAAAAAATTAAAATGCACATAGTTGCTGAGTTACTTGGTTTGCTTCACACAGTTCCTTATGTACATTGGATGGGCAAGGAGAAGTTAAACTTGGGCTGTTGTTTATGTTTTGAATTTGTACCTTAATAGTCCTTCATATATTCTCTTTGGAAGTAAAATAGGTATTATGTGAATGCTCTAGCTCAGTGGTACTCAAAATCCAAATAAATGATGAATAAAAAAAGAAAATTAAGAAGTCTCAAGGAAATCCCCATGTCAATATACTCAAAAATTCAGTTTCATAAAACCAGACTTGTATATTAGAGGGTATGTATTAATTACACCTTTTAAAGGCTTTGCATGACAATATTCAGAATAACTGCAAAAAGTAAATATTGTGCAGAAAAGTCACTCATCCTGCCAAATATGAAGGCACCACTCCAGAGCATTTGCATTAGAGAAGTCCTCAAATAAATTTTTTTTTTTAATATCAGAAGACAGTCATTCTACTAACCTGTCCTTAGAATCAGCTGAGTCATTTTTAATTTAATTATTTCAGATCAGCCATCCTGAAATAAGCCACTGAATGAAAAAATTTCTACTCACATGGTTGGAGCTTGTCAGCTGAAAACAGAATGCCCATAGAGAGGATCACCTCACCCTAAGCGTAGCAGAAGCTTCTCCTGTTATGTTCCTGCAGGTGGTGAGCACGTGGGACACAGCACCATTCAGGCATCATCTCCAAAAAGGCTTTCTTCCAGAAGCTGAGGAACAGTACTTCCAATGGCAGCACCAAGGAGCTGAACACAGTGCTTTATCTCTGAAACAAGACAGGTGGAGGACTATGACTCAAAATGTCCACCAAATCTAGAACTCATGTTTTGGCTCAAACTGAGTTATTCATTATTTTCACTACACAAGCTAATCAGAAATTGAATTGAGGAGGCAATTATGAACTATCTTCTAACGTCACTGCTTGCAAAGAAGGGGAATAAACCTTCAGTGAAAACAAGATTAAACTAGGTTTAATTTTATGCCATCTGAGTCCATGATAGTTTACTCTTTTGCTTGTCAGCAGAACTGCTAAATTCTGTGTAATCTACTAGTACTGCAACCTCTCAGGATATGTAGATGCATTGTGCTGGGTATTCCAGCACTGCATTTGGTATAAAAAGTCTCTGGATAAAACCAACACTAAAAGTAGGAACGGCAGCAGCATTTGTCAGTGCCAAGCTCAGTGTCTACAGCCTCCGCAACATTGTTAGCTGTTGAGCTCTTGGCTTGTTTGGCTGCTTTTTAAACATGTTCAGCCTATGAACTCCTCTGGATGTCAAACTGCAGCCGATGATCTGCTGCTTGGAATTGGAAACATTTGGTGGGATTTTACAGGGACCTGATGTAAGTAAAGAGCCCTGGAAATCAGGTGCAAGCCACTGCCTTTGCCAAGAAAACGGCTTTAAAGCTTATTGTAAGGCAGAAGTGGGGGATGTAATCTGTGGGCAATCTTTGTCCATTTCTCTGTTTGTCATTTCTGATCTGTATTAATATTCATCCTAACCCGACCCCAGTGGGAAATTACTATGCATTTGTTCTAAATCGGTCAAAACTCCTGAACCAGCCATATGGTGTGAATCCCTGTTTGTCTGGTAATGCAGAGTCTATCTTTCACAGCCCTGATGCACATACAAAACTGTCTGCTTTCACTGCTTCATAGCAGTGTTGTAAATATAACTGAACTTGTGAAAGAAACAAGGTGTTAATTGATGGTGTACATATTTGTCCTCGTAAACGTCTGCTCCTAAACTACTTTTCATGGTTTCTAAGGAAACCCTTATTCCTTAAAATGGCCAAGGTTCTTGCTCATAATACAGTTTAAAATCTTAATTATCTAAAGCACTTTTTGCTGTGAGGGGAAAGGTGTAGATATGGCCCATCTGTATATTCAACAGTTACTTTGAACTTGGAGGAAGGGAAGATTTTTGTCAGCACTGACTGTAGGAAACCATCGATTCGCACATTATGGGAAATGCGATACCGTATTTTCAACTCCAGCTCCTGACTTTCTCAATTAAGACTGTGCGAGACATGCCAGAAGAAGGGGACTGTGTGTCTGATCACATGCAGGCAGTTGAAAACAGTTGTCTGTGGTTGCTTCACTTGTGGTACCTGTTCGTTTTATCTGTCTGGGCTGAGATGGGTTGGCATCCCATGAAGGAAGGGTCACAGCCAGTAACCACAGTGCCTTCCCTTCTGTCGTGGCACTCGTTGCTTTTCTTCCCCTCCTCCACTTTTTGTTGCATCCCACCAGCCAGGTTGACGCACAGGTATCAAACCCAAGCAATCAAAGCTGGAGACCAGCTGTTTGTTCATGCATCCGTGGGCAATGAATCCTCCTGGATTTTTTTCCCCAGCCTACAGCATACTACCTTATTAAATTCCCTGGGATCATGTTCTTTTTCTACAAGAGAAACTGCTGTGTTGGTCAAAACAAGATTAAGGTTTCTAAATCAGAGCACATGTCTATCATGCTATGTTCAATTTACATTTAAATTTTATACAGGTGCCTCTGTAACTCACAGAATGTAACCACTGTAGCAAAAGCCACATAAGAAAATGCCCAGATCTGAACAGACCTGGTAGGATACCTGAGCATCAGGTGTGAGTCATGTGCCTGCTGACTTACACTCTACACTGCAGCTATCAGCCCCCCTCGAAACACTGCATATCCTCCAGCTGCTTGGACATGTGCTGATCCCTTCTCTTAACAGAGGCAAAGGAAGGGATGTTCAGAAAAGCTCAAAAATGACCATTCCTGTCATATTGATCCTTCTCACAAAGATCTATGACATAACCTGAGAATCATCTCTTTATTTGCTTTTAAGCAAGCAAAGCTTCAGAAAAGAAATTGAAGATCTGTGATTTCATACTTCCAAATCATTACTGAAAAAACAGACTTCTAGGTCTGCCAAATCCTTGGCTCTGCTAATACCCTAGTTTCCCAGGGCCATACAAGGATGAGCAGTGTTTTCTGGCCCTCAAAATTCCCACAGTTTCAAGGCATAAAAGAAAGTGTCCTATATTTCTGAGGCACAAAATCCAAGTGGCATTGTTTTATTACCCCCATGTACTGCTAGTCCTTCCCAATTCAGTTTTAGATGGGATTGTATTTTCCCCCAGAAAGAAAAGGGAATTGTCCGGACTGTATTGTAACATCTGAGTTGCTGCCAAAGATTACTAAACCATGTGGATAAAGCTGCCCAATTGCAGGTGGACAACTTGTCGTTGTTATCAAATAGCTCTCCATCAGTCCTGTCTTTCAGCCACTCAACAACTGCCTTGGTAGAAATTACTGAACACATTTTCACTGCCATAAAAATTGGCCAGGGCTATATTTCTGGATTCCAAGAAAGCTTCTGACAGCCAACCATGATACTTTATGTAATAAGTTGTCAGCACACTGTGTATCACCTAACGCTGTCACTTGGCTTAGGTCAAAGCTGTCAAATTGCCAACAAAATATTGTTGCTAGAAGCACTAAATCTTCTTTTCAGCCTAGTCCTGTTGGGGTCCATCAGACATAGTCCTTGGCCTGTTATTGTTTATGCTGTGTTTAAATGACCTACCACATGAATATGCATGAAAAACAAAGCTTACATATATGTAGACGACATTACCAGCAGATGCTGCAGTCACATTTCAAAAAGATCTATGAAGCACCAAGGAAGGACTACTTCTGGTCTGCTTATGGTTTTAAAAGCACACATATAAAATGTTCCAGATCACCATCATCATCAAAGCTCAGACTTAGAGCTTCTCTGTTATATATTTATGTTGTACATTAAATTGACACCTAAGTTATAGGTAACCCTTTGACTATAAAAAAGGATGAATTTTGGAAAACTCATGCAACCCTGAGGTGAGAGGCCAAGAGATAAAGGAGACATCTGAAAGAGGGATTTGGGAACTGTCCTGGCTGGGATGCAGATGTGAACTGCCCCAATGCAGCTGATCTCTGAAGGCCTCTTCTCCTTTCCTTTCTTCTGGGTTGTGGTGTAACAACTGCTCAACTGATCCTAGAGGTGGAGAAAGGATGGAATGAGAATAAACAGCATATAGTCAGGACAAGATCTCTGTTGAGAGTGTGAGACCATACAGACTGGATTGTGGGTGTGATGCTCACACTGCAAGGATGGCTTTAAAGAACAGAAACAATTTTGTCTCTATTATATAAAAAGAAGACTTGAAGGGACCAAAGCAGTGTATTGTCTTCTATTATCTCAAATATCTTTAGTCAGCCTTGTAAAAACACAGTCTTCCTAAAGCACTGCACACAAACTAATAGTTTCAAGGGCATGGAGGTGTTTTAAGGATGTGCACATGTCTATCACAGCCAATACATGCTGCAGAGTGTAAAACAATATTGGGCTGTCTTGTCTGTTTGGCAGCAAGTAGAGGGAGGTCAGCACCAGTGTCAGCGTGATTTCTTCCTGACCCCTGAAACATCTGTGAAACTTTACATTGATGAAACCTCTCTACCATTAGTGGGAGTAATTCTCCATATATTGGAATGAGCAAGAACTGAGTCAGGCCCTTGGAGAAAGTACAGCAGTGAGATATTCTTACATATCATAATGAGGTATCATACGGATAGAGAGAGGAGACTGAGGAGACCTCAGTGAGATATTACAGTACTTAAAGTGAGCTCATAAAGAAGAGAGAGCAACTTTTTACTTGGGCAGATAGTGATAGGACAACAGGGAACAGTTAGACCAAAAGAGCAGAGATTTAGATTAAATGATGTAAAGAAATTCTTCCAGTGAGGCATTTGAAAAGGTTTTCCAGACGAGTTGTAAATGCCCCATGCCTGGAAGGGTTCAAGGCCAGGCTGAATGGGGTTTTGTACAACCTGGTCTAGTAGGTGGCAGGGATTGGAAACTTTAAGGTTCCTTCAAACCTAAGCCATTCTGTGAATTGACAAACCATAGATTCAGACCAAGAGTTTCAAAAGTAACATATGAGTTGAGGCTAGTCAGTTCCTAGATGCCTGGTGTAAGTCTTAGTTTCCATAATGCTGAAAATTAACAATGTCTAAAACTTAAGACATCAATATTCCATGCAGAAAGGCTGCTCTAGCCTAAAAAAACACCTTTGCAAACGGGATGGGAGGCCTCGGTGCATTACCTTACATCAGCCCTTGCAGAAATATCTCCACCTGAGAGGTTTGCACTCCTTGTCATAGCAGCTGTATCTGTACTGCTAAATTAAATGGAGGACCTGTTCTCTGGCTCCCTGGCTCAGACAAGCACAGCCTTTCCAGCTGTGTATATCACTAGACTCTGGGTCTCCCATGGGTCCTGCAGGATGCTCCCACGGGCCTGGGATATAAATGTGAAGTTCTGGCTTTGTCACCGCTGTATTTAGGGCTGAATCACAAGGGTTACAAACCATGATGGTGATGTTTTCCTAGCAGGAACCTCAGGCACAGTGCTGTAACTGCATGGGATGAGGTGTTGAAGAGAGCATCCTGGATGGCTGAAGGACAGAAGCAGCAGAACCTGGTGTGCCCTCACTGACTGAGTCAGCTGCATCCCAATGTTCCCTGAGGGAGGGAAGTCAGTACATCTCAAGATTTCTCTAATGTGTGAGCTCACATCTAATTGCTGAGCAGCCTGGATGGCCAGCAGTCAGCCTTGCTCCCTAGCCCTGTGTAATTTAGCAGCACAGACACAGCCTGTGACAACTTGACTTTTGCTTTGAGAGCAAGTGCCAGGCTCATCCATGGGGTGTAATGTGTGACTGTGGCTCCTGGATCGCTCTGCCAGTGCAATCCAGGCATGACACAGCTTGCAGTCCCCTCCACTGCTGCTCTTTGCTTTCTGGGAGCCCAGTCTGACACTTGTGGTAATTTGTGCCTAGTCCTGTGCTGCTCCAGAGATGAACAAAACTATGAAATCATTTTATTTGGCAGCTTTATGTAGGACTAGGGGGAAAAAAGCCCCAAACTTGAGTCCCTTTTTTCCCTTTAATATAAAACCACTGTTAGGAGCATTTACAGATCTATACATTTAAGTTCTTATTGCTTTGGTTAATGATTTGATTTAAATGGCAGCAAAGGTTCTACCAACTCTGCACTATTGATTATGTGGTCAATAACTGGATACAATTGTTATGCCAAAATGCATTCTTATATTAGTGCTGATGTGAAGACATTTCAAAATACAAAGCAGCAGTGGATATGTTGTGACTCAGAGCAGAGAATCAAAGTCACAGCATGGGATAGCAATAAAGAAAAGAATACAGTAATGAGAAAAGTCTAAGAGAGAAAAAAAGGCAGCACTTGACAGACTCTTTGCAAGTTAGAAAACAAGCAGTTCTGAGAGCCGCATTGTTAATGAAGCCTAGTTTACTATGAAACTGTGTCCTACATTCCTGTTCCACTCCTCCTCCCCACCAACCATCCCAAATCCTCCCCATGTCCCCTATGGCTTTGATGGCCTCCTACAGCATCCTCCCCCATCCCCTTGTCCTCTCCCAGCACTGTCACCTCTCTGCCATCCCCCATGTTTCCCAAATGATTGCATGTGCCCTGGCCTATCCCAAAGGGATGAGGGTGCCGGTTTTCTGGCCAGTGATCACCTCCTGCTTGATCAGCTGGCCACCAAACCCCGCAGATTACTGCTGGGCTCAGGCTCCTGACACTGAGCTCCTCCTGGAGGAAATCTCCAGCACAGCATTGCCTTGGATCCTTCTTCCTTTTGCAGATGCTGCTTTTCACAGTTTCTGATAAAATTGTGTATCTGAGAGCTACAGTCTGTAAAACTTGCTTACATCAATCATCAGTGGATTAAAGAAGTTATGAGGAATGTGATGGGATAAAATGAGGGACTGGGTCTTAGAAAGTAAAGGTTTAAGTGGGTAGGTTTTTTCTTTGCAAAACAGGAAAACTTTGTCAGAATTCCTCTCCTGTATCCACTTTTCTAAATGAGAGCTACAACAAACGGTTCTGATCAAAAGTCTCAATTACAGCCCCTTTCCAAATCTCATTTTCCCTTTAAAGAGATAGTCAGGTTAGCTACATTTTGGCACAACACAAAGTCCACATAAATAAGATCAACAACTAAAACAGCCTCAGTTTTCCTCAGCCATTGGTGTGCCATGGAAAAGGTAATGCTGACCTCTCAAAAAACTTCAGCTACATGTTCAGCTCAGCCTGAGCTTTGGCTCGTAGCCATATTCCTCATTTTAACTGTGACTTGTGGAGTCATGAGGCTCCCACTCTTTCATCCCAGGGTGTCTGGGGATTACATGAGAAGAAATCAAGAGGTTTCGGCGTTCACAGCGACCCAGGATTCTGTGCAGGACTGCCTGACGGCATAATTAAAAGTCTAATTCAAAGACCAGAATTAAAGTTCATCTGCCACTTTTAAGCTTTTTCCCTGCTTTTGGACCTTTATTTTTTCTTCATTAGTAATATTCTAACAGAATGCCTATGGATATTTTTTTTATTTATTTAAAATGGTTGGAATAGATCTAGTCTGCCACATATATAGATCCGTTAACACCAGGAGGTACAACCTGGGATCGAACTTTCTGTCTCATTTAATGTAAAATTTCCTGGGTTATATGGATAAATTTCCTGAGTTGTATGGATAAAATTTGGACACTAGCAGTGACATGCATCTCTCTGGCAGCTTATCGGAAAGATTTCCATACAACTCCAATAGCCATTGAGAAAAGCAGTGTGATTTATATACTTCTACACTAGGCATTCCCACAGAACCACTAGCTGTGATCACAGCATATTATTAAATGCAGAGAACATGACAAAAACAGGACATTTTATAAAAACTCTTACCATAATTTCAAATCACAGCTAATTTCCACCAGCTGACAGGAAGCCCATATTGCTCTTCTACACATCCTCTTTCTCAGAAATGTCCAGTTTATGTTTGTTTTGACAAGTTTCGTCTCATTTTTAAAAAGTGTTAGGTTTTTTAAAGTTTAAAATATGCCTAAGCCAACCACCTTTCCAAGTAAATGGATAAATAAATAATTACAGAGCTGAGAAAATACTGACACTTTCAAAGAAAGAGATAAAGAGTAACAAATCAGGAGCAGGTGAGAAGGTGAAATGGTTATATGGTCCTAACTGCAGGCATTGAACAGAGTTGTGTTTATGAACAAGTTCAACATACACGTGTCACACATTTAGGGTAATGATGTCCATATGGCAGAGCGTGGAACTGCCAGAAGTGACAGTATGACTAAATCATGCCTGTGTATTTGACCACCTCATTGACTCCCTGACCATCCATCCATCTCTGCTGAAACCTTTGAGATGTTCCAAATCTCTAAACAGATAAAAGCTTTTCTTCTAAACTTGCTTAATCCTTTCTTTTGTATTTGCTGTTCAAGCATCAGGACAGATGCTTTATATCACTGGGAAGGAAACCTCTCCTTCCCAGAGATGTAGAGGTTACCAGAGTCACAGAGGAGGTTGAGGGTCCCTTTGAGCATGGAAAGAATGTGAGAGAATGGACTTTTAATGCAGTACAATTCTATGGGTTAAAATCTATTGTGGGCTATTTCAAGAAGCTTTTATAGCTTCTTCTGGATTGTGGATCCATATTACTTCCTTTCTGGTAAAAATATGGTTCAAGGTTATGGATCCACATTGAAGTTTAATAGCTACTTCCTCATCAGAAATATTTGTTTCACTTATATCTCCCAGTGTCATAGAAGTTCAAATACTGCTGCAGCAATATTTAAAGGGAGAAAACTGAGTTAAAAATTTGAGGCCAACAGGTCAAATATTCTATCATTAAAAAAAAAAAAAAGAAGGAAGCTGAGCATCTATTTTTTAAAAAATATTCAGAAAACCACCAAATCTTATGCAGAAATTTGTTTTTTAGAAGACGTGTGTTTTAAAAATGCAAAATAAGAATCTTAATCAAAGAAAGTTCACTTCATTCCCTTCCCCCCTTTTGAAAGAAAATAAAATATGAAAATTCAAATTGAAGAGTGTATCTGTGAAACACTGGAAGATGCTACCCAAGGGTGTTCACTGCAGAGAGGAGGATAGCTGTATTAAAATGAATAATTTTGTGGGGAAAGGATAGAGAGTTGTTGCTGTAAGAAAAAAAATCTTTTTGATTGACATGAGAAATTGCTGCCACATGAAACAGTTCATCTTCTTTGAAGGGCTCTTTTGTCAGTGAGGTCAGGTCAAAGAGGTTTGAAAGGTCCTCATCAAAGGAAGTTGCCCTTCTAGGCCCAGTGCATTCCCTTGCTGGAGTAGTCTTGGCTTCAGGAACTGTATGGAGATGTAGGAAGCTGGGGGATGGCAGCTGCATAGCTAAGCAACCAGGGCTGGCTGAGCCATGAATCAACACTGTCACCTGCTGTGGGCAAGACAATCTCCTCGTTGTCCAGGCTGGTGGGTCACTGCTGCACACGGTGAGTGCTCCGCAGCCGTGGTCTGACCACAGCACTGTCCTGCTCAGGTTGTGTTTGTAAATACAGAGCAGGAGGGGGGCCTGTGCTCACCACCCTGTGCGCCACAGCCAGAGTTTGGCTTGCAGCTGAAATAGCAATGTGAGCCCCTTCCCACCTTTCCTGCTTCAGTGCTATTCCTTAGATACCTTCCCTTATCTGGGAGCAGGAGAATCCAGGTTTTTCCACTCGGTGATGGAGCACTGTCCCTGGGGAGGGCACAACACCTCTGTGCAATTAGAAGGAGCAACAAACACTAAATTCTAGCCCTAACCCTCTAGTCCAACATGCCTGTGTCACCTCTCTGCCCTGATGTCTCTAGTATACCACTAGTCTCTAGTTTTGTAGGTGTCCCCCACCACCTCACTCGACGACAAAGGTGCTGAATAACCAAACCCAGGACCAGCATGTAGGGTCTCAGACCCAACCGAGCCAGTCACTGTGCTGCACTGGGCTCAGCCAAACCAAGCCTGTGCTGCAGCCTGAGGGTCCCATTCCTCACTTTCATCCTGCTCCCACAGCCTCCCTGTCCAGTGGGACTTGGTGTCTCCCTGCAGAAAGAGAGTGTAGGAATTAGCATCTCATTGAGATGGGAGATGCAGCTCCCACCTCTGCCAGCGATGTGCAGAGCCCAGCCCTGGTAAAGGTCAGTTGATTTTTTTTTTTTTTCCAGAGTAATCTTTAGGAATGCTCAAAAATTTGGAGGTTTCTGTTTTTTCTCTGAAAGGATGTTGCCCTTTTGATAGAATCGTGCGACTCAAGGCTCCGCTTCCTTGAGTAGGAATTTCAGATGCTCAGTGCCCTAAAGCCTCACTCAGCTGATTGCAGGCAGTTTTCCCTGCTGCTTGCTCAGCTCACATCTCAAGCTATGTGAAAAATCACCTCTGTTGATTAGGACAGGACTTTCCTTCCTGATTGCATTGCCCTGTTTACTGTCATTGAATTCTTGAATCAGAAGAATGTTTTGTTTGTTTCTCAAATTTTAATTGCTGTATGACTTTCCTCTTCTTCGCTAACCTGCCCTTATGTTTTAGAAAACAGTTCCAGAGGTAATTGCCGAATTTATATATTCATGGAAATCCAGCAGATATGTATGATAATAGCACAATTTTATATTTATGAAGTGCCACTTTTCTATAAAGGTAGAATTTCAGTTAATTATCACTGGCCTGTTTATTAACACTTGGAAATGGAAAAATAATGAATGGGCACATCGTTTATTCATTAAAATGCTGCTGATGAGTTGCCCCATTCATAAATTAGTCTTGCATTTCACTCCAGCGTAGCACTGCCTGTGCTGGTGGGTTTTGAAGGTCAATTGTACTTTAACCCATGGCTTCCTGCAAGGGGGGAATCTGTCACCTTGGACTGTGATCACAGTGACTCTTGTCAACCAAACAAGGGTCATTCTGTGAGCAGTTTGGCTGGCAGGGTGTGGAGGCAAAGGGAGAGAGCTGCAGCAAGCAGCACTGCTCAGGACATAATTCTCTTTCACTTGGAAGCAGTGCATCTGTCTCTATCAGACAGCGAGGATTGAATACACTGTGCTGGGAAGGCACTCCTGTGGACATTCTGATATGTCTTCTGAAATCAATGCCCTTCATTCCTACAGACAACATCCAAGCTGTTCTTGGGGAAAGTGCCACTTTGCTGTTGTTCCTCTGATGAGAAATCCCACCCCTCTGACTGGCAGAGTTATGTGGGCAATGAATTTTAATATGGGTGCAGGTGAAATTCAGAGAAAGTATCTGAATATTTTGGGCCAACTATTACCCTTTCTATTTGGGAGACTCCTCTTCCATCCCTGGGAGAAGTGTGTGCGGGCATGCAGAGTCCTATGGGAGAAGAAGGACAGCAGGAGCAGAGCTGAGACAGAGAGGCTGGTCAGAGGACACTTCCTCAGTGCTGTTTGCTATTCAGCAAATATTCAGCAGCATTGAGAAGATCCTACACTAGAATGAGATCTAGTACAGAGGATTTTTCCTGAATTGCTACAGTCATTAAAATTATCAAGGACTTCTTTCCAGTATAATGTTAGCCCTGGGGTCAATATAAAATTGTGTATTTCATTCTGCCCATCCTCAGGCTGGCTGTTGCCTGGTGCAGTTGAGGAACTACAGTTAACTGCTGCCCTGAGGTTAGCTGAACACTTTCTGCAAAGTTTGCTGGATGCCTTTGTGCAGGAGTGCCACTGAAATGTCAGCTGTTATGAGTGCAACCACTTTGCCAGATGTGCTAAACATGACAAAGATGAGAAAGTAGGTGCTGAAATATTCTATGATGGTTAAATGGAGAAAATGTCTTTGAGGCCATCTTGAGCTGATGCCCATTTCCAATAGGTTTGGAGTAATCCACAACACAGCTGGAGCTTGAGAGGGATCTGAGGTGTGAAATGACACAATGAATAGCTAATAGTGCTGCTTCCTGGACAAAATACATGCCAGTATCAAAGGTGACGCAAGCGCTTCTGGCTGTGGGCTCTTCTGAGAAAAAAATCTGCATTGCTAAAAGAAGGAAAGTTAATGCAGTTTAGCACAGGTCTGGAAATGAGCCTCCCTGAGTGTGGTCAGCAATGATGTTAGCTGGGTGCTCCTGTGCCTCTAAGGCATTTTTGCAGGATTCTATTCCTTTCTGATAGCATGATCACTACTTGCCCAGGTAAGGAGTGAAAGACTTGTTTTAGGAATGACAACAAGGGAAAAGAATAATCCCAAAGGGCCACAGAAGGACAGATGAGGTTATCTAAACATGAAGCCACCAATAAGCAAGGTGGGTTTTCTGAAAAGCAGGTCCACAGTGACCTTGAATGGGACCAACATCTCTCAAGAGCTCATGCTGCACAGAGCTGTTCAGAGAAAAGTCCAGGCTGCTAACACTGGTTGCTAAGACAATATAATGGCTTATTTTGCCAGTGGCATGTTTGAAAACAAGAATGCAAGAATCAAGTTGAGGATGGGGTTTTTTTAGCTGTCTTTAAAAATGCATAAAGTTTTGCTTCAAGTGTCACTGTTGGAGTTTTACTATTATGCTAACAATCCAGGCTACCTGCTGAATGCAACGGGCTACAGGCTTCATTTGGGGATTTTGCCTACTGTGAGCATTTTTTCATTTCTTTTAAAATAAAATACCATTCTCAAGTGCCCACCTTTCAGAGTTTCTTTCATATTTTTTTAATAAAATATAGTTTAGAGAAATTATCTCTGCATTCATATATGTTTCTTATGAAGTCAAAGAAAAGTATTTCTCCATTGTTTTTCCCCTTCTTCAGCTACAACTAAAATGCAAAACCTGGCCAAACTTTTATCCAGTTCAAGGTACACTGCATTCTTTTAATCACTGTGTTTCTTCATCAAATAGCCAACTTAATTTTAAAATATATGTCAAATAAAATGACTAGCAAGGACAAACTAAAGTTAACATTTGACTTTTTCTTTTGAAGTACAACTAGTTTTCTTGCAAAAGTACAGCATCAGTTCCTGCAAAGCAGTTCTTTTGTTATTGATTGGAGAGATATAATATATAAAGCTGCTGCCTGTACCACTCTGCAATAATTAAAAGTACTTAATCATGCAGCTTGGAGATTTATTTTAAAAGCACAAAATATGTTCCTTATTGTGATTCACAGGAATTTACTGGTCTAATTTCTTTAGAGACCAGCAGGAATATATATTGACTCTGGTTTATTTATAAACCAGCTATTTAAATTACCAAGTTATTTACATTGTTATTGTCTCCATCATTTAGTCACCATTTGCAAAGATTTCGCATTGTTCTTAATTTGGCACTCCCTAGTGCTGGTAGTACTTATGGGAGAGGGTTATTTAGGAGGTAGTCAAGCAAGCCATCTTGGTAGAGGTGATCTCCTTCTTGCCTCAGATAGGTTTGTTCTCTTGGCGACCTCCTTTGAAAGGAGACAACATGCAGAACTCCACCCTAGAGGGGGTGGCAGCTACTTATCATCACAGTACCAGAAGAAAAGGAGGCAAATTGCAAGGACACGTAGATCCAGGAGGTTCGGTTGCCCTCAAGGTCTGGATTTTAAAACTTCTGGCCAGATGTTTATAACATTTACTCAGCTATAAATTGTTCTGTAGGGGAGGACAGGGAGCACCATGGGGGGAGCACAGTGACTAAAGTCCCCTGAGATCCTGATTCAATTCTGGGATTATGTGAAGGAAAGAACAGACTTACTCCACCAAAAATATATGTAAAATATCAAGACCACAAGGCTCTGAAGTTGCTGTAATACTAGTTTAGGAAAAGTTATTAAAGGAATATTTCTTTCCTCATGGTGAGGAAATTACTAGCTTTTTATTTTCATCTCTAGCAGCATTCTTTTTGTCGATGTCTAAAGCACACAGAACACTACTTATTTCCACAGCACTCGCTCTCCCTTTCTTCTTTTCTTTTCTCCTTTAAAGTCTGTGTGTAGAGGATGGAGAATAACAGCTATTATTTGGCATGTGGCTTTTATCCCATGGCTGGGTCTCACGCTGAAGGACCTCCCTGAATGTCTCCAGTCGAGAGACAGCTGTTGAGCGGACCGTGCTGAAGAGCAGCCCCCGTGGCCCCGGTGGGGAGGAGGGCAGCAGGTGCCTCCCACTTTCAGAGGCTGTAGGGGGACAGGTAAGTGGCCTGGTGAGCCAGCCAGCCCTGCACGGCGGCAGAGCTGCCGGGCACTGGCGGGGCCGGGAGGTGCCATCTGACATCGCGCCAAAAGCCTTTCAGAGCGGATGAAAGGGACTGCAACTCAAGTGTTTGCACTGGGCTCTGTTTGCGGTCAGCTTTAGGATGATTGTCTCCAGGGTGAGCTTGGAGAGGCAGCTCATGTTTTAGCTTGGGCTGACCTCAGCATTGCAGGGACTGGGAGCTGTGTTCAGTTACACAACTCGGTTTTCATTTTCAACAGCAAAAAAACGAATGGATTCAAAGCACCCAAGTAATAAAAAAAAACACAGATATTTGCAAGCACTGAGGTTTATTTCCTTCTAGATGCTTCAAGAAGGAGTATCAGACAGAGGGAAAAGCACCATGAACACCACCATCCACATGCAAGGGCAGCTTCAGGACAAGGTTGGCCAAACATCACCTTAAAAATATGGGTTGGCGTGGTGCCCAACCAAGGTGCTCACCAGTCGTAGTACCTGCCGTCCCATGTTTTGTTGTGGCTGCTGCAGTGATGAGAAACCCAACAACAACAAATAAACTCTCTGAGATAATGGGTCTCTTCCACAGGGAGATGATCACTTCTTTCTTAAAGAGGAAATTGCTGAAGCACGTGCTGCTTTGTTGCCTTATATTTCTAAACAGCCCATTCCACACAAGGAATGAATCTCTTCCCTTACACAATGCAGGTAGATTCAGAGCACATTTTGGAATAAGGAGAATTAATTTTTTTTCTGTGGTCTTTGGATCATAGCATTGGACTTCTTATATTCAGAACAGTTTTAAGGGAGCTGAAAGAGTTTCAGAGGTATGGGTCTGTTCTCAAGCCAAGAGATGCTGATCTAGAAATTTTACAGCACTGTACTTTCTCTCAAGATATCCAAAATGCCATGAATTATGTATCCAACCTTGAAATGTTGTTAAAAATATAATAGAAAGTCACACATTGTGCATATTTAAGTTTTCACAATACTTACACTTCATAGTTTTGAGCCAGATTTCTTCCCCTCCTTGACATTTGTCCACACTGAGAACTGAGTCCAATACATGCTTAAGGGCAATTGAAAGTTGTTTGGAATTTTTCTGATTCACAGCATTTACTTACTGTGCAAGCTGCCAAAAATCGAAACAGTTTAAAAACACTGGGCACCTCATTTTCAGTTTTTCTCAGCAGTCATCCCATTTATTTCTTTGGAGCTTTAATATTCTTTCAGGTTCTATTTAATTTTCACATCGTGTATTTCAAGTTCATTTCTGTGGAGTGCCTTTAATAGATATTGTTTTAATTCTCAGCATACAGATCTTCATCATTATTTATTGTTAATGTTTCCTGTTGGACTAAACCCAAGAAACTGAAGAACTTGGCTCCAGAATATGGCAGACACATAGAGGGAATGCTCTGACAAGTGAATTTGGGATTTAATTGGCTTGTACCACTAGATGTTGGATTTGAAATGTATTGACAGAAAAGGACTGAAAGAGAAGCCTTGAATATAAGCATTATTACCCTGATAAAATGAAGAGTAAAATGAGTAGTGACACTCCTTTTTCTGGTTATCAGCCATCCAGCCCCCCCCAAACCAGCAGAGAAGCTGCTCTTCAGTAAATCTTCAGCTGGTGTAAAGAAATTTCCTTTTCAAGTCAGGGCAGGTATGTCCTTTTATACCTCCCATGCATGTTCACTGCCACCTTTGCAAGGGAAAAACAGATAGTAAGATGGATATTAGAACTGCATCTGGCAACAAAAGAGGATCTCCAGACCAGAATCTGACTGATTTGAAAAAGAAGTACATAACAGTTTAATTTCGACCCACATGGAGAGTAGATACAGCCATTCACTTACAGATAGGACAGAGGATAATATCTCCCCATTCTCTCAACTCCATAAACTGAACTCTGTGGAGAGATTAAAAAAAAGGTTAAAAAAACCCTCAAAACCCAAACAAAACAACCAAAAACATCCTTGACATGTTAGGGGAAATTCCAGAAGAATCTCTGCTCAGAGCACCAGTTGCAGTCAAGGATTCTGGTATTCATCCATCTTCCCTTTTAAAACCTTTCATTATCAATAATAAAGATAATTCAAATATGGGTAGATCCTATTTTACACTGAGAAGGGCTAACTATAGTCAAGGGCAAGTCATGAAAAAAATCTATTCTGAATTTTCAAATAGTGAGAAAAGGAGACCTTGTGTCACACTAAAAAGAAACCTTCATTCGCATAGGTATTGAAATCCTGACCTTTCCTGCTCTGAACCACATTACTCAGATGGGAGGATAGAGAGAGTGAGAGAGGGGCAGAAAATGAGAGGTACAGATTGTCTTATGTCATCAATTTGTGCATTGTAAATGAAATTAGAATACATACTTTTATGACACTAAGTGCTAATTCTTCAGATCTTAATTGATGCAGGGGGTGGATTTACTTGATTAAAGACAGTAAAATCCAAACCAGCAGAGATTTCTGCTTAAAAGGTGCATGCATGTTATGGTCTGTAAAGGAACCTGAGAACTGGAAAATTAAATATACTACTATATTTCTTAATATAGAAGAGGTAAGTTTATTCCTGCATGGAACATGTTTAATTATTACCAAATTCATTTTCTCTGAAATTCTTAGTTTCAATAATCTTTCACAGTGAAACAATACCTACATTAGGAAGTCCTAATGCAATGTGTGTTCTGTTGCAGCACTACAAACATCTCTCAAATTTAGCAAATTACTTATTTGTTCTCCCTCTTCTAAGTCAAATTATGTGCAGCATTTCTGAGAAAGATATTTCTTGTCACTTGTGTTAGCATAGGTGTACACAGCAGATTGTCTTTGTCAAATACTGAGTGGCTTAAAAAGCAACTTTTACTTCTACAGGGAGTATTTGACAGTCAAGAGTATTCTGATTCACTTACTCATGTTGCTAGAAGCATCCAGATCACCTGCTACTACTGTTTATTATTGGAGGGGGTTTTTAGTCTTTCTCCTGCCTCTCCATATAGATCATACAGTATGTGTGCAATTCAGTTGTGATTGCACAACAGAATGGGCTAAAACTTTGCAGATTTGGAGACGTTTTGTTTGGTGGCTAGTGAGGCAAGAGAGGAGGGTGATGGCTTGTAGTTCTTCTTTGTCCTGCAGGCATCAGCCAGTGCAGCAGATGGATCAATCCTTAAGCAGAGACCCTTGATAAAACCTAGTGCTTTCCTAGGTGTCAGTGGGGACATAACAGTGTCCTGTCATGCTTAGAGTTTAGGATCATATTAGAGAGGAACAAAATAAACTTGTTCATCTGTTTGAAATTGCATATCCGTAACTCTATATGTGAGAACAATAAATGCAAGCCTATTCCTGCAAAACCCTTCCCATAGGCTTTAACAAATGTGCAATTTTTGCACAAACCTGGGTCTGTAAGGGTCGGTCCGAAGTTTCCCTTGTTTTTGCCTCCCAACCGTCGCAAGACCCCGAGGATCCCCACCCAGGCTGACTCCAAACAATGGTTTCCTGGCCTGGCCAAGGTGGATGCTTGTCAAGTGACTGGGTGCAGGTGTGTTGTGTTCACTGGACTGTGCTGTTATGGTACCAGCCAGAGGCTGCATGTACTGCACAACTGCACCTGTCTCCCAGGGCACCACACAATGGTCCATAAATCTTCCCACTTTTTGGCCAGAAGCCACTCGCCTTGGAAAAGAACTATAAAAGAGCAACACTCTGGACAAGACCCTTGAGTACTCCCCACGGATGAAGACCCATCCATTGGCTGGACCACAAGGACGTCCATCTCTTCTGTTGGTAGCTCTTTTCCCATCCCCCTCTTTTTCTTTCTATACTGTTTCCTATATCTCTCCCCTCTATCGCAACTGAGTTGTTGGCATTTAATAAAAATGTATTGCTGCTGTTGAATAAACTGATTTTGTCCTCTGCATTTTGCCTGTTTGCACCTTTGAGATCAAACAAACCATCACAACCCCCACTCTGTGTTAATAGCGGATCGTGACAGGGTCCATAAAATCACATTCACTAATCCCTGTTTCACTGATTACCTGCACATTGTATCACAAATAAGATTCTGACACTCCTGCAGGACAAAGTAAAGGTGTGAGTGCACAAGGGATAAGTGCAAGTCTCCCTCTGCCTCACACACCAGCAAACCTCCCTTTCACAGCCCTGGGAAAGGGCTATGCATGTCAGTCACTGCTCTGTTGAGTCAACAAGCAGCAGCGCTGGTCCAGCCTTCAGCCTTTGTAATGAAGACATTTTCTCCTGAAACAGGAGAAAATTCATTTCAAGTAGAATTCTAAATAGTCTTTAACTTATAAAGTCATGTCATGCCAGGGACAGATTTGAACCAGTAACCTACATAGGAAAAGACTTTATATCATGTGTTTTTCCCCTTAGCAAATAAGTCACCTACAGTCCAAACATTGGTCCTTGGATTTAAAAATACTTTGCTGCATATTTATAATCTGCTTTTTGTATATTTATGCCTCTAATATTTGTAAATTCTTATTATGCATCCCTCTCCCACTCTTAATCATCACCTAGCAAAGATAACTAGCTATCTTTCCCCTTGTAAATGAATTCACTCCATGCCCCTAATTATTTTTGTAGGTCTTGTTTCTCCTGTGAGACAGAATCTTATGATTAAGGAAGTGCCTCTAATGAATTCGTTTTTCCTGAATTATGCCTGCAACAAAATCCTTCTGAAAGGGTCTGAGACTTTACTTCTGGCCTACTGTATATTCAATTTCAGCTTCTAGAGACATTTTTGGTCTCATTTTCATAGCTAAGTTGCCTTTTGCCATTCCTGATAGTTCTGTTTCATTGTCATTTCTTCCTACTTTATCTGCTTTTCAGAATATATGTATTATGGATAATTTTTGATTAGCGGGGGGGGGGGTGGTTAATCCAAGTTAAATATATGTTACAATTAGGGAAATATGTGTTTGGGCTGCTTACAAATTTTTAGACTGGGAGGGCTTTGAACAGCCTGGTCTGGTAAAAGGTGCCCCTGCCTGTGGCAGGGAGTTGGAACCAAATTATCTTTAGGGTCCTTTCCAACCCAAACTATTCTATGATTCTGTGATTTTCTTTGTGTATTTGTGTCAGACAGAAAAAACCCTCTAGAAGAAAGAATTTGTTTACCTTCTCAGCTGTCTTTTGCATCTTGATGGATTAAAACTTGCACAGGTGGCAAGAATCATGCCTGTACCTGACTCAACTTTGGCCCCTCTTACGGCTGAAGTTTTGCAAAGGGTTTACTGTCCCAGGCAGGCTAAATATTATTTTTCCTAAAACAAAGGCTTCACTTTGCCACTCACCACTATTCATCCCAGTCTTCTTCCACACAGCAACATGATATGTTTTCCAATTCATTTATAGATCCAGTAGCTCCAGTCCCATTTCCATCTGTTGCACTCTATTTGTTGTTTAAATGAAAGGGTCAACAGAGACTGCAGGCCTGAGGAACAACTGGCATTCAAAACGAAACATGTTTAGATAAAGACTGAAGGAAAAGTGATGAAGGAAACACAGACAGGGGTAGGAAAGAACAAAAGATAAAAGATTATGGCGAGTGAGAAACATAGAGATGGCACCTAATTTCATGATTTAAATTTCTTTTAAATCTATTCAATTGTCATTTACACAGATAATTACTGGCAACTGCAAGAGAAATATTTACAGGAATTTTGATTCTCATCTGTTACAGTAATATGAAAGAGCATTGATCCAAACCTGCTATTCTGCTTCAACAGATTCGATCCAAACCTTTTATATCACATCAGCCAGGAAATTTAAATTGTGATAGGGTCAATTATTTTCATCAGCTCTTGCTTTGGCTTCTCAGAGGGACTTGGGGTTTGTGAGATACTGGGAACCTACATGAAAGGCAACAGCAGTCCTATGGTACCTTCTCCTTTATGTTTGTTCAGAGTCATCTTAATTTCACTGTGCATTGTATTCTCCCATTCAAGTCTGTATTACTTTTTTTTTGTACAACCATAAGAAAAGGTTATGACTTCATCTAAACATTTACCTCATCAAACAGTCATATTGTTGATTCCCTCCTTGGTAGAGCATTTTCTGGAAAAGACGAAAACAACTCCATCAACATTTTTAGATAAGTAAAAATGAAAACATATTAAGCTTTTAGAAGGCTTTTGGTAACTATGCTTGTTCTTTGGTGCCAAAGTAACAGCAAAAAATACTGACATCTGAACTGCAAATGGTGTGCTTCTTAATGCTTACCAAAGAGCCTGTTCTTTTATACCCTTAAAAATATACTATTCAATAAATTTAAGCCATTTGAATACATGCCAGACTGATTCTTCCAAAAGCAATGTGTTACACTTGTGTATATATGTCCAAAACTAGTTAAAAAGCTCACTGAAAGACAACCTTGTTATTTAACTTTCCTTATAGCTATAGATCAGAAAGAAAAGTAAGAGAACCATTACCACCAGTGCAATCTTCAAATAAAAGAAGACATCAATTAATAAAAAATTGTTACAAATTAACAATTTTTTCAATTTTTTTTCACTCAGCCTGTGAGCAGGGTGCATGCTTAGCTACAGGATGCGTACAGTGTGAACAGGAGAAAAAACAATCAACAAGAAGTCGGAATAGCAAGGAATATTACATACAGAAGATGTTTCAATTAGTCAGAGTTTTAATGGGATGGAGAAAAGAATCAAAAATTGGTAATGAGGGAGGTATTAAACTATATTAGAGACAATCCCTCGATCCCCAGGGTAAGAAAACACAAGAAGAAGAGCAAGATTAGGCTGAGTGGTAACAGAAAGAAAATATGAGGAAAACAAGGCTATTACAATTATCGAATTTACTCAAAATACTTACAAACACACAATTGAGACCAATCCTGCATATTCTATGGTTAAATGAGCAGAGATGCATATTTCATCTTGGATAGCTACCTGTCACACACCAGATCTAAAACAAGCATTTTTCAGAGAGCTTGATAATCCCCATACTCAATTTATGTGGATTAGATGAAATTTCCTCTTTCTTTTCAGCAATTTTGGCAGACCACTGTACATTACCAAGGGCTGCCATTATCTTCCTCTGAACACCAGCAAAATGGTTTGTAATTTTATCTCAGTATTACCAAAGAAACCTGTAATCTCTAGCTATGTTATTTTAAATAATGCAGCCCAGCAATCACATCAACAAGCAGAATCCTCACAAATTAGGAAGATTTTATCTGAAAGAAAACAACATTACTTATTTTCTATCACTTGCCTTCAAAATAAAATCACCCAGGCATCTTAAGAATGTAAACAACAAGTGTAAATTCTATTTTTTTTTCCCTACAGAGGAAACACATTGGATAGATACAAAAAGCCCTGTACTAAAAGTAATGCATTTTGGTAGAACTGGTGTAACTGGCAGTGTGTTCAGCACAGTCAATATGTTGCAGTCTGTCATTACACACTGGACTGCTATCAAAATGCCCTCTGATAACTGGGCATCTAGATAGATATTTACCAGATTAAATCTCCTTCAGTAGAGCTTTGGAATGCAATAAATTTGGTTGACATTTCTAAACAAGACTGTTGTCTGGTATCAGTTTCAGCAGAAAACCCTGCGACGCTGGTATTTTTCACTTTTTTCTATAAGTGTAAACTTTTTACCAAAAAAGATTTCCAATTTCCATTACAAAACAGTATGGTAATTCAAATTAACCCATTCTAGTCACCTCCTGAGAGATTTTTCCAGGGTCCTAAATGGGAAAAGAATCACAATGCCAAGCAGAGTGGGAATTTATGGGAAGACCAGCGTATTACATAGCAGTCAATCAGTATTAGCTACTCAGATCAATACTTTTTTAAAAACAGTAAGTTAAAAAGTTATTGGGAATGGGCTTTTTCAGATATGAACATTTTAGCATCAACAGCAAAAATAATGCTTTATTTGGGTTATAGTAGTAAACCAAAAATAGGACTGAACTATTATCTCATGATGTTGCATAATGAGCTCTGTGAACTAATGAATCCTAAATCAATTCAGGGCCATTCTTATTTTCACTGACACAGAGAATTCCTGCCTCTGTGTGTGTGTATGTGTGTGTGCCCATGTCATTATAAATTGTGCTTATTATTTCTGCTCACCACCTTAATGATGGAGCCACTTCAGCATTTCAATATACTCAGCAAGAACACTCACTCAGGAAACTGGAGGGAGGTTTTTTATGGGCATTCATATTCCTCTTGCTAGAATTATACCAGTACAAATATATATTTCACTGACCTTTCCTTTACTTAACATTAGTGTGATGTTTCCATTTCCACAGGTGACCTGCACAGAATGGGCATAATTTTTCCCTTCCTCACCATACGATTTGGCTTCTGGCAGGCTTTTTTCTACTTTACTCTGAATCAGCATAGACTGGCTGTAGCTGGACTGTGCTGGATGCATCCATTACCTGACTGCTTTGGTGCTCCACATCACATAGGCAGGGACTCAAGAAAATCAGGGAGCCAACTCATCCATGGCAAGTAAGAGTGATCTACATCTTAGAGTTGCTGAGATGCTTCCATGTAATTCCCTCCCTGTTGTGGGACTTCAGATAAAGGTTCTGCCTTTCAGTGTCACAGGTCTCTTCTGGTCCTTTGCAGCTTTCTTGAATCTTGTATTAATTTGCTTGAAAGGGTTGCATAGCTGGCAGCTCTCGGGGCACATGAATTAGGTGCTCTGCTCCCCCATCCTCCTGGGCACAAATGTGTCACCTTCCTGCTTATCACTGGGCATGAGACTTGTTAGCCTGTGCAGCCTTTCTTTGCAAGCATTGTTTGCAAATTCAAGATAATTACACCGAAAGAATCTCACCTCTAGGTGTTTGCAAACTCTCAAGCATTTTCTTCATAAGCTGCTTTGGGCTGGAAAATCCTATAAAATTATGAGGTCTTTTTAGTAAACTTTCCTTACCATTCTTCTCTGTGTAGAAGCATAGATAACACGTTTTGGCTAATGATTTCCAAGGAAAGCAGCTGTACTAATAACAAGATGTATACACTCAGGCTGGGATCCTTCTTAGTCTCTGTGATTGCTCCCCCCTACCCAAGGCATTTTGTAAAATATGGTAATTAACGCAGCATCTTCAGACAGTCTAAATTTATTGCGATTTATATGTTCAGGAGTGTTGGTAAAAGGCCAGTGTTGGCATTTCTTTAACTAATAATTATTGTGTTTTATTGTTGTTGTTCTGTAACACATTAACAAGCAAGGACCCAGCTTTATTAGAATTCACTTGCCCCACTGTTCCATGCATATTTATTATGCGAGAGAATAGGATTCTCTTCCTCTAGCCTTCACTAATTTAAAAGAAGATATCCTCAATGAAATGTATTCAAATATTTTGACATTTTGCTTCACCTCACTTACAGAGCAGAAATTGTTTCTGACAGTTATTATACAGTACGGGAATCCTGCTGTTTCACTCTGCTGAAGCGCAGGTTGAAAAGACACAGCAATTGCATTTTGTTCAAAGAGTGATTCTCTGGCCTAGAAATAGCAACACTGTCAGCTGTGATTCACTGGAAGTTTAGATAATATCCACTCTGTACCTCTCCACCAAGAACATGGAATATTTTTTTCCTCTTCTTCTACTTCTTAAAACAGAAGAAAAATGAATCGAAGCGTTGGGTTGGAAGGGAAATTTAGCCCCTCCAACTTTGGGATCTGAAGTAGAGGGATGTGTAGATTTTGAAATGTAAGTGGAAACTGGGAGAAATGGGAGTGGGAATTTTTTCCTTCTTTCAGATGCTTCCAGTTCTGTGTTGTAAACAGACCTATTGACAAGACAAATTAGAAGAGGTAACAAATATAAATACCAGAGTATTTTCAAAGATTTAAAATTACCGAAATAATTATAGGCAGCACCTGCCTGATTATTCTTTTGTATCATGTTTCCAGTGTGGTAACACCATTTTTAAGCACAATAATATTGTCTGTAAAGCACAATGGAAGATTTCTTAGCTAATGCTCCCAAAATTGCTTTGTAACATGAAAACCTCAGCCTTTTTTCTTCCCATTTTAGAATGCATTTTGGTGCTCTCTTGAATATATATAGGTTGAAAAAAGAATTTTACCTTTAAATCTATACAATCCACTCTGAGCAAAGTTAAGAAGGGTTGTAGTAGCATATTTAACACTTTAATTGAACCCAAAGTTTCACAAGGATTGTTTATTCGATGGCAAGTAGAACACTTGGAGAATCTAAAGCAAGAGGAGGAGGAAGATGGAAAAATACAAGAAAAAAAACTGTGAAAGGCTCTCCCACATGCTTTGCTTCTCCCCTTTTTGTTCATGTTATGCAGAACCTATATCAGAACGGAGGGTTCTCTTTTCAGAATAAGAAAGAGGAAACCAAATGCTCAGTGAAAAGAAATCACAATAGTGTTATTTAATACAGTACTTTAAGATTTCAGAAACTGAGTTTCTGTCAAAATCACAGAATATTGCAGAAGGGGGTAGGAGACAGTGATAAAGGGCCTGTTCTTGTAAAAGGAGATTGTTCAGCTGTAATCTCTGTTCATGCTCCTGTCATATCATGGGAGAATCTGACTATTACATTGATGAGAAAATAATGAATGTAATATCTGAGAAAATCACAGGACTTGAGTTGCTTCCTAACTTTTCCATAAAAAAAAAAAAAGGCTCCCATACAGAGACAGACATTATTAACTGGAGTGAAATAATGAGAGCAGCTGCAGGATGTGGCCCTCCTAGTCCTGGAGGTGCAAGTCTGGACTGTCAGAATGCATGAGCAGCAAGGCGTGCGAGCTCGGATCACACCCTGGTCTATTAAGGCAAGCAAATGGAAGCTGTAAATCAGATTTCAGTTTCTGCCACTTTGTCAGGGGGCTGGAGGAAATAGGACATGTGTGAAGGGTTCCCCAGAAGGCTTGGAAGGGAGTGACACACTGCCACTCTCTTGTGTGAGCTGCTCAGGCATGAGGCACGCTCACCCCTACAGAGCTGTGCAGACACGGCGTGGTCACAGCCAGAGCCCTGCCAGGGCAATCACCCACTGAGGAACCACCCCAGTTTAAGCATGGGCATCACTGACTGTCCAGAGTGTCTGTTCTCCCCTCATCAGAGCCACATCCCACCCTCCTCCAGGCACAGAAGCTTTCTCAGCCTCCTCACCTCATGTTAAAGCTCTTCCTCACAAAGCATGAGCCTGTCCATATTCCTGACCAGGTCCAGCTCCTGGCCCCCACCATCCCTCAAGAAGTGATCGTCCTGAACACCTTGTCCCACAGAAATAGTCATCACACACACAGACATAGCAGGGTGTCAAAGCCTGGGGTAAATGGGTTGATCTTAATTGCACAGCCTGCTCTTGGGACCTCTGCTTCCATATCATATTCGTAGAGAATCACACTTTGTAGATGGCAAAATCTCTCAGGGAACAGTAGCCAGCAGAACAGGGTGTCTTCTGGAATTTTGTAATTTCATAGTCAAAAAAACTTGTATTGCCTTTGATCACCCTATTTATGTGAAATGTCAGCTGATATTTATGTAACTACATGTGCCAGCTTGTGCAGTGGATGACACCATGGAATATATTATTTAAGGGGCATTGGCCGTGAGGTCTTAGAGAAAGACACAGTACATCTGTACAGTGCCTGGCATCAATGCAGATGTGTAATTAATCAACTCTATGTGCTGCCTGGACTCAGCCCTCTTAGTGGGACATGCCACTATCTTGCTTTTCACAGTGCCTGGAAATGTCCCTATCTATTTCTTTGTGCTCTCTCAGCTGTTCTATGCTCTCACTAAGCCTAGGACTGACAGAAACAGCAAGGTAAACTGCTTGCAGACAGAGTTTAATGAGCACTGTTCACACACTGTAGTTCTCCATAGGTCAAGAAAATAAGCAGTGGCAGAATTAAGATTCATTCAATGCCAGCACAATGCCAGTATTATAGCAAAAATTGATTATGCAAAACCAAGATTCAATTCTAATAAACGTGAACTCATAGACTTCATAATGAAAGCATATGGAAGTGTAAAAAAACCAAACCAAACCAACAGGATTGCATTAATAAATACACTTTTTGAAGCCCAAACAAAGAGTGCACACAGAGAGTCCCAGCAGCTGGTGCTCCATGGCATTACCTGCCACAGCCGCAGCAGCAGCGTGCAGTGATTGCCAGGACTGCTCTACTCACCTGAGACATTCTTACCAAGAAAAAGCGTGTGCAATGACTGAGCTCAGGTCCTAGGGCCTCAAGGTGCCCCTGTCCCATGCAAGAAGAGATGCCAAAAGATTTCAGGGTGTCTCAACACAGAAAGTCTGTTTACTTGAGTCAAACTCATGATAGGATGTAAAAGAGCTTAAGAGAGTGGAAATGGAGCAATGCAGACTGTGATCACAAGTCATAATATTTGTACCTTCTGTTCTGCTGATTTAAAAATTATGTTCACTTCTAGTATCCACTGCAATAAGATTTCTAGCCAGTTTATTTTGACCATCTGTTTCAACAGCTGACCTTTAGAGACAGGAATATTAGTGGGCTACGCAATTCCTCCTCAGATCTCGAGCAAATTCTGCTGCTCATATTTCAGCACTGATTTTTCCATAAATGACCATGCTAACTGCTCTAGGCTTGTGATTGTTCAGGTGCAACCTTTTCCATTCATATTAATTGGTACTGGGTTTGTTTAAACACATCACGAGAGGTCTCAGAGATTACTCCTATTTTGTAAACCATTAGATAATAAAAGCAACTGAATATACCAGAGAGTTCTACTACCTAATTACAAAATCTGCAGTTTTTCTCATTTAAGCAGAGTAAAATCCAATAGTTCAGTTTTACTCCTACTTAGTAAGTTAGAACTATGGCCTTTTCTGATTTTAATTGTTCAGAGGGCGATTAAATCCCTCCCAATACCTTCACCAGCTGTTTCCCTAAGAGATCTATCTGGGTATTTCTGTGATCCCAACCATCACAGTCTTTCTGCTAATCCCAAGGACTATATTAATAGATTTCTGTTTGCAAAATCCCCGTGGGATGTGGTAGTGTCGTTATCTTCCCTGTACAAATAAGAAACAGACACACAGAGTGAGGAAGGATTCCCAGCTGGGAGAGAAGGGCCAGATTCCCCTGGGATTAGTGCAGTGAAAGGCTTAGTACCCCAGTGGTCCCTTCCACCACAAAAGTCTGCAATGAAGATGCTCTGCCCACGTGCAGAGGAAGACTAGAGAAATCCAGCAGCAGAAAATCAGGGGTCTCTCTCAGGGTACCTGAGGGCTGAGGAAGGTGCTCTTGGCCCAGTGGGCCAGGCTCCCTCAGTATAGAACGAAAGTGATTAGCAATAGCAAAAGTGAGCTATTTTTCTTTACCTTGAAAACCAGGTGGATGGATCTTCCTTTCTGTGGGATAGAGATGTCTTCCATAGAGCAGAATCTGTTGCTTAGATGAGCCATGGCAAAGTGAAGCCAGTTTCAACTGAGGTTAATGTACCCTTTTGCAAGTTTGGTCCTGTGATTATTCTGGGTCATATATGAAATCTGTAAGGCTGGCAAGGCACCAAATTCAGATCTAATCGATGTGCAGTTTCCTAATTGCTGAGTAGTCTATGTTTTTAAGCTTTCAGACTCCATATTAACATAAAGTCCTAGCATGAGTTGCAGCTCTTCTTAATGGAATAGCACTTAGAGCAAAATTGATGCCTCTTTAAGAGCAAGTCAGTCCTGAAATGACATGTTTCTGCCAGATGTTGGGCATGTTCTTGGCAAGCAGTGTGCTCACTGGGCATCTTAACCAGACAACTGTTGAAGTCATTGCAACAAATGCTGGTTTGGTCAGTACTTCTTCTCAGGAGTACTACAGACCAGGGTTTTGCCTATGTAAGGGGTTCAAGATTTAGCCCAAAAATAATGAAGAAAAAAACCAAATCCCCAATATATCTCATTTTGAAATGCTAAAAAGTATTTTTTCCCAGATTATTGAAACAGGCCTCACAAGTTTACCAAAAATTTTCATATTCTTTTAGCTAACAGGGAATTGGCAGCACAGGAGTTGAGCTTTCTGCCTGGGTCATGAAGGAGAAGTCAGCAGCAGGCTTTGGGCTGGACTCCAGACCTCTGCAGAATGGTAACTACCTGAATAAAAGCACATTGTTAATAAGACAAGATTGCAGCAAGACAGTCAATGAGTACATTAAAATCTAGGATATGCAAAGCAGCTCACTGAGCTTCTTCACTGAAAGTTTCAAGTACATTTTGATTGTGCCTACATTAGTCACCAGTGCAGACCTGAGTGAAAACCTACAGACCATAGAGAGAAACAGGTGGTTCAGAGAACCTGATCTCAATCCCCTGCAAGTTCTTGAATGCCCATTTGTGGTTGAGGTGCTTTCCTACTGCAGATACATTCTTAATGCCCATTTTAAGACTGGCTGTAAACTGTTGCTCTTTGTTCTCAATTTGTTTAAAAAAAGAAACTGCTTCCAGGCTGGAGGTGGCACTTGGTTCATAATTCTGCCCTGGTCTTAAAATCTTGCTTTGTCTTAAAAGTTTGGGACTGCACTGTCCCACTGATTAGTGAGGGCAGAAATCTTTCAGCACTGCATACCTCAGACATTTAGAACAGCTTCTTTTCAGTCTCACAGAGCATTAATTCTGTATGGCACATAGCCCTGTATCAGTTTCAACTTTGATCTTGAGAAACCACTCAAAGCAGAGACTAGTTTTTAAATCTAATGCCCTTATTAGTTCGCTCTTGTTTATCTTCCAACTAGAATATTTTGTAGAATTTCATACCAAGTGTTGGGATGCCAGTGGTGTGGATACAGAGTGATGTGATGTGTACTATCATCCACAGCTAACAGTAAACACAATGACCTTGATTTGAACACAGGCACCTTAGGTGACAGACCTATGCTAAAGGGCAGTCAGATCTCACGTTGTCATTTCAAAGTGTGTATTCAGTGTAACTTTTTAGAAAACAAGATGAAATGTAATTCTTTAGCTTCAAAGGAGTCTTTTTGAAATTTGTGATATTTCAACAAAAGATGACAACGTGCCACCATAGAATAACTTGTGAATGCAAATACAGCTCACCTCATTGTTCCTGGCTTTCTTCAGAAGCTGCACATCTTACTTTTCTAAAAAATGTAGGCTGGAGAACTAACAGAATTTAAAAGAACTTCCTTTCAATGTGAAGAGTTGTAAGAGTGTTAGTTCTACAAGTCTTTAAGGAAATCCAATTATAAGTTCCTTTATATTCATACACCTTGCCAAAAGAGGAACTTTTTTCTCCATTGATGTCATATTCTCAGTGGGGACTCCACCGTGACATCGGAGCTGAGTTTCAGTGCCTTTCTCATTAGGAGACAACAGCCATCAATTCCCAAGAGACTGGGGTGGGACCCTGCCATGCTGTCCCAGCCAGCAGCAGGTTGTAAAAGGGGCTTAATGTCCACAAACTGTTCATAAAGGTTCCCTAAGGCCACTGGCTTCAAATTTTTAAATGTGTCCTCTGCTGAGAAAGGTACAGTCTACAAGTAATTGTTCCTATATTGCACTGTGAACCTCTGAGCAAAATGTTTTCACTTCCCCTCCCTTTACGGCAGTACATAATCACTGGTGGTTACTAACATCATCATTATTACTATTATCATTATCATCATCATCATCATCATCGTCATCATTATTTTATCCCAAGCAGTTTAAAACAGGTTTCTTTTTTGCCAGACTTTTAATGAAATAATAGCATCACACTGATGATATCTGATGTAATGCCTACAATTTTAAAAGCAACAGTGAATTTGGGGAAATCTGGAGTTAAAAAAGATCAAGAGAGTAATAGAAGGAGCATTAATTCTACCCGCTGTATGTCAGTCTTATGAAAGACTCTTTCAATATCCACAAGCATTCATGACATCTTCAAATTAAGAACCTCCAATCTCCTTTCCAATCCCATTTGCTGTGATATTTCTGGTAACAATTCCTTCCTAGTAGGCCCTGGTGTTGTGATGACAAATTCCACTTTTCTTTATTAGTGAGGTTTTAGACATTTATATTTCCAGCAGACATGACAGAGATACACCAAGCCCTAGAAAGCCTTTGTGCCATTGCACTAGCATTCCAGGACAAAGGCTCCCCTGGACCTAAGAGAATACTGAGCCAGAGGGATGTAAAACATCACAGATGGGAGGATGCCTGCACCATCAATTTGGCAGAAGAAGGATGAGTCCACATCAGCCTCTCCATTAAGATCCAGAGGGTGGTTTCACTGTAAGCCTTCCCACTGCACTCCACTTACAAAGGTCTGGCTCTCACCACAGCTCATGCCCAGAGCAGATTTGCTCTATGGGAGAGGAATTTCATGTTCTGCAGCTCTGTGGGCATTCAGTGCATGGCACGAGACCTGATAATGTCCTCTAAACCTGTCTAGGGTGAACGGAAGGCTTTGGCACCATTGAGTAATGTTACCTACCTGCTCCCCCCCAAAACATGCTGGCACAGACAGCCAAGGAGGGTGAACTGGGGTGAAATCTGTGACTGCTACCACCAGTCAGTCATCAGCTCCACAAGCATTATGAAATGTGCAAAATGTTTCCTTTATGGCTGTTTTATACAAAGTGTATGGACAATCCAGAGCTATTCCATGAGATGACTTTCATGGTCCTTATGGATCTGTCCACCAAGTCAATGCTCTCCTTCAATGCATTTTAAAAAATCTATCACACTGCTATTGCTTACTTAATCACAGATAGCATGCTATTATTATTAGAGATTTCCTTTTAAATAATTAAGGACATTTCCTGAGACTTCTCTAAGCTCTACTGTAGATAGCAGTAAAGTTTAAGGACTTTGTATCAGTATATCAGAGACACCCTACATGTGTCCCAGGCAGAAGGAAGAACATCACACTTAAACAGCAGGAAGGAAGTGGGAGACTCCAAAGCACTCTTCTGGATCAGCTGGAGCCATGGATGGCTTTGCTCCTCTTCCATCACAGCTACTTGAAGCAGCTAGCAGCAGCAGTCCTGGCCAGAAGCAAGCAGATCGCCCTGCCTGGAGGCTCTGCCACCTCCAGAGTGGTCCCACTAGAAAATGAACACTTTAGAACTATGGTTTACCTCTTACATTTCCAAAGCACCAGACAAACAACAGCTAATTATAATCCCTAAGAAAGGATTATATGTTTGGCCTCTTGTGGTAGTGCCTTTTAGGTAATTGCTCAGGAGTTTTAGAAATCTTATACTTTGTTGCTAAATCACTCAACCGGAATTACTGGGCTTAGACAATTGAGGTTCATAGGAAGGATCAAGCCCCATTTATCACTTTCCTGTGGGTACAATTTTATTACAATTACCAAAATATTCAGTCAAGAGTCAGTGACCACTCTCTTGAAAACAGCAATCTTGGCCCCTGTTGCTCAGGGAAACAGGACCTCTCTTCAGGGAACCTTGACATGCATGCCTAGCACCTAATTCTTCATTGCAGGCACCTTGTAAATACGTGGGGCTGGGCTCTCACTGCTGGGACGTGATCAAGGCCACTGGTGGCAGCTTTAGATCTAGCCCATAGCCTACAGGCTGGTATAGTAAAGCACTATTCTTAAAAACAAAGTAAATGCTGCAAAGTTCAGGAAAAGGAACACAATAGGCACCCACAAAAAACTTGCTATTATCTTTTAAATCTCCTAGTTACATATACAGTAATTAGAATGAGAAGAGAGAGTACAGAGAAAACATCTTTGAATGAGATATTTTCAAACAATTATCAATTTTGTGCTTAGAAAGAATACTGTAATTTTTCTGAAAATCCTCCTTCAATGTACAAAAGGCTTAAATTGTGATGGCAATGAGTGCCATCTTCAGCAGCAATCAATTTGGCCTCTACAACAAATAAGGAGCATTTACACCTACAGCTCTATAGCCTTCCTGGGAAACCCCACAGCGTTGGCACAAACATACTGGAGGGTGAGATTTGGGACCAATGTCAGGAAAGCAGATGTAGAGTAGCACACCCCATCAGCAGCCATTTCTCAGTCAGCCCTTAAGTCAGCCAGTTTTTTACAGCCAAACTGTGCCCTAACTGGACAAAGCCACCTCTGGTGTCCCCCTACCACCAGCAAACCCAATCACATGGGAACCACCAGTCCCTGCCCAGCACTGACCTAAGAGGTGTGCAAAAACAGGCAAACACTGCTAGAGAAAGTGGTGTGAACATCTGCTTCACTTTGGGAACCAGATGAAGCATAGCCAACAAGTTTAATGTAGAGTTTAACTTCTGAAGCTGAGATGCTTTGTTAGAGCAGTTATGTGGTCAGATAGATTTCTGCAGTCAATATTCAGCACTAGCAGAAACTGTACTGATGATGAAATGTTTACTGTGCCATCTACCTTTGCTCAAAGGAGTAAGATTTATACTTTGTTTCAAAGCATTTCATCTGCTTGATTCCAGCTTTTCAGGATTACTGTTTTAGTGGAAACCTTTGATTTTTCACTGCAGGAATATAAAACAGACTGAAGAGTGTGAGCAGTGCTAGTAAAGCCCATATGGGGCAAGGTATGTGCTGCTCTTAGGGAGGGGGGCAGGTTGCTCTGGGACAAAGAGTGGGAACTCCACGTGCCAAGGAAATATATTAAGAGCTTCATCAGGCAGCTGTGCACCAGCTGAGCATGGAAGCCTGTGCAAATTACCGCCTCTAAATGGTAGCTGAGACAGATACATTTCACACAGAGCAATGGAGCTGCTCTTCAGGTGCAAACCAAAGGACCCTTGGACTCTGTTCCTTCGCAGTGACCAGCATTAGGGCCTAGCAAGAAGAGTGAGAAAAGAATGAAGCAATACCCCACCCCAGTAATTTTCCATTCCTCCTACCCCATTTTCCACATGTCCTCTACTTGTCTCCATTCAGGAGAAAGTCACTGCACCACACTTTCTGACAATGTCAGTTATTCCAGCTGTTGAAATCTCCCTGTGTAGCAGAGGGATTTTACCGACAGCTGTTTCAGAGAACAAGAGCTAAGCACAGTTCCTAGCACATAGCAATGAAATCTATTTCTCTCCCTCAGTCACATTGGCGACCAGCATTGTGTCTGACAAGTGATGAGTGTATTACACTCAACTCAGAAGCATGTTTAAAAAAGCATTGGCCTAGTAAAAACTTGGTTTATTCTTCACTTCCTCTGGCATACACCCTAGAACACAATCATCAAATGTTAGAGAGTGATTTTGACTCTTTTAACTATTACATGTAGCCTTTGCTTACCATGAAAATAATTTAGGGGAGAAAGGTTCTAGGGACATGTATCTCCCTCAGCTTGGAATTAGTTCAGCGGCTTGTTTCCCATTGTTTTACAACTGCATAATGAGTAAAAAATCTTCACACCTGAATATTTAGCATTGCAGATGCACAGTACCAATGTTTCTGCTTTTTTAATGTTTGGTACAGTTTCAAAAGACATGCTCTATGAATGCTGTGGCCAAATTTGGCCAAGTGGTGTAAGCCTTGAGTATTCCAACTACCTGGGAGCAGAGTCTGCAGTATTTTCAACAAGTTGCAGTCTTGCTGTGCTATTTTCTATGATGGGTTTTATGGGATAATCTTAATAGATTAGTGCTGGGGTTAAAAGGTTGAAAGAAACCATATAAATACCTAGCCATGGACTTGCTGCCTCCTTGGGAGTGTGGTGAAATGGCAAAGGAATCATAATACCCAAATGGTCTTGGTTCTTCTATCTGAAGAAACACTCAAAATAGCCTGTGCACTCATGTCCTTCCCTTTGGAAGCCAGAAATTAAGGCGTGATTACACCACACTTTTATATATCACACAATTCTAAGGGTCATCTTTCTACTTCTTATTTCAGAGTTATTGTCCTAAATGGCATTTTTTACTTTTGACTTTCTAACTTTCTTCATCTCAAGTGCTCCTCCCTAGCACTCATTCATGCTTTTAGCTACTTCTCTTTGCCTATTAACTTTGCATTAGTACCATGGGCACTAGGTCTGCTCAAGGGACAATGAAGCTCTCAGTGCAGTGCACAGTGCTTTCATCCATCTGTAACATTGACAGTAGGGAAAGTGCTTTGGAAAAGGCTGGGAAAGGATGTTACGTACGGAAGAATACATCTCAGCTCTGCAAACTACTTTGTAAAACAGCTGTGGGAAAACGGTGGTGGAGTCAACAAAAGGGGGAAAAGAATAAGTGATATAAAGGGCTTAAGAAGAAATTGCCTGAATACTGTTTCTTCCTTGTTACTGTGCAAGAAAAGAATATGAGGAAGAATTGCCACCTGAGAAACAGGAAACAGTACAAACACAAGTGACAAAATACCCTGTTTCTAATAATCAAGATTAACTTTCCCCTATAATCAAGACAGCATTGCCAAGTTTGTTGTCAATTCTATTTCAACAAAAATAGAGGATTTCCACCAAAAAAAATCCCTTAAAAGCCCTCATATAGAAACAGGAAATCAAAAGAGCTTTCTGGAATGCTTTCTGCACAGAGCCATCCCTTAATTCTTAAATCACAGCACTTCATTGAGACCCTTTTCTCAGAGAAAAGGAAGCTGTGACCAAAAAGTACCACAAAAGACAAACCTCTGTTGAATGGCTGAGCTTTTAATGACTGATGAGAACAAGGAACAGAGACTCTGAATTAAATCATGAGCAAAATTTTGATGTCTATAGCACGAAACCAAGAATGGATTTAAAAGACAGCAGTCATGAGGCCTTCACAGAAAACACAAAAGATTTTAAAATATGAACTTGAATCAAGTCTAAATTTATCAGACAGGCTTAGTATCTGCTATAAACTTTTAATAAAGGAGGAAAGATCAAGCAGACCCCTATTGCTAGGACAAACTCATAAATTCTTAAGGAAAGAAAGAGAGGTACTTTATTGGGTTTGCATGGCCAGGTTTTGGTAGTGGGGGAGGGGGCAACAGAGGTGATTTCTGTGAGAAGCTGCCAGAAGCTTCCCCTATGAAGAGCCAATGCCAACTGGCTCCAGGACAGACCCACTGCTGGCCAAGTCCAACCCTGTCAGCAAAGATTGTGGCACCTCTGGGATGACAGATCTAAGAAGGGGGGGAGAGTTACCATGCAAGTGACTTCATCCAGAGAGAAGTGGGAGTGTGTGTGGGAACATCTCTGCAGGCACCAAGGTCAGTGGACAGAGAGGAGGAGGAGGAGGAGGTGCTCCAGGCACCAGGGCACAGGTTCCCCTGCAGCCCCTGGTGCAGACCATGGTGAGGCAGCCCATGCTGAGCCCCTGTAGCCCATGCAGATCCTCAATGGAGCAGATTTCTACTGCAGCCATAGAAGATCCTTTGCTGAAGCAGCTGGATGCCCAAAGGAGACTGTGACCCTGTGGGAAGCCTGTGCTGGAGCAGGGTCCTGGCAGGACCTGTGTACCCATGGAGAGAGGAGTCCATGCTGGAACGGCTCCTGGAAGGACTTGTGACCCCATGTGGGAGCAGTGTGTTCCTGAAGGACCTACACTGGGAAGAACTACAGCCAGTGGGAAGGATGAAGACTTCTCACTTCTCACAGTGAAGAAGTCTGTGGAGGACTGTTTCTTGAGGGAGGAACCCCACTCGAGCAGGGAAAGAGTGTGATAAGTGAGGAGAAAGGAATGGTAGAGAAACCACAGCCTCCATTAGAACTGAGGGGGGGAAAGTAGAGAAATTGGGAGTAAAGTTGAGCCCAGGAAAAAGTCAGGCGTGCAGAGAAGGTGCATTAAGATGTAATTTTATTTTCTCATTATCCTACTTTGATTAGTTTGTTAATACTAATTTCCCTGGGTCTGTTTTGCTCATGATGGTTACTGACAAGTGATCTCTCCTTGTCCTTATCCCAACCCACTAGCCATCCTTATGTTTTCTCTCTTTGTCCCACAAAGAGCAGGGAGATCGAGCAGCTTGGGTGGGCACCTGGTGGCCACCATGGTTGCAAAATGATTTGAAAAGAATTTTCCTCCTTTATATGTGCTCATTTACCTTTCCTTTGTGTATTCACAGTCACTGTATTAGAGCAATAGGATCTCTAAATCCAGGCTCAGCATACTCACCAGAAGCCTGTGCCTGCTTTCTGCTTTCTGCCCCATCGACCCCAGCCAGAAAAGTGGTAGTGAGTATCAGGCAGTGAAGTGCAGACCAGGGAGCATCCCTCAGAAACGCTTATGCTGCCTTATTTAAAATGCAGGGTAGGAAGAGTGAACAGTAAGCAAATGGACAGGCACCCCCAAAGAAAAAGGCTGGAACCTATCTTTTATTTCTTTTTCTTTTGTGGTTTCTTTTTTCTTGTTTTTGGTTGGTTGGTTGGTTGGTTGTATTTGTTTGGCTTTTTTTAGTGGGGAAGAACCACAGCTCTTTAAGCTTTGATGTTGTAAACCAGAAATGAGAAAGCTGGGATGGAAGAGAAAAGCAAGGGCTGTTCCCTACCAGGGAGGGAGGGAATACAGGCAGGAACTACCTTTGACATTGCCTACAATTACATAGGGAATATCTCCATTTTAAATGTGCTGTTCTGGTTCAACTGTTTTAACTTGCACAGCTCCTCAAGAATTTTTCTTTTCTTTTTCCCCTTTCTTTTAGAGCAACTTGCAATCTGGTAATGCAGACAAAAGGTAAATGGAACAAATCTTCAGTGCCACTGGTCCTTGAGAGCTGCAATTCTCCCTCTCCAGGAGTGATGCAACACAATCACAGCACTCTGTCACCTCATCCACCAGATCCCCCCTCCCACTCAGCAGGGTGCACTGACGAGAAGTGAACGGCATAGGCAAAGGGTTAAAAATGAGCTATCAGATCTTAAGTTGTTTACCAACCTCCCTTGAATCTCAAGGATCTTTGTAGTGGCTGAAGCACAGACGAAACAGAAATCCTTGCTTTAGGGGCAGCCTCAAGAGTTGAGACAAAACATTGTGAGCCCACCCAGGGACCCATCCCACCTCTCCTGTATCCTGCACCACCTCCCTTGCCACGTGAGGAAAGACCTAATTGCTGTTCCCTTGATCCTCACCTGGTCTGCCCAAGGGAGGGAACAGCCCTTGTGCTGCCCTTTCCCACCTACTCCTGTGGGAGAGGGCTGGGAACACTGATGTGATTTGCATCACCCCCAGAAAGGTCTCGGTAGAGCCCGGCCAGTGGCAAGGCAGTGAATTGTGCCTGAGAGCAAAGGAGAGGGAAATGCTTGCATTGAGCTCTCCACTTCACTTTACAGAGGACTGTCAGCAGCACCATCTTGTGCTGTTCCCTGCCAACATCCTTTCCTGACTGACAACAGAGTGCTCACTGCTGAACAGGACACAAAATGAAGACCTAAGTTTATAGCCCATGATAAAAAACGGAGGTCGCACCGGAGAGCAAGCCTTGGAAGACAGCTATTACCAATCCTCATATTTATTAAAGTGATGCTGAAAAATAAATCTGGGTGCATTGGCTTTATCTGCTGAGAGCCTTCTGCACAACACTGAAAGGATTAGAGGGGCAATGGAGGGATCTATTTTGCTCACCCCACCTAAGTCTGTACCTATGGGAGCATGCAGGATGAAACTGCTGTGTCAGGGATGGACTGCCACACAATAATTCATCTGGAGACCCAGTTAGAAATGGTAATGGACACCAGGTGCTGGATTATCCCTCAGCCCGGAGTAGGTTTCATCCAAAATGCTGTCAAAATAAGACAACCACAACCACAGGGTCTCTAATCTTGTTTTCTCCTCTGTGGCTTCATGAGGTCATTTGTGTGGCTCCTTGCTGCTGTGTGCCTGCATGAAGGTGATCCTGACCCAGAAGGCTCCAATCCTGCCCCTTGCTCCCCATGGGGCAGTGACAATGGCCCAGGCAGACCCGGGATGGGGTCCATCAGGGTGGGAATGCTGCTACACCACCACACAAATGGGCTGGCTCACAGGGGCACCACTGCTGGAGCCCACTCCTGCCAAGCAGCTCCTGCACTGCCAGTGGAGGCAGCTTGGCTCCTCTGAGGATGGTTTCCTGCAGCAACAATCTCTCCTCCCTGAGACAAGCTGCACCCATGAGTAATGGTATGTGGATGCAGCAAGAAAAACCTGCTCTGCCAGGCAGGGCAGCAGCTCTATTGCACTGCTCAGCAGCAATGACAGTGACAAGATCTGGCACTAAATTATTAGTATTGAACACAGAATCTATAGAGGTAGCAGTCAGGGCCAGGCAGAAATTATAATTTCATCATCTCTACCTCTTGGCTTTGTTTTTATCATTGAGACCTGAATCTTGGAAAAAATGTTTACCCCAGAACTGAGTGGGTTTGTCTTTGGTATGAGACTCACTACATAGGATGATGTTTACACACCCATTGCTCCTTCCCAGCTTTCAATCCTATTGGCCAGAGCAGAGAGATTTTACAAAGATGTGGTATTCTGACAAGCTTTGAGAAAATCTGTGGCTGGGTAAAGAGCAGAGACACAAATTGCTGCCCCGCACAGTGGGAGTTGTGTAACCAGCAACTGGCCACAAATCCCAGTAGCCTGTGGCTGACCTGACACTGAAGGGACTGTGGGACACAAGGAGGAGCAGTGGTAACATGACTCGGTGACATTATGAGAGAGATACAAGGGAGTTGTAGCAGAGGGAAGCAAGATGTCCATAGCAAATCCACTTTTGCTAGGGATAGCTATCTTTCCAGGGCCTATGATCACAGAAAAATGCTGGAAACATGATCTTAGAAAATTGCAAAGTATTTGAAACTTAGTAAGTCCTTTTTATGTGTTCTTCTTAAAATCTCTATTTTTTCTCTTCATTATTTTGGGAGCACAGATTGTAATTTCTGGGTGCTTTAAACCAAGCCAGGCTATTACATGAATGTCAGTGCATGTGACAATTTTTAGGTACCTCTCTCTTTAGGTACCTCTCTCTCTCTCCAGGGTGAACATTGTACTCTGGAAGTTCCCCTTCCCCTTCATCAGCTCGTGCTAGAGTTGGACACTGTCTTCTGAGGATATCTAAATCCAGGCAATATTCATCCTCTTACTGCTTTTCAAAGCCCCTCAGGTATTAGTATCTGTTTGGACACAGCCAAATTTGTAAGCTGCTGGCCACCTTTCAGCAGTGGCTACTTATTTTCTCTGAGTCCCCTGCTAGAAGGGGTTCCCTAGTGGTGGTGCCCTGAAAGCTCAGGGGATCAGATGACAATTTGCAGAACTGTAATTTCTGGGCTCAAGTATGTGTTCTGGCTCCATTGGAAGTGCAGGATGCCAGGGGTGAAATCTGTGGAGTGCCACAGCCATTCAGAGCCTCAACACTGCATGTCAAGACAGTCACCATTGCTTTCTGAAAACTTCAGGAAAACAAGAATGCAAAGCTGGAGTCATTGACTGTTCCTGTTAATTTATTGGCATTTCTTGTTTGTTTCTTCTTCCCCCAAATTTTTAAATGTGAGGCAAGTGGCAGAAAGTCTAAAAGAGATCATTTGACATTTCCAATTTGCTTCTGCATGAGAACTGTTTAGAACAGTCACAGTTAAAAGAAAATACAAGTATAAACAAAGCAGTATTTATATGGGTATTATAGCAAGGAAGATGATATCCTGCTCCATCTTTTTTTCCTTCAGTAAAGAACATTTTACTTCTGCCCTTTGCCTGGCTTTATATGTCGAGTCTTCAAGCATTCCAATGAGTGCACACCAAAGAGGGTATTGCCAGCATGGGACCCTGGTTTACACCAGAACCTCTGCCTTACTCTTTGTACAGCTCATAAGGCAAGAAACCCTTGCCTCTGATCAAACTGGAATATATTTCATATACTGCGTATGTCTATCCACTGTTCCCACCAGGCACAATTTTCATAGCACTGCCATAAGCTATTGAGGGTCTTTTTACCTTCCTGTAATCATTCCTGACACTTTGTCCAACAACATAAAGACTATGAAGATAGCTAGGAGTGGGTGGTATTCCTGTTTTTAAGCTGAACAGAGGAAGGAGAGAGTTTGTTTATTCTAGGTTTCCAGTCTCAAGTGGCACCAGTTGTTTTATTGTATTGTTTTTCTCTGACAAGTTATTTTGAATAAACAGAGCTGCTGTTACTGCTGTTTAAGGTGGCACTTGCTACATCCTCAGCTTACAGCCTCCTTGGGCTCCTTTGATGTCCCCTGTGGTTGTTTCTCAGTTCCCTCTTCCTTTTGAGATACCTCTGGTCCTTGTTTCATTATGTTGAGTCACGCATAAGACAGACCGATGTGCTTGTGGTGCAATGATGAGGCTGGTACTGAGCCTGCACTGTCTGTAGTAGTTTATTATTGCTGCCAGTGAAAAAGAAATCTAAACCTGGCAGCTCAGCCTGCTGTGAATCAATATTTTACAGGTAGTGTACTTTGAAGAGATGATACAAAGACAGACTTGAAGGAGGAGAGATGGGGGAAGGGAGGAAGGAGAGGAAGAGAAGAATTTACCTTGACATCCATTGACATACTTTTCCACCAAAAGTGAAGGAAAACAAGTACCAGGCACTGGTGCTGAGGCTCTTTCACATAACAGGACTCTGCAGCCTTTACAGGAGCATTTATTCCCTGCTATTTTTCTGCTGCAAAGAGGATAAAACCCAGAAGCGATCAACTTAGCAGAGACAGGATCTGCACTTTGGGATGAGTACAGAGACAGAGAACACAAAGGTACCCCCTTGAGGGGATCCTCAGAGACAGAGTTTCTGTGCAGCAAAGGATGAGGAAGGGAAGGGACCTCCTGTGATGCACCAGCCTGTGCCTTTTTCTAATTTGGTCTTCAAGTTCTTATCAAAGATTGTTTATTTTTTAAATTTTTTCTGCTTTTTAGATTGATCTGATTAAGCAATTTTTAGTTCTTTGTCACTGTACAATGAAGGAGCTTCCTAAGGTAATACCTTTCTAAGGTATTACCGTATGGTAATGAAGCCTTTCATTACTTTGTGCTGGCCACCCATTTTCTTCCCGGTGAAAATCAAGATATCAGTTACAATCTACTAAGGCCTAAATAGCCTGACTCCGGATTATCAGAGAAATGATCTCTCCTTACCTGCCTCATTTTTACATCTGCTTTTAAATAGGACACTTTGGCTGTTTAACTCAAAGGTAAAGCTGACAGGAGCCAGACTCAGCCAGCCCCTCAAACTCTGAAATTCCCTGCCCCTGGAAAAAAAGCTTGAATCCTTTTATTTTTTAAGTACATCATACTGGCTTCTCTTATTTGCCCTCGTTGTTATGACATGCATAAGGCTTAAATATCCTGTTGGCTGGCACCTAGAATTCAGCAGTCTGGCCAGCTGCAGACTGCAGCCTCCAGGGTCTGCTCATCCACTATCAGAGGACTGCAAAATCCCACGGGGGACCCCAGAGTAGAAGCCTTATCAAAAATATGCGAGGTATAATGTCATAGTGACAGATGCATCTCATAAACACATATGGGGATGTCAGTGTTGCATTGAAATGAATATAGTGGTTAAAATTACAAAATGGTTTGTGTTTTACAGGATTTGGACCAACACATGAATGGAAGGGGGAAGGAAAAGTCTACAGCTCAGTATTCATTAGCACAGGGACAATAAATTACAAAATTTTGACTAGCACACCAACAGTTACTATGCTTTATGTTGAAATCTGAATAAAGTGAAGCTTTCTAGAAGAAACTAGAATCATATTTCTCCACCTGTGCAGAATGATGCCCCAAATGAGAAACATAGCTGTGAGATTTAATGCAGCAAGAAATCCCTAGGGACAGAGATATAACTTTACAAAGATTAAGAAGTTTGCCCACATTTTTACAAAAAAAAAAAAAAAGTAAAAGGACTAAAGCTTAAGTTCACACTTTCCCACAGTAATTTAGAGATTCTGCATTCTCACTTTGACACAATGTGTATCAGAATTAAAAAGATAACGATCAGTTAAATACCAGATTACCTGTTTTTTAAAGTTGGTTATTATCCTTATCAAGAGAAGTCAGTATGGTGAAGTTAAACCAAGTGGATACCTGCAGCAGAAGAAGGAGGCTGGGGTCATGAAGGTACCATGACATCTTTCTGAACTTGAAGGCTGACTTGTGGTTCGCAAGAGATTCCAATATTGGACACACTTGTGTCCAATTTAAGAAAAGTACTTTTGTTTCAGGGAATCCATCAAAAAGAAACATAAGGTCTCTAGTTCTAACATCCTCATCATAAAAATGTGTATAACATAATGCCTGATAGTTCAAAGACACACTGTGATGATAATTATTAGCAATAGCACATGAACCCTACAAAGCAATTTTGGTCAGGTATAAAAGGATTATTTGATCTGATCATAGAGAGTTACAAACCAAATTACTTCTGATACGAGAGATGTTATTAGTGATCTCCATGGCCTCCCCGACTCATCTAAAAATTATTTTACAAATTTGAATAATGGAAAGTGAAACAATATAGATTTCTACTCCACTTTCCCAAACTGTATAGATGAAAAGACCCTTAATCCACGTGTGTGTACCTAGAATAATGACTGATCCAAGCTTACTTTTAAGTCTGCACTCCCTGATGAGGTTGATAATGAGCTGACATGAATTAAAGTAAATAAAACTCATGAGACCTATAACCTGGAACCTCTGTGCCTTGGAATTGAGGTCTTGATAATTGCTTAACTAACACCACCATATAATTTTAAATGCTGAATTACAAACAATTTGAGAGAATGCTATACTGTGCCCATGACATAACAGATGTGAATTCTTACAAGCAAAAATGAATACATCTCTGCTGCAGGTTATTTTGACTCAATTCTTCAAACAATATGAACACACTTTCCATGTGAAATGCATGATTGGCGTTATTATAAAGCCTTCAGGTTTGTCTTGCAGCAGCCCTTGCACCACAGGTAATGTTGTCCCACGTGCACAAGCATCTGCTGACAGAGGCTCCCTGCTCACACCCTCCAGCCCCCCTGCCCTGCCAATGGCCAGCAAGAGGACAAGGCTTGGCCACAGACACCTGATGCTGGAAAACAAACTGAGTTCACCAGTGTGTCAGTGACCCACAAGGGAGGCAGAGGCAGCTTCCTTTCAGTCCTTCAGGGTCACCATTAATAACAGATGGAATAAATCCAGGGCTGATGCAGCTCTGCTCACCAGCCGATCCCAGGGTGCTGAGCACTAGTGCTGCAGGCCGGGAGGCTGATGTGCCCAGGCTTGCTCAGAGACCTGGTGGCAGGGCTGAAAAGAGCATCTGGGTTCCTGAATATGTCAGTTTTTCGGTGCAGTGCCCTCTCCTTATCCTCTCCTCTCAGCCAATGGGATAAAAGTTTGAATCGAAAGGGAGATATTTAAAGTGTTGAAGGAAAACAGAGGAGGAAAAACCAGAGAGTGAAATAAAATGTATATCTCTATACTCAGTTCTTATGTTATATAAAGACATGAGACAGACAGACTTTATATCAAGTGGATGAACACAGAATATTGCACATTTTTACTCTTGTCTATGGCGCAGACATGACCAAAGCATTTTTCTTCATGCTCAGACTTTTCAGCGGCAGGGCTGTCAGGTCAACTTTGCCACCCTGTTTGACACACAAACCATCATCCGCACTAATTTTTAATCTTTGAGCGGTGTGAGAACATCTCACGCATCAGCATCCTCTATCTTTTCCTCTGCCCTTCTATGGCCTTCCTATTTATAGGCTTCTGGTTTCCATCTCAGCAAACCTTGCAACCTTCTGTCTACTCATAAGACACAGCAGCTATTTTCTACCCTAAAACTCTCTTGGGTTTTGGAACTGAAGCCCACTGCTTACAGTTGCTCTTAGCTGACCATTAATCAGCTGGGTTTCCATTATAGTTATTTGTTTACCCAGTGTGAAAACCTAGTATCTCAGTGCAATTACCTGGCATACACTGGATACTTAATATGTGCTCTTCATAAATTATTGAGGAGAAAGTCTTTCCCTTCAGCCTGCCCTAGTGAAACAATGGGTGTTTTTAAAAGCTGCCCTTGAAACTTTGGCAGCATTATAATTAAATCTCAATTGTGGAAGTCAGATGTTATATACCAAACTATGAAAAACACATTAAAGGGTTAATTTACAAGGTAAGAATAAGAATCCATTCCTCAGCTGAAGTTTGAGCTTTTTATTAATATTCTACTATTTTCTCCTCATATTTTCATGACTGTAATCAAATTCCAGTTTGTGGGTATTTTGGGTGCAGAGTTTTGAGCTCAAAGAGTTTAAACTGCTGGATTTTTTCATGTCACCTTAAAAAAAATCCCGAAGGCTTTTTTGTTTCTCTGTTTATCTGTATTTCTGCAGACTCACTGCTTCAGTTACCTTGACTGCTGCTTCCCTGTGTGAGCTGAGGTGGCCATCAGAGCCCACACAAAGCTTTCTGGCTCTTGACAGCCCATCCAGCACAAGCAGAGAAGGCAAGGGGCAGAGCACACATGGCACCTCTCTAAAAGCAGGTACCCGTGAGCAGCCCTTCAACACACTTTAGCTTCCAAAAAGACAGGACAGTAGTCACCTTTTTTCAAATACCTCACTGAAACACCTTGAGTTAAGAACAAGAGCCAGAATAAGGCCTTAAGCCTATAACCACAATCTACTTTAAATGCTATTATACAGTATTTCCTCACTCAAACCAATGACAATTTTGGTGCAAAGAGAAAATTATATGTATCAGAATGCTCTAAAACCGTACTAGCCCTCACTTCATGTGTTTATGTGAAAAAAAAGGAATAGGTACTCCTTTTAGACTTGCTTGAGTAGCCTGGCTTGTCGAAAGGCATTTTTATCTATTGTTTTATGCAGTCCTTATAGATTTTAAGGAAAGCTTTATTTACATCTGTTTTCCCCTTTAAAATCAAAGTAAATTTGCTGAGAACAAAAAACTCGTATCTTTATGAATAACATTGTTATGTTTCGTGATTTAGCTTTCACACCGAGAAAAACAACTATTTAAAAACAAGAGCTGAAATAATTGCATTTCACAAGGGTAACGTTATATTACACTGAGCTCTGAAGCTCACATCATTGTTACACTTAACTCTACCCTTCACGGTAGTTGTAAACACATCAACCTATCTGTACAGCTGTAAGATGCTGAATAGGAAGAGTGCTTTGGAATTTGAAAGGAACCAACTTGTAAAAAGCTGGGACAATTTTGTGACTCTTTCCCTGCCTCCAAGAGGAGGTGCATAAGCCATTCTCATTCCTGTGCCTGTGTTCTGCAAATGTGAACAGGCAGTTTCTTCTCAATAGGCTGATGACCACTGGCTGGTTTGGAATCTTCCCGGGGCAAAACAGGGAACTGAACTGCAGTGCTGCTGTCAAAGACAGGAAAGGCAGCTGTCAGAAGGATACTTTTCCTGCTTTAAAGCCAACGACCAGTTGCAAGGGTTACTAATATTGCAAAAGAGCAATTTACTCAATTCCTGCTTACAAACCCAGCAAACTAAAAAAAAAAAAAACCAAAAAAACCCCAAAAACAAGCAAAAAAACAAACAAAAAATCACCATGTCCAGGCACTCTGCCAATCTGTCTGAATGAGAGTCCCGGCTTCAGTGAAGTACTGTGATATAACAGTAGCACAGTCATTATGGACCAAGCACCAGCTATTTTTCAACCCCTCTGAAATCATCAGGCTTCCATCTGACAAAAAATGAAAATCTGATACACACAGATGCGGAAGAAAATCCTTCCCTTCCCCCACATGAAAGGTTTGCCCTGGATTTTGCTTCAGGAGCAAGACTGGGTGCATGGATGGGTGTTACTTTATATATATTCCTTATGCTGTATTTATTGTGTTTATAGCAGCCAGGATAGTAGACAGTCAATGAATTAACATAACAGCTTGCAAAGCTGGTGTGAAATATGATTTTATATACAAAAATCTATCTGAGATCAAAGATACAGCATCAAGCCCTGTGAGGCTGCCGGTTGGAAACTCAGTTGATAAAGGGCATAAGAAACAGCTAGCAATACTGCATTTAAAGAGAAACTCAGCCTCCAAGTGAGCCAAGCAGGTATAAACTCCCTTGCTGAGAACTGCAGATCTAATCTAATCTGCCCACCCATTTATAGGATGCTACACTTGCAGCATTTAAGCACCTTACAAAGATAATCACAGTCATAAAATAGGCACATGCATGTGGTCTCCTAATCCACACAGTCCCCATTTCCTTTCATTCCAGTACCAAAATACCTGCAATAATATACATACGCCATCAGGACACAAGGCTATATGCAGGCATTTTGGAAAAGAGGCTGTTTTTCTGCCATGAGGAAAGTGAGAAATACCTACATTAATTTTGTATTTATGCCTGCTTCTGCCCTGCTGTTTGCTATCTGGTTTCAAAGTGCTAGCTGCTATCAGAGTTTGCTACACACTGCAGGAAAGCATTCGATGACTTTAGAGAGCTCAGCAGCTGATATTCGCCCAAAAACTCACATATTAAGTTTGGTCCTGTTCAAACTGGGCACAACCACCCTTATCTTAAGGCAGGGTTGTGTCCCTCCAGCTGGACAGCCTCAGAAAAATGACTGAGCAGGGAGGGACATGGTGTTAGTAAAAGTAACGCCGGCTCTCAGAAATGGACCCATCAGTGACAAGTCAGGCTAGTTCACATCCCAAGGGAAACGGCAGACTGCAAGCCAGGCACGGGCAATACAGGTTACTTCTTTTTATACTGGCTGCAGCATAAAACAAATAATTCTGTGGTGTGACAATACTGATTTGAGTCCCTACAGCTCATTCGGAGTACTCTGCTATGGGGGAGCAAACACAATAGACCTCCCAAAGCAGCACGTTTGCAAACAGGAGTGGGAGCCAGCCAGCAGGAGGGAGCTGTGTCAGCTCTCCCTGGTCTATGAGGGAGGATATAGGCTATTGCCCAGAGCAGAAGCAAAGCACTCACAAGAAGTGGATAGAGGTTCAGCTCGCTCTCCAGTGGTGAACCCTTCCTCGCCACCCGTTCATTTTCTACTTCTCATCACCTTAGCATCCATATAAAAGAGTTAATTTTCTTCCCTGACATCTTTTAAATACAGATCAACTCTTCTGTCCGAGGAAGATACAAGCTGCATCTTTGCAGGATGCAAATGCAAAGAAAATGCTCAGTATCTCCAATACAGAGTATTCTGATCTGGAAGCCACAAATCCCTAGTGAAGAAGAAGAAACCAATTCCTGTAAAGGAATATTGGAGGAAAGCAATTGGCCAGTGCTTGCCTGGCTATCCTGCTTCACTTGCCAACAGATGATATGTAGGTTGTCAATAGTCAAATACTTCTTCCATTAAGTTTAATAATAAAAGCTACACAGATTGCAGGGCATTCACCTTGACCACATAAATCTCCCAAGTGGAGCCAAAAACTGGGTTCCATCACAATTTAGAGCCCAGAAGTCAACATTTAGAAGAATCCTAGCCACACTGCCCCTTGACATCATTGAGAGGTCCCAGTCCTTACTCCCCAGCCTGTGCTCAGGTCCCTCAGGTTTATTTTGCCTGTCATCCCCCACAGCACTGCCTGCTCCCCAGCAATTCCTTTTTCTCCCTTGGGTGCCTTGTAGTTCACAGGGGATCTCAGTGAAACCAGCAACAGCAGCCAGCACTAAAACAGTTTTGAAAAGAACACTTGAATCACTTGTACAAAAGCAAGAACACAAGATACAGGTAAGATACACCGCTATGGTACCCCAGATATCAGTTTTCCATAGCACTGTTTGTTCCTCATTAGTAAACATTTTCTTTAAATTATCTTGGATACTCATTAAATATTATCAGCTACTTAGAACCAAAGGATAATTATGAGTTTAATGAAGCGTGTACCAGCTTGCTGAAGTCTAACGTTTGTTTCTCTGCTGGGACTCCATTTTACTTTGCACTTATCCTTCAGCAAAGCTCCTCTACAAAGTCACTTTGGCAATAAGAAGTATTTAATTAGATTAATGAATTTTTATCACCTCTCCTAGGGATTAGGCTTGTTAAATCCTGGCGACTAAAGAACAACAGATTTTTTATTACTAAATGTTTAGGGATGCATTGGTTGTGTTGCCGTGGCAGTCCTCATAAGTCAGGCTGCTTTGGGCAGGTCTACCTTGTATATCCCTCGGTAGGCGAGGGATATTTGGCAGTGACAACCTGTGCCTTCGGTTAAATCACAGAAATCAAAATATAAATTAGGGTGTGCAGACTCCAGACAGGGTTTCCATCAGCTGACTTTATTTCAAAGTTTTCTAACTATCTCTGTGGGAGGATTAATGAAACCACTCATCATGGGGTCCTCTCTATTAAAAAAAAAAAATTAAAAAAGGAGATATAAAAAGGATGCCTGACAATCTGTATTTGGCTTTGCTCACTAGCTGGAGAGCACTGCTAGTGTCTGAGCTAACTCTTAGAGTGTTTGCTCTTTTGCTTGCTTTTTGTCATAATCCTAGTTACATCTTGGGACACTGGTTTTAGGTGCTGCACTTAGACAAGAAGGAGCATGGCCATCCCAAGGAGTTTCCTGATAAAGGATTCATCGTGTCATGTCACACAGGATGACATGAAGCACATTTCTTACACACCACCACTCAGTGATGAGCCAGTGGACTCCTGAGACACAGCATGGAAAAAAATTTGGGCCCCTCTCTGCAATGGATGCTTATATCCTGATCATATGCGCTTCCATCACCCTGATCATTTGCACTATCAAAGCACAGTTTCACTTTTATAGAGATGCACTGAAGCAATCTCACAGCACAAGTAAACAAGTAAAAGATCTGGATAGCCGAGTCCCCCTCAAAACTGATGAACATTTGAAGTTAGTTATGAGACTTTGCAGTGATTGACTCTAGTTACCAACACAATGTGGGGAGAATTTGTGTGATTTGTGTGACTCGAGCCTTGTTTCAGCTGCACACAAGTGATGGTTACCACCATTGCTCAAGTAAGACACTATCCAAGAAGGTCATTCACAAAATGCCACAAATTTTAAATAGTGGTAAATGGGCCAAGGAACATAAACCATACAGTTAATGGAATTTCTTTTCCTAAATCATTTGGACACTTTAAAATATCCACCTTAATGACCTCCCAGACTTGAAGGACAGGCTTCATATTAGCGTTGGGACCAGAATGGCAGAAGTCCTGCCAGTAACAGCAGGGATCAGTATATAGTTATTATCATTCTGGATTTGTCCTTAAACATGAAACATAGTATCACATTTCTTCACTCAGCACAGCCCAAAATCCACCAGCAGAAATTGAGCATCAAGCATCTAGGTTGCTCTCCTCAGCTGAGCTCTGATGGCAGCCTTGCTGGCTTCCCTGTTCATGAGAAGGCAATGCCACTTCCCAGACAAGTAGCTTCAGAGAGTTTGTGGCAGGACAGGAACTAGTGGGAGCAAAAGAGACAGCAATAACATCAACTTTGAAAGGCTGTCGCAAAGCAACAGGGAAGGGAGAACACGAGGCTGACACAGAGAGATGACTTTTTTAAAAAGTCGTGTCTGTGTGATTGCACCTCTGCACAGGTCTGATGGATGTGGCCAAGCCTGCAGGGCCATGCAGGGTCCCATGTGCAGGCACATGTGGCACCATGGGCCCCCAGCTGAAGGCATCAGAGCAGCATGGGGTCACCAGTCACATACACTCCCTAGGCTCAGGCAATTTCCCGGGTGTCTGGATGTGACCATGCAGCTGTCGGCCTCCCTTCCTCAGAATGGCTGCATCCAGCCTCACCCGCTAATGTATGCACACTTCTCTGCCCATCTGTCTTCAATAATCTGTCCCACAGGACCAGGAGAAAGAAGGAATAATTAAGCTGTTCCATTAAGGAAAGAGGATGTTTTTGACCACGGAAAGTAACTTACCCGTTTAGTCATCTCACAGACTGAGTAAAACGTGCACCCATGGACCACTGCTACTGCAAGTATGTACTGATTTGAACTTGTTAATGAAGATAACTCTCTGTGCTGGGAGTGCTAGAAGAGGATAGAGGGTCATAGGGGAGCACTGAAGTTTATCTGTATTCTGCAGAGTGCATCTGAGTAATAAAAGTCACCTTCCTCAGAAACCTTTGCCCAAGAGTGAACTCAATTCCTCACAGCATGTTTAAAAGAGTCCTGTAAGACACCTGCATGAATAATACTGAGTAGGGCATGCTCACTGAACTTCCTGGGATGCTGGATTCAAAGGGGAAAGAAAAGATGGTGAGAAGCAGAAAGAATTGGAGAAAAGTGAAAAGGAGGGGGAGAAAACCAGGATATGGATAAAAAATTGAAGCAGGATATGAATAAAAAACTGGACCTGTAAACAAATCTTACTGATGATTTACTGAGGGCATAAGGCAAAGGACAAAATTGGGGTACAAGAAATTAATGGCATTATCTCACATATTGAAAATACAATGGGTCTCTTTCTCTGAAAAATCTGTCTTGAAATATATTGAGAGAAGCATCTTTCAATTACCAGCACATTAAACTCCAGACTCCATGGTGTCACAGCAAACAGAGAGGTGGAATGACTCTGAGGGGAAATGAATGATTAGGACTCCATCCACATCCCAGCTGTGACAGGATGTGTTTTCACAACACATCAACTGTTTAAATCATTTGATCTTCTTATTGTCTGACAGAGCAAATTAAATATGCGATCTGCTTTCATGAGGCTTCCTGAGGTTCAAATCCTGCAACTTTCCTTTCTTTTTTTTTTTCCCCCTCTCATACGCTTTTTAAGTTAATTAGAGCTCAGCTTACAAATCCCACAGCAGTAATCCACAGGTGATCCTGAGTGAACACCTATCAACTCGTGGAGTAAAAGGCTTTTTATAGTTGTGTCTACTGGGGAGGCTGAGGGTACAGAGCAGGCTGTGGTTGCTGGAAAGCTCTGAGGTTTTGCTGTGCTCCAGATGTGCAGTTGAGCTCATAAGCAAGGGAAAAGATGTGCTTGCTGCCCACAGGACTGCCTTCCCTGCGCTGCCTGATTTGGGAGGGACTGGGCTCTGTGGAGGTGGCTGAAGAGGGCAGGAGGATGGGGGGTGCAGTGGAAATTGCACAAGGGAGTTAAAAGGGGGACAAAAGGACTGAAGTCTCTGGCAAGTTGGGATCCTGGCCAGCTGCTACTGTGGAGGCTCTGGCAGACACCAAGAAGTACTCAAACACCCAAAACTACCTAGGAGGAGAAAAGGCATGAGGATTAATAGGCATGCTAACACAGACTTTGAACACAAGGTACAGTTTGAAAAAATTAAACATGTCAGAAGTTATCCTGTTTTTCTAGAGAAGTGGCAGTGAGGGACACAACTTTCCTTGAAGGGAATGGACAGAGATGTAGGGCACTAAGCACATTCAACAGGCCCAAGCTGCTCTTTACAGATGGAGAAGAAATTCTGACCTGCAGATAGACTTGATTTCTTGATGCAGCACTGGAGGGCCAGGGTTTGTCTCTGGACTAATTGGTTTGTGTTGGAAGTGAGTCAGAGAGGCCAGGAATTCACACCTAGGGCAAGAACCTGACTTCTATCACAAGGCCTTTTGAGGCACCAGTGTTCTTTTGTGGCTACTGGGAGATCAACATGACAAAATCACTGTCATGTGATTTAGATCCACTGTAGAATCACTGAGACACTGTACACTGTGATGCTGCACCCATGTATACTATATATACACACATATATATGCATGTGAATGAAAGAGATCATTTGACATACACGGGAGGACCATAATTTTATTCAGTGTTTGTAAAGTGAGTAGCATAAAGGTGTCTGCAGGTATTTGCTGCAGATTCATACTGCATCTTGCAGTTTAAACAATAATAATTAATGCATTATAATATGAACATTCATATTAGTGAAGGTGACTCAATCAACTGGCTTTTGTTTACATTTAATTCAAAACCAGTTTGGCACAGAATACTCAAAGCTTCCAGCAATATTTTCTGTTGCTATCAGCATAAATACAGCCATTTTCAGGCCAAAGAAAGTGTCCTAGCCATTGTTACAGGGGACCAAAAAATGATCGCTGCCATGGTTATGCAAGGATGTCTAGTTCTTTCTAGCAGACTGCAGAATAATTACTTTACAATAGTTAAATGGAATTTACTTAAGAGATCCTCAAGAATACTCCATGGCAGCACTGCTGAACATCTGTGCTGGCTAAAACAATGTAACTGGAGTGTGAGGCAGCTGAGTAGATCACACAATGATTCTACTTTGTACCTTAAAGCAGGATCCACTGTGTTAAGGTACATAAGGTGTTTCACTCCAGAGCATGGCAGGAGGTACAGAACACTACACTGTGCAGACTGTATTACTTTCAAAAAGCTTTTGAAAAATATGTGCAGCTTAATTCAATATTGCCAGCCTCTGGTACTCTCTGGCAGGAACTTATAAACCTCTTATAAATCTCTCTGTTTATCAGCAAGTGCAGAGATATGGAGGCATGATGGATACATCTTAATACTATCTTTGTTGTTGCATATAGGTTTTAATTTAATTTTACATTATGTGGCATTTACTTTATCTGCTCCGATTAAACTAATTCTTCAAGGGACACACGGAAGGTGACTGAAGGTGATACAGGCAGTCTCCTGTGGTCTGGATCTTCACAGGCAGCCCCTTCCAGCCAGCTACAACTGGAGCCACCAGAGAATGTGATTAGAGGGGGAGCAGCATCTCCAGTGCTGAGCATTGGGAGAGATTTAAAAACTAAGAGAAAGTGAAGGTAAAACTATAATATAATTTTGAAAAATGAGGATTAAAGGTTCCATTACTCATGCTGTTTCCACTGTACATATGGAGGTAACAATATGTGATTTTGCTGGATAAAAATATTGGCCCCATGCAGCTAGTGTGGTGCAAGTAAATCCCTACTGTGTTTGTAATGAGGGAAGGTTAGGATCATGCAGATGTGTGACTGTAAGCCGGTTTAGTAGTCGAGCTGGCATAATATGAAGAGATTGTTCCTTGACTTACTGGCAAGTCCGGATATTCTCCACCATGTTGTGACAACAACAACAAAACCACCAGGAGACCGGCACGGCTCTGCACTGCATCTCCCCGCTTATCACCCTCTAATGCACAAATTTTGTGTCAGCAGGGAGGCTCCCTGCCTGGGGTGCTCCAGGCTTTCTTTCCCATGAGGCTGCTTTAATTTCATATATTTGGTAAGCACCTGTTTTTACAAGGGTAGTACAATGTCTAGAAGCATGGAGGAAAATACTGTTGCTGATGTTTCTAAGTAGTCAGAGCCTTTTGCCTTAGTAGTCCAGGGATGCCCCAGGGACAAGGCTGCCTGCCCAGGTGGGCTTACAATTTAACCTGGAGAATAACACAGTCATGGATACTCGTGTGGGAAGGTGAGGGAAGAGAAGGGTGTCCCTGCTGAACAAGGAGGTTGCTTCACGTGTTTATCCACTGTCCGTGCAGGATAGTGCAAAAAGAGTAGATGAAGGTAGCAGAAGTGAGCTATCACAACCAGGAATGCCTTGGAAAAGTAGGAGAAAAAGCTAATTGAGATAACCTGGTACACAGGAACATCACTTCTTCTGCATCACTGAGGAGGAATGGCAATTTTGGCTAATGTAAGCAGAGACAGAGAGAGGTGTGAGAGAAATTAGAGATGGATCAGCGGCTGTGAGAAGGACACAAGAGAAGGAAGCTGGTAAGAACAGAGAGTACAGTAGGTGGTCATGCAGGGGAAGCAGAAAGCAACAATTACAGCTGGAGTGGGAGGGAAATGAGTGTCTTTGTGTGCTCTGAGGAGAGACAGCAGAGCTTTGAGCTCTGTGGAAGGTGAGGAGCTACGTGCTGGTGCGTGGGGCTGGGGGCATTGGCAAAGGCAAAGGAAATTATATATCACTCTAATCTGCAGCTCATTCCTTGTTGTCTGGGAATATATATGTCGGCTGGGGAGATACCTGTGGAGGTTACTAAAATTAATTGTATTTTTGCATTTCCATCTCCCACCCCCTCACCTCCCACAGATGCACACACACAAATTTCTATAGATACAAATGTAACACTGAAGTTTCATTATGGTTACCAGCATCACTGGTCTCGAACCATCACATTGCCATATGAACACTTTTTGATTCCACACCTCCCTCAGTTCTCTGGGCATATGGAGAAGTTGTAATTTCCAAGGAAAAAAAAATAAAAAGGAAAACAAAACAAAACCCCAAAAAAACCCCAAACAAACAAAAAANAAAAAAAAAAAGAAAAAAAACTCAACCCTTTGGGTCTCCAGGAATCTTTTCAAATTTGTCTGTCTCTTCGATCACCAAGAATTTTCTGGAGACAATTTTCTGGCCTATGTGGCTTAATAGATCTGGATGCCTAAAGTTTACATCTGCCTTATTGCTGGTAAGATTTTTCCCACCTCTAAGCTGCAGTAGATTAATCATGCCTGGGAGATAATTAAGCAGGGACACATTCACTGATGCTGACCAGATAGACAGAAAAGGGCTGATGGGCAGGGACTGAACCAAAAAAAAGAAATCAGAAGATCCACTGTCCAGTACACATGTAGATCCCAGATGCTGGGGTGAAGTGGGTCCTCAGTAATGTTTTTACTGCTTTATAACAAGCAATTCATTGTGGGGGAAAAAAAAGAAATTGTATTGCTAATATATTCCTAGCCTGACAAAGCATATATATATGAAAAAAGGAGACATTTATTTCTGTGAGTGGGCCTGTCCTTTATTGAACACTTTAGCATATTGAATGTTGCTTTTAAAAGGCACAATACTTGTTCCCCATAGTTTATAATTTAAATTATAAATATACTACTGTATCAGAAGGGGTATCCAAATAAATTTATGCCATGATTCACTGTGTCAGCACGTTGACTTGCAATGCTGCTGCCAGGCAGGCATGTGAAAGGAAAGCATCAAGGGAAATCTGAATCCCAGTGCTCTCACAGAGAGTTTTGCACTCACTTCACAGTGGTGGGATTTCATCTGGGAGCTGTTGCAATGTTCCTACCTGGTGCACTCATGTTCTGTGCATTTACTTCATCTTCCACTCTAGAAAGATATTTTCCTTATTTTTTGTAACAGAAGCCAGCACAGATAAAGTTTTATCCAAAATTAAAATGCTGCTGTGTTGGAATAAATGACCTCTCTGGAGTCTTTAAAATTCTCACTTCCTATTTTTCCTGAAAGATGCAATATCTGAAAACCCTTTCTCTCAGCTTTTTATGTTTCTTTTTTTAATTAATAAAAGCTGAGACATCTGTATTAGTATAGCACAAGCATTAGGATCTGAAGAAGAAATCTACATTTTTTAAAACTTGGTGGGCAATATTAAGTAATTAACACCAATTTAAAATTGCATGTTATGATACATATTTTGCATTTGAAGAATTCATTGGAGAAGTGAATGTGACAAGTGGCAACTACCCTCCATTTACTTACCGGGCAAATGCCATCTTTAAAACAGTCATATTCTTTCTCATCATCATCAGTGTAAGCTATTTTCAGATAGGTTTTGTGAGTAGCCAAGATTGTGTTTGTCCTGCTGCCAGATGAACTAACATGGTTTATTATATGCTGTTTAAATAGAACTTAGGGCATACACACAAAGTATGTCATCCATGTTGCTTTTTGCCAACTCTAATCACAATATTTTCCCTTTTGTGGACAGAGATTTTACTTCTACTCCTCCAAGAGAAAGATTATGGGGAGATGTCAAAGCTTATTATTCAATGGAGGTGTCACACAAAGGCTCTTCTATGAATGACCCTGTCAGTGTTAAATTCAAGAAAACAGTGCTAAAGGGTACGTGGCTATGTGAAAGATTTCCATGGGGGTTTTTTCCATATTGCAGGGTTTGAGTTTTGGTTTTTTGACCAATAAGATTATTTTTATGTGGCCACTTGAAATGATAAGGGATTATTACCTGTGGGTCACAGATAAGTAGTCTAGGTGTCCTTTCAATAATCATTGTATAAATAGACAGCAATTTTAGTAATTTCTTCATTTCCATAAAATATCTAACTTAATAGTTCAAATACTTGACAGGAAAGATACGTGAAGGAGGGAACAAGTCTGTCCAGGGCTGTGAGTCCACTCACCAGGGAGAAGACCAGGCAGGTAGCAACTGACCCTTGTGACAAAGAAAGCCATGTGATAAAGAAAAGCATGGAATGTATGACCATGAGAGAAGATGGGTACTGCAATGCCAGATTCATCCCACTCCTATTGTTCTTCCTGGCTCCGCCACCTTGGGACAGGCTGGTCACTGTCAGCCCTTGCAGTGTGGCCTTTCATCCTGGTCTGGTTCCACCCTTGTGGAGCAGTATGCAGGCTGTATTACTGTGGACAAAGGCAAAATTCCATTGATGGACTAGTGCCTGTTCTGACAAGATACAAAAAGGTATCCGTCTCCCAGGCTATAAGCGTAGCAAGCAGAATGAACTCTAAATTCAGAAAATATCACATTTTAAACAACCAGTTTTGGTGTTTTCAGCCAGTTCCCAAATAAAAAGACCTAATGTTTTCTAAAGTCTGATTTTTTAATAAAAAATAATTTCATGTATCAGGACAATGCAGCTTTAGAATCATACGTGTTTACTGCATGTACTGTGAAACATGAGATTTATACAGGGATCAACTGCTTCTGCATCCTGAATCATTCCAAAGGTGGATTATCTGTAAATAGGTGACCTTGAGGGAGCAGAAGATATAAGTAAGAAAGTGCAGTTGCTCTAACAAGCAAACATCCTTAAAGGAGGGGGTGGTCTTCAGAACCCAAGAGCATTTAAAAGAAAATCTGTCAGTTTTCCATACAGAGACACACTGACAATGCAAGACAAGTGAGAGAAAAGGGAGCTGCCAAATAGAATATGCCAGTACAAACCTCTGCAGCAGGGCAGAGCACAGACCACGGGAGAGGACCCCCTACACTCATGCTCCTTCCTAACAGCACATGGGCAGCAGGGCCCTTAGAGGGCAGGGGAACAAGTCTGCCTTTAGAGCTTCTCAGTCTAAAGGGTTTATCTCCCCTTTCCAACACAACTTCCTCTGAGGTCAGATCCTTGGGGGACCACTGGTGGCTGTGACAGAAGTCCCATTGTGTCCAAAGAACACCAGAGGGAGGGTGGTAGGCAAGGACACAAACAAAATGACAACGTTCCATTTTTAAGAGCAGCAGCAGTGCCCTGTACACTCAGTGGGACAAAGTTTGAAGGCAGCACCTTGGTTTATCAGTGGCAGAGCAATGCCTGCTCTGTCCCAAACCTGTTGTAAGTGCATTAGTACCAAGATGCTGCAGCCATTTCAAAGATACCTGTTTCTGGGTAGATTTTAGTAACTTGGAGAAGCTGGCCCCAGGCATATGGAGGAGAGTCTAAAATATTACTTCATCATGCATGTTTTCAAGAAGGAAAAGAAGATATTCAAGAGTCACCTTTAGGCAAATTCACAGGTGAATCAAAGCAAGGGGAAAATGTTCTTTGCAAGTAGCACAAACCACCAGTCCCTGCCCACAACATGTAGCTGCAACATTTTCTTCTGTGAGAGTTTGGACCCGTGCATCTCCATTTACCCTTGGAAAATGAGTGCAGAGCATTTCTGAATGGCAGTGTGCACACTCCCACACTCTACACAAGGCTGAGCATTTGAAGAGACATCTCAGACCTACCTGAGCTAGCAGTTTTGTAGAAGCACTTCTGCAATAGGAGTCTTAAAGTCAGCATAGTGTCCTTGTAACCATGCCTATTGCAGGCATCAATAGTACGTAGCAGGACAGTTAAGAACTGGACTTTTAAACTCACATAGACTTTATGCCCTCCAGAATTTGGCCATCTGAAACTACAGAAGTCTCTAAGTTAAGCCCCCAAGAGAGAGGGAAGTATAATATACTAAAATCACAGAATCCCCATAATAAGGAATTATTGCTCAAGTAGATCACTTTCCACATTAACTTGTGCCTTTCCTAGGCAGCATGTATATCTCCTACCTTTTGTGTACAGTAAATCTAAGCAGTGAATCCAGTTTGTACCAGCTTCCCTGGCCACAAAAGTTGACCCACTGTCTTTTCTTTCAAAGGCAGAATTTATAAAGCTTGCATTGCAGTTCAGCCTTGAGTTTGGGCTGACATTTGTTTCCTTCCCCAAATGAGTTGCCTGGTTATATTTCAAGAAGACTTCTGAAAGTATACAAATGTACTTCTAAAACTGATAATCATCTTTGGGGGGAAAAGGCTTATATCCTGTTTTTGCTTATGAAAAGGGCCCCAGGCACCCTGATTTAAAAAATGATCTGACAAGAAGCAAAGACTCAAATGCTTCTTGACACATATACATCTGACACCTCAGATAATCAGCATAGTTTCATGGAATTAGCTGAAACTCCATCCTCACCCCCCACCCCCCGCTTGTCATCTCACAGAAGAAAACATGCTGAATAACAGTGCATCACACCAGGCCCAGGATTTTATTATATTTTCAGTCCAGAAGAAGAAAAAAAAAACATTCTTTTTTTTCTCATGGTTTCTCTTCCATCACAGAGCTATTCTTTCCTTGATGCCATATCAAATGTTTAAAAATTTTCCACAGTTTAGTTTAAAAAGCTGCACATGAAGCCAAAGAAGGAGAAGAAGAAAAAAGAGAAGAACAAATGGAACTATTTGAGCTCAGCTTTCAAACAAACAAGACTGATCAGGACCTCAGTACTTTGGAGCTGAAAGCTCCAGCTTCCCTTTGGACAAATACCTTCACTTCTCACTGATTCCAGTGACATCTGCACAGGATGGTCATGGTCTTGCTCCAGAAACTATCTGTGCAAGATTTTGCCCATAAAAGAGAACCTAAAGGATGTGTGAGTCATATGAAAGCACATGGATTTGGAAAAGGAGCACTTCACAGTGTAGAGGAGTGCAATAAAGCCTTGCTCGCCCCCTTACCTGAAGTATTTTTGCAACACCTATATTTACAAGATTCCTTCTTTATTTTCATCCTCTTTGATCTGTGCAGTTCCTTTGATGCATGCAAGTGATAAATCTCTGTCTTTCCTCTCAAGACTTTCAGACAGTATGTGCCCTACTCTCATAACTATAGTCAGTACCTCCTGAGAGTGGTAGCTCCTCTTCCTCCTCCTGCATCCTCCTACTGCTCCTCCCACTCACCAAATTTACCAGTTTTTGCCCATAGCTATTTGCTTGTCCCTTGGCAGCACTATCTTAAGGTGTCCTTACAAGTGACATTGATAGAAAAATGTAATCCTCAATCCTGCCCAGATCCACTTGGTTTCTGAGGATGCTGGTGCAAGAGATGAAAAGGAGCACTGTATGGCTAGGCATCCAGGGGCTTGTTTTCACTCTTCCATCTCCACTTCAAACACAACATCACAAAACCTGATTTCCTTCACTTTTCCTGGCACCTCTGCTTTTCTTGATGACCAGTATTTCTGGTCCTGTGTTTATCTGTACCTGTGTGTCTCCTGGTCTTTTTTCTATATGTTGTAGCTCAGGACAGAAACTCTCTTCTTCAGTGCTTTTGTAGTCTCTGGAGCCACAATGTCCCAGCCCATACCTGGATCTGCCAGCAACTTGAGTCAGGCCATATTGCTGATGCAATACTGTAGATGAGGGGTTTGGATTTCTAGAAATATTTTCCTTTCCATATGGTTTTTTTTCAGCAGTCATCTGTTAGTAGCCTCTGAAGAATGAAATATTTACCCAGGCTTTGATTATCTTGCATCTTACTGAAGGTGTCTTTTCTAATAACCTTCCAAATTCTCACCTAAACTGAATAAAACACAGGTTTTTTTTCTCAGGCTTTGCTTTAGCTCAGAGATATTTGAATTGGAGGGAAAAGTTAGCATCCCCATAAAAAGACTAGAAAAATTAAAGACCATATTATGTTTTGGCTGCTTATCTGAGGTCTCTGAGCTACCATGGTTTCCATCAGCTTCAAATATGGAAGGTAAGCAGCTTTGGAGAAAAGCAGGTCATTTAATTCAACACATTTCATTTGGAAAACTGATATAAAACTGTTCTTTTTCAAAATTCCCAGTAGCTTTTGCTTTTAAAAGGCTAGGTATACTTAAAAGAATGGTGTCTGCCCCCATACTTTAGAGTTTGCAGATGACAACAAACACCGGAAAATGCAGGTAGCTGGGAAAAGGAAGGCAGTGGGGGATTGATGTTCTTGCAGGTTTGGCAAGGAAAGTGAAAAATCCACCACAGCAAAAGGAGAGAAAATATACAGTGAGTAGATAAGATACTTCACCAGCCTTACAGCCTTCATAGATAAAGGGTTGGCAATCTGGCCTCATTGCATTCATGGGGGGAGTATTTTGTAAAAGCACTGGCATCCAGCAATACACATTACTGCACAAGTGTTGCTATAAATAGGATTAAGGCTTGCATTTATTATGCTGTGCAAAGATAGTAACTTTGATAAAAGAGACTGAAAATACTGCCCACTTTAACCCTTTATATAATCACTCTTATTTTTAGACATCATTTTCCATGCTCGTTTCAATACTTGGTTCCTTGCCCGTGCTGGACAAAAAAAAAAAAAAAGTATTTCAGGCAGCTCATTACAGTAAACATTAAGTATAAGAGCATTAATTTCAACAATCAGATATAAATGTATCTTTAAATTAAGCAGCTGTCTTCATTACATACTCAAACACACAATTCTACACGTAATTTTGTGTTTGCTTGTCGCAAAGTGTCTCTAGTTTGTGTCATTTGGAATCACCTGACATTTTATAGTAAAGGCAGCAGCATACATGCCTTACAAATAACAAATCCAGAAATTAATTGCAGCTGTAGTCCTTGCACTGGGGTTCAGGGTGTGCTCCTGCAGGTAAGAGATAACATCTGTGGACAAAGTTTGCTTCTCTGTCCAGGGCATTCTGTGCCAGCCAGAGGGCATGGCCTCGCTCCGAGCAGTGTGAGTCACAAAGGGCTGGAGCATGCTCAGCCTTCTGAGATTTACAGGGTGATCAATGGCTTCAGCATCCTCAATTACTCTGGAGATGGTTTATTAGGAAGGGGCCTTAGGGAGCAAGAAATAGAAGGAGAAAGTAGATTCACAGTTAAAGGAAAAATTGGTATAAGGCAATTTATACATGAAAATTCAGATCCCCTTCTGAATTTCCTAAAATCTTGAGGTGTCTGAGTCCAGGGCATTGCTTTGGGCCCTTCTCTAGAACTGATGCGCAAGTAAATCAGGCTCCTGTATGAAATCGCTCTTAAATGTGTAAGGCACCATCAATCAAAAGGTGTAATCAGCTTTCCTCTGCTCAGTCCCTGCAGAGCTATTCTTGGCATGCTGCTGGAAAAAAGCAAAGGCAGAGAGATGCTCTTTTTTTTCCCTCTGAACACGGTCCCAGAGAGACGGCTACCCCACATAAGGAATGCAGCCCATATTCCCTGTCTGTAAGTCGAGTTTCACAGCGTGTCATCGCCTTCTCTGCCAAGGTGATCGATTCCCAGTGTCTAGGACCCTCAGGTCAGTGTCTGGTCCACATTTATCCACAGATATTTCTACTTCATCTCACTGCAAAAAATTTCTTTCTCATTTCTGGAACAGTGTTACCCAGACATGCCCTAAAATTTCATGAGGAAACTACAGACCAGCTACTGCCTCCACTTCCATGTGCACTCAGCTCCTCAGTGCCCCAGAGCAGCATGAAAGCAAAGCGAAAAGAGTGGTGTCCCCTCACATATGGCTGGCATACAGGACTTAAAAACTACTATACAGGACTTTTGGATGCCCTCACAATTAGGAATAGTGAAAAACCTTAGTGTGTTATTGCCAGCCCCGGAGCTGGGCCACAGCCACAGACTTTTGCTGCACCTCTTCTTTGAAACAGGAGCCTGACACTGGGCATCAGGGAGCCTTGCTTATATGTACACACACACATAGACATTTTGGTTATAGGACTGTTTTTTGAAATCATCTAAAGTATATTTGCAGAACCAGGAGAAGATATAAAGGTTTAGAGCCTCACAGGAAAGACAGGGGGAAGAAGGACTGCTGGGAATTACCATACCTGGGGCTGCAGCACTAGCTGCACTACTCAGCCCTTTGCAGGATTTTATGGCAAGGTTTCCCACACTGACATTAACTCTCAATCCACACATCAATGGCTGTGCTCCTACTGGGGTGTTTCAGTAGATACCCTGCCAAAAAAGGCCTTTCAACAAAGAGCACAGTGGTGAAATCAGACTGACCTCTGAAATTTTCTTCTGTATTTTTTTTTGTTGTTACAGAAAAGTCTTGCATAAGGGTTTGCAATGCCAAGATGCATATCATTCACATATAGAGGTTACACAAGTATCACTGGGAGACTGTATCCCTCCAAGAATTGTTCTAATTAGTGACTTGAGCTTTCATTTAATTACACTCTTTAATGCACATCTTGGAATTACAGAGGTGGGTGTAATTTAATTAGCAAAAAAAAAAAATCCAAGAAACGTTTCTATTCCCTTAAAATATAGGTTACACTTAAGAGATGATGGGCATGACAGAGACATTTCCCAGGAACAAGGTCTGTACTCCTCCACCTTGAGGTATGTTTGGATGCAGCCCTGGGCACACGAGCGTGAGCATGGCTGGAGGCTGACAGCTGCTCATTACAGGCTGCCAGGGGTCTCAGCCTGGCTCCTGCAGGACAGGTGGCCACATGACAAATGAAACCCCTCACAATTAGCACTAATTGACACTCGTGTGGCCGGTCTCCAACGAGAGGTCAGGGAGTGGGTGAGCTCAGAAGCTGAGCATCCCGTCCTGGCAGCAAGGGTCTGTGGTGCCACTGTCACCGCTGCCACCACCACATTGCTGTGTGCAAGCACAAGACTCAGCACCAATATTTTGACAGCCCTGGTGTTCACCAGGGCCTCCTGTGGCCCCTGACTAAAATATCCTGGTCTTAGATCTGCTGTGAATGCCTCAGCCTGGCCTCTTACCCACACCAGCTCCATGAAGTTGCCCTATCATCCATGCCCTTCATCCCCTCCCCATGGATGTGCTGGCTTTCTGGAGAGCAGATGCAAGCGTCTGAGTTTGCTACCACTCCCACCTTTCATTTTTTTCATTTAGAAACATTTCCACATTAAAAATGTGCAATAAACTGACCAGCTGCCACCCCTTGATGCTTAATCCTCTCTAATCTGGTCTGGGAACACTGAAATGTACAATTTTGCTTATTATGCAGCTTCCAAAAATAATTGAATGTAGCAAGTAGAGAGGGTAGCAAGTGAGGAAAATGGGAAACTAACTCCTCAGCTCTTTATTTATCATTTTCTAAGGGCCTGTATGGCACACTCACACTGCTGTGAATGATCTCGTCCTCCTTAGAGAGCACATAGGGCTACTCAAGCTGTGGACTAAAAAATGCCCCTTGTCCAACATAGGCCCTCTCCACCCAAGAATGAGATAGCCCATGCCCCACAGACCCTGCAATTCAGCAGTAAACAGCATGGTCCTCAGGGATGGAATTAATTGGAGTTTGGATTTTATACTGGTTGGCTTGATTGACTTCATCTGAGGCCTCACAAAAGCAGTAAGTCTTTCAGAGGGGCTCCCTATAAATTTATGGCTCAGAAGGCATGAAAAAAAATCTCATGTAAATTATACCCTTTGAAAATGATCATGAGGTATCGAGATGGCCCAGGGGACTGTTGAGGAAGTTTCATCTCTTGCTCGTTTAGCATAGGTGAGTAGCAATAACTCGTTATTCTCATAAAGCAATGCAAAAGCTTAGGAAAAACAAGGTGTTTTATCAGTTTACTTGTACCATGTCCTGTACCCAAATATGTTGCTGTCTACAATTAGATGTCTACAAGGTTTTCCCCATGAAAACCAGCAGGTCTAAGAACTGGTTGATGAATAGACACACAGATTGGTGCTGTCCTTTCTTGGTGTACAGCCTCTCTTGCTTTTGCTGAGAAGCCACAGCCATACCCAGATAATTTTGTGAAATGACAACGCCACATGGGGAGCAATTGAAAGTGTATCTGACTGAGCCACTGGCATATTGTTCCACATTGCTACACAATGATCCTAGCTCATCTGGAGCCCCACAGTCTTGTCTTCAACAAATTTCATAGCTCCAATCATGATTTCTAATCCAAATTTCTAACACGATCCTTTTCTTTGATGTCACCAGCTTTTCTCCAGCATTCAGGTCTTCCTGACAGAAATATAAAGCCTTATCATAGAGTCATAGAATATCTCAAGTTGGAAGGGCACAAGGCTACCTAAAACTAAATCATATAACTAAGAATGTCATCCTGACATTCCTTGAACTCTGACAGGCTTGATGTTGTGACCACTTTCCTGGGGAGGCTGTTCCAGTGACTGATGACCTTCTTGATGAACAACACTATCCTAATATCCAATCTGCACTTCCCCTGATGAAATTTATTTCATTTTCTTAATTCTTTGGAGAAAGAATTTCTTCTGAGGATCTGTCTAACTTGTATAAAAGAGTGCCCATAGCTAAGGCATCTATAGAAAGTGAAGTATACAGTAAAATTCAACTTAAAAATTTTATTTTCCAGTGTAGCTGTGTATCTCTCATCCCAGCTATGAGAAACGTTGAGCCTTTTCTTTTTCTTGTCCTGGGCAAAAGCTATAAAACAGCAGTATAGAAAGCTCTAGAGGTCAGGATCTTCTCTTCAGTCATCTGCAAGCCATCTAGCAAAGTCGTCAGTTCTTCAAAAAGTGCAATATTAAGAGCATATTGTTTCACACATGCCACTTATCATTTTCCACTTTGAAACAAGCAGCTACAAGCTCTTCTAGAGAAGCATTTTAGTGCTAGCAAAGACAATCAACTTGGAAAAGTGACTGATTGCTATAGCGCTCGTTTGCATTTCATGTCACCTTGCTTTCAAGTTCTCATTAATTACATTACATTAATTAATTAAGCCTGATAGCACACCTGTTGTTAAGAATTATCCATACTTTATAGTTAGAGACACCAAAAGAGAGCTATTAGGAGGCTTGCTTAGAATCTATATTAAAATTGAAAACTAGTCCAGTTTTATACTAGACCCAGATTGTATCTGTGTAAATATATGGTCTCCCTCTATTGTTTCTCATTGTACCCAAGAATTCCTCTCTTCTAAAACTAGAGGCAGCATCAAAGGAGTCGTGCTCTCCCTTCCCAGTAGGCAGGAGAAAGCTTGGCTTATTTATGTGTGCAAGAAAATCATTACAAAAAGGTGACAATTGCAAAATCTCCTCTGTTTTCAAGCTTTTTTGGTTCACCTCTCCTGGGTCAGGCCACTGGAGCTGGCCCTTGACTTCTGTCTGGGGTAAAGGCAGAGCCAGTGCAGGTGGCTGAGCCCCCATGGAAAGGTTTACTGGGAGATGGTAACAGCTGGACCAGCCCCAGGCACTGGTGGAAAGGACAACAGATGGAGGCTGCAAGTGGCCAAATCCTCACCTGGCCTTTCCTTCCTGCAGTGCTGCAGAGCACAGGGAGTCAGGCTCCCTCCCCTTTCCTTGGCCTGTGGTGGACAAAGGTGTGAAGACCAACCTCCCCTGTCCCACTCACCCAGTGCAGCTCAGCCTTGCCCATGCCCTGGGAAGCCCAGATGTGGGTTATGGCCCTTTGTGCCATACAGGAATGCCCTTTCCTTTCCAAACAGGGCAGGATGTCACAGCCAAGCATCAAGATGATGGGCATACAGGTCATCATATCCCAGTCCCTATGTCATCTGTTACAGATTTCCTGGTAATTCCCTCTAGGTAGAAATAGGTTGCCAGCTACATCCAGATGAGTCCAGAACTACTCTGGGCTGTGGCCCACCTCAGTCTTGGTCTGTGTCCCACACAAGACCCATTCAGCCCTTTGCATGGCTTCCTCACAAACCAGAAAAGCAACACAGGAAAATAAAGACTCCTTGCTGCTGGGTTGGGTGTTGAAGGATGTCCTCCCAGCACCTGAAACTTCAACAGCCCAGCTGCACCCTTTTCATTATTTGCCCCTTCATCTCATTTGTTGCACATGATGAAGGCATTCCTGTTGCCCAGGTATCTCCTCAAAGGCAGAACAGAGGTAAGGCACCATGCTCCCACATTCTCCTTCCTCGCAGCATCCTTGCATCACTCTGATGCCAGCAACTGAGTACTTTCCAGAGAGTTAATTTGTGAAAAGAAACAGTATCGATTCAAGGGGTGTGCAGCAGTAATTCTGTCATTCGGCTTGGACTCTGCACAATCACACTTCATTTTCAGTCTCCAAACAATAAATAAATATAAAATGAGCATTGGCTTAAATAGCATTTAACACGCCTGACTTCCCAAAGAACAGCATAAAAGCAGGAGCTATTGCTGCTTTTCCCTTATGTGAATCAATGGGAAATGCTGAATGAGTTAAGAAAAGCAGAGAATAAAAAAAAAAAAAAAATAGAGATTATTGTTAGAACAGGGGGCTTTCTGCACTGCTTATGCTGTATATCCATGATCCTTTTGTGTCCCTCTTTATCCTACCCTGGAATGGAATTAGCTTTCAGTCTTTCCTTTTTTTTTTCCTTAAATTTGATCTTATTCAAATCAGCCCCTTAGCAGGTTGGCTGAATTCTTGAAAGCCTAACACAGCCTGCAGATGTCTGTCTGTGCAGCCACATGGCAGAACCAGGCTTTGGGGGTCCCCAGAGCATCACGCGGGACCGGGAACTTCTTGGTGCTGCTTCCAAAAATCCATATCCCTTTCCAGTTCATTACAAACACCTATTGTTTGCCATATTTATCTGCCATCACTGCTGTTTGTTAGCAAATGGAAAAAGAAATGCCAGGACTAAATTTCAGCCTGCCCTTAGAATAGTGGAAAGGGGCTACAGGAATTGAATGACAGATGGTCTTTGAATGATATACAGAACCTCTGCCCCTGGGCCTGCTTTGGAGGAGCTGTTTTGGATTGTTGCTCAGAAGAGTGGGAGGTTGTTGTGTGATATGTGATTATTCCATAATAATTTTAATTATTTTGCCTGTTTTCAAACAATAGTCTCAGCCTTTTTTAATTTTTACACTCACTGAGTTGTGACACGAGCATTCTTTCCTCTGTGTTAGCAGGGATTAAAATCAAACCCTGTATCCCTTCCCATTTTTTTTTCAAATAATCCATGTTTAAATAAATTACCTCAGCCTGGAAAAGTGAGTTACAGGGCATTCTCCTGACATGTGTGGCAGAGAGAAAAGCGAAGGGCTGGGGAACAGGGCTGGGGGGATGGGGAAGGCTTTATTGTGTTTTGCAGGATGAGATTGTCACTGTAACAAGTTTCAAGAAGAGCTGCTCTTTAACTCCTCTTCCTCGGCACAGAGAGCACAGCTCTGGGAACCTCATTTACATGCATATGGGTATCTGATTGGATCTGTTCAAAGGTACAGTAGGAGTCAGTCAGATTGAATATGATGTGCATATAAATTAAGTTCCCAAAGTGGGGTGTGATGCTTCAGGAGAGACAGGGAAAATATGCTGTCTCTGCTGCATCCAAAGTCCAATAGAAACTTGGGGATTTTATTTTTTTAACTGGCTTGAGATAAGCAAGAGTGGAAGCCAAAAAAAAATACATATATATATATATATACACGTACAAATATGTATGTATGCATGTATGTATGTGTGTGTGTATTTCCCCCCTCCCCATTTGTTGAATTTACATCTCAGGCCAAACGCTCATCACTGGAGCCCCACAAGTCACATTAGCTCTGTGTTATCAGAGCACACATTTGGTTTGCAGCACAAGTGCACACACAGTCCTGCACAGGGCAGAGCTGCAGGGTTCAGCTCCTTTGCAGCACCTGCACGGCACTCGCATCCATCCCTCCGCTGACAAGCAGGGACACAAGGAAAGTGTTGGCCTTTGGTAGGCTGTGGTCTTTCTTTCAGGATATCCTGCTCAGCAAAAGCCACCACTCACAGTTTTTTGGCAAATCAAGGGGCTAGCAGCATGTGGCTTTGGCTGAGCTTGGGTGCAGGCAGCAAGCACGAGGCGTGCATGGGGCAGTTAGAAGTGTCAGGCAAATATGTGAGGAGATTTGGTCCACCCTCAGGAGCTGGTGTGCCCCAAAAGGGATAGGAATTATCAGAAAAATGCAGCACCATAAAATGTAAAGGGCTAAAGGGAACCCTCTTCCTAGCAAAATAATCATTAGCAAAAGCTACATTTCTGGAAATCACTTAATTTAAATAATACTGCAGTGCTAACCTGGGACGGGGAACAGCAGTGTGCCTACCAGCCAGGACTCCTTTCGTTTGAGGGGCCTTCTGACCTCACCAGTGTGCCAGGATCTGGGACACACCCCCTGGCACATGAGTGCACACCAGACTTGGGAGAGATGAGTAGTCCCGAGGCGTTCCAGCCCTCTCTTCAGAGTCGGGATAATAGCTGGCTTTGCCTCCTCCCTCAAGGGGGAGGAGGTGCACATGGAGACTGGGGGGTGCCAGGGGCCACAGGATGTGTGCTTTTCCTGAGCCCAGCTCCTGTTGTGAGACGTTGCACCCATGGCTCTGGGGAGGCAGTGCCAGCTGCAGGTGAGGGGATCCTGCACCTCATCGAGGATACCCTCTGTAATATCTGCAGTTTTATTTTCAGCAAATCTCAGTCTCTGCAGCAGTGTCTCACTTGCACTGCAAGCTAAACTTGTATGTTTCAGCTAATGCCTAGCTGAAATTCAGATTGTTCAGTCCCAACAGCAAAGAGAGCCTGGGCAGTGTACTGTGCCTCCACAGGGAGACATGCCAGTGGATGAAATCTCACAAGGCACTGTTGTGCCACAAGCAGCAAACCCAGCAAGCAGAGACCCACCTGTGCAAATAAAAATACTGTATGTTCCTCTCTCCTCCATGCTACAGGAAGACCAGAAGAAATAGCTTACATAGTGATGAGGATGCTCTGGCAAACATCAAGAGTACCTTGAAGCTAGATGCCATAGTTTCAAAACCTTAAAGCCACAATGCACATCTCTAAGAGAAACTATTCCAATGCAATCTGAAAAACTAAACTTAAAAGCTCTGTCTCATTTTTTATTTTTCTTTTTTTTTTTTTTAAACCTTCCAAGACTTGTATTCTGGTCTGGGTGTTTCTCATAAAACATTAGATAATATCAAACATTTCAAGCCATCATTAAAAGGAATTTACTGCACAGCTTTAGGGATACTACCAGACATAAAAAGACACAAGCAGAACACTGAGCACAGGTGACTACAACAGAGAAACATTTCCATTCCTGCTGCTTAAAAAATATTTGTTTCTGTAACTTTAGGCTACTTGCTATTTGTGGTTCAAAATCTAAAGAGCTTTGTTTTGCCTTTACTTTAAAGCTGTGCTTTGAACTCCTTTAGAAAGAACCTATGACAAGCAGAGCAGGTATCAGGTCTTAATAACAGGGCCTCAACTCCAGTGTTTAGGGAAAAATATGAAGAATGGCCACTGCAAGAAGAAAGGACTTACAGACAGGAGGACACTACAATTTTTATCTGCAGTACAGATGATAAAATAAAATCTTGTACAACTCACAAATGACTCTAAGATTGGTAGAGTGGTAAACTAGGAGAGCAGCTTATTGTTGCAGGCACACAGGAATTGCCTGGGTAGCAAGTCAGCAAGGTGCATTTTAAGATAGGTGAATGAAGTGTAATTCAGGTAATACATAGGGGAGCAGAGAGCAGGCTCTGTCTGGGCCTCAAAAAAGACTGAACCACTGAAGACAAGAGCCTCTACAGAAGCTCTCACAGCAATGATATTGCAGAAGGGACAGTGTGATCTTTGTACATCTAAAGAAATACCTGGTAGAAATCACAAACTATCTTGCCTCCAGAGTCCTAGACACTAATGTCCATCTCTGGAGAAGACCCCAAAGGGTCCATGTACATAAAATTAAATACAAAACAGGGCTAAGAAGGGCTTCTCAGCTTCTCCAAAGTGAGCACAACACAGATGATGAGCAAGAAGCAAGGCAAAGCACTGAGATGCCATGTTTGCATGTTAGAAGCCTGCAGACTTTTCAAAGAAAAGGAAGCATAAGGGTGTAATGTACAGGGAATTTGTGTGGTTTAAAGGAATCTTTTGTCATCTGTAAAATGTCCCTCAGTCTGAATTGTGGCACCAGCAATTGAAAAGTAGCCGTGGATACTCAGCACCCACTTAATATTTTTAATGAGCCTGGAGATCTGAGTGGCGAATCAGCCACTTGCCAAAACCCCTTGTCAGATTGCTGATAATAATCTGAGGTCTTGGGCAATGAAGTATGGGGCAGAGATCCTCGCTCTTATGTTTCCTTGGAGATAGGCTGCTGTCTTACGTCTGTCCATGCTTCAGTCAGAGCACTGGACTAAATGACATCCCGAGGTTCCTTTCAACCAGATTTATTCCACGATTCTACCATGATACTTTATAAAAAGGGAATAGCAAGTCACAGACCTCAGCCCCAGACCTTGCAGAGTTTTTCTGTCCATCACCCTTGGAAGTTCCCAACTGGACTACTCTTACAACTGAAACACTGCAAGTGCCTCTGTGATAAATGGAATTGCACATAAGGAAGGCATGATTTTCACCAACTGGGATTATGTTATAAACACTTCTAGCAGAAAAAGAAAGTACTCCTGGGAAATAATTGTCATTCGTGGTTACTTCAACCTTCAGAAAGAGTTTTGCAAATAGTTATACACTACCTTTATATAAAAAAGTCAAACCATACTGTACATATATTATACGCATAATATTTCTTACTTTAATTGCTCAGATATAAGAAAGATTATAAAATGTGAATATAAGTGGTTGCTTAATATTAATATTGAAGTTAGGGATAGTTAACTAGATCTAGCTACCATCATTAATAATATTAACAACAACAATTAGGAGATTTTTCCCAGTTCATCATACCTAAGGCTTAGATTTTAGTGATGTGTAATGTTAATCCACATTGTTTAAATGACTGCTGCCCTTCAAAGTATAATCCACCTGCAACAACGAGAAAAACAAGAATCAGTGGTGCTATTAATTATCCTTCATGGATTAAATGCTTCAATTTCACTGAGTTATCACCCTGTAACACTACTGCTCAGGAACTTTGCACTATCTTTCCTTGCCCAAACAAGCTGAATCACATCATTTTTTTCATAGTGCTGCTAACATAGTTCAAGGCATCATCTACATAATGTTGTTCCTGGGAGCTGGTGTCTGAGAGAGTGCAAAATGTCTGTCCTGAGGGTTTCCAATGAAGGGCTGAAATGGAATAGAAAGTCAGAGGTCCTGAGAGGTCTTCTGGTAAAGACTGTTTGCTATGCCTTTGAGCAGAGCCCTCAACTGCAAGAGAAGCAGGATATTGGTGGGTTTTTTCTCTGTTTAAGGAGCCCAATCCTCTTGAAGTTATTCAGACAGTTCTGATTTTGAAACTATATTTTCTGAGTACCATAACTGCAGATTTAATTTCTTCCTTGTAATAACTTGATTAAAATTCATTGATATTTCACCTGGAGGCCAGAGAGGAAAAAAGTGTTACTCAGACCTTACCTTGGACTTGATCCTGCAGATCAAGTCAGTAGGGAGGTGACTTGTGTGAGGACTCCTCGAAAAGATCCTTAGTGGAATTAGTCACTATTACATGTGCTAATATTTCTTGCAAGTAATTGACATATTTTCTTGTAAATCAGTTCAGAAATCAGCTGAAATAGTGCGACAGATTTGGCTTTACTTTTTTATTCAGATCAGTGATGTGGGGACACACAGAATCTGCTAGCAGAAAAGACAGGCATTTTCCTAACACTTTCCCAGGCACCCTGGGAGTCCTCCTCTCCCTCTGTTCGACCCTATCATAATCTTACTTCTTAATTTCCTCAACAAAACCAGCAAGAGCTGGTACTGTGAGAAAATATATTCTTACTAATGCTGAACATCTGTATTTTATTTGTGAAGCCTTTTCCACCACAGACAAGGTACTGGGGCACTATTCACTGAGTAAGATTTAACTGCAGGGTTTAGGGTTTGTCTTCTGCTCCCTGCAGAACCTTTTTTCTTCAGTATTTGCTATTTCAACTGCTAAAAAGGGCTATCTTTTCCTGACTATTTGCAAACTCGTACACACATATATACACACATAAAGGTGGAAGAAATTTGCAGGCAGTCTAATTTATTAGAACATATGTTCTCTTCCTTTATGAAACTATGCCCAGTCTGTATTTTTAAAGTCAGCTGTTAATCAGTATGAACACTGAAATAAAAAGTCAGTATGTAAAAATGGACTTTTCAGCAATTCCGGGAAAGTGCAAAATAAATGGAAAGTCATTTAATGCTTACCAAGTACAGCATCTATAGATTTAATAAATGCAAGAATACAAAGGGTATGATTTAAAATGTAGTATTTGTTATTAAAATGTACCAAAGGCTAACTGTTCATACATATGACTCACCTCTACTAAAAGCAGGAATGGTCAGAAAATGTATTGCTTAGCAAAAGGATGCTTTGACTGTAAATAACTGCAGGTAAAATTATAGCCAGTTCAGTGAATCTTTTATTTTTTAAAAAATCAGCATTGTGATGTAAGAACGTAATTTGGAATCTAAAAGTTTTATTTTGTGTTTAGTTGAATTTCATTTAAGTGCAAATATTTTCTTACTGCATTACATATTTACATGGTCAGACTATGGATGTGTATTTTAATTATTATATTATCTTAATGGCAAATTGACATTTTAAAATGTCACATAAAAGCACAAATTAAAGAGGCTAGTTTAGTACAATAAACATGATGTGTGATTGAGAACAGGTACTTCCAATTTTCTTCTGTTAGCCTAGTAATGCTTAATTAAGCTATTTGGAGGATTGATAAAACCATTTCAAACCAGTTTATTAAAATGCACAAACAGAAGAGAGTTGGATCCAGCAGAAGAAGTTTCAATCCCAGATATATAGCAAAAACTAAAAATTTCTATTAAAACTTTACAACTTCAATCATTCATTCAATCATTATTTTGCATACTCCTTTCAGTAAAGAGCATAAAATTTATTTTAAAAATAAAGAAAATTTGAAGAATTTACTTCTCAGAGTGGAAATGCCCAAAATTTGCAAAAGACTCTTGAAATAATTCCTATTTCATGGAGACACTGAAGATATTTGACATGACAAGGCAAGGCAGTGATGGCTTATTACCCTTAGCATATTGATGTATTATACTGTGAATGGAAGAAAACCACTCTGAATATTTCAGACACCATCCCCTGATTCCTTCTCATGGCCCATGTCCAGTGCTCAGCTGCTCTTGCTGGCAGAAAACTCCTCTTCCCCATATCTGATACATACCTCCATGACTTCCCTGATCTCCAAAGGACACCCAGATAATTCAAACAGCTCCCATTTTTGCTTATGGTGTGTTAAAATTGACCCTTGTCCTTACTTTTATTTCTTCTTCAGAGGAAACAAAGATAACTGTGAGATTTTTTCCTCCAAAGGTTGTGTTTGCTGTGCCTGTTCCACTGCCCTTGCCTGGCCCCTCCTCTCTCGGGAATATGTGGTACCTAACACTGGTCTCCAGTGCTGAGCACCACGTTATCTGAATATCTGCATACTAACACTGAATGTGTGCCTTTAATTACTCTTATGTGATGCTCTGGATGTACATTCATCATTGCAACCTCCAGCTCCTCTGCTGCCAAACTGCTCCCTTGGAGGTTATTCCCTTCCTTGCATTTCTGCAGCCAATCATGTTTGTGAAGTGGAGGAGCTTGCATTTATCAAAGTCTACTCCATTTTTGCAGATAAATTTCTAAAATATTCAATGTAACTCTGAATTCTTAGCCCTGCCCACCAATGCACCTGATGTGTTTGGTATTTCTCTAAGTCTCTCAGTTCTCTGCAGTCAGTGTAGACTTGCAGTGTAGCAGTGAAGAGTTACCTGCTTTCTTTGGTCAGCTTTCCAGTTAGCCAGTCACCCATCTGCCTACAGGTCACTGTTTTTTCTAAATTTGCTCATGAACCTCTCATATGATACATGACATCCTGGAATCAAGATCTATCCTGAATATCATTTTTCTTTCTCCATGATATCTGTTGCTCATGAATTGGTTACTTTGGCTGGATATATTTGGCTTGATGTGGCAATTATTGGCTGTTGGATGCTTTTTTGTATTTATCTAGATGGCTGATCCATTAGCAAATCAATCAAATAATCTAAAATATATATATTATATAATATTATAAATATAATCAAATAATAGAGTTTAAATTGGTTTAATTCCTGGAATCCCTCCTTCACTTTTAAAGAGAGACGATAGATCCCCAAGCTGCCATCACCCACACTTCTGAAGTTGCACACTCTCTTCCCAAAGGCCTGCTGATTCTCCAGCTCTCTCAGGCAGCTCCCAAGCTATTCAGCCCTGACTTGTCCAGCTGTTTTGACATGTCTCCACTTTAATAGAAATTTCTTTCAGATTTTAGCCAGAGTCCTTAGCCATTAGTTATTTTTATCAACTGCTTTAGCCATCTCGTTTACTCCTTCATGAAATACAAAGAAATACCAAAACCTTTGCCCTTCTTAGTTCACTTGTTGTTAGATTTTCCTCACTGTTGTAGATTGGACTGACATCTTTTTCTTGTCTTCCTCTTACCAGTTGCGTATTTTCAGAATCATGTATCTTTTAAAATGAACTTTGCTGCACTTCCATTTAACTCAGTAAACACCCTCTAAAAATCATTTTTGTTTTAAGAGGTGAGCACAAAAGGAAGATGGAATTGCTTTCCATAACATAATCAAATAGAGGTGTTTCAAAGTTCCCATGTCATTTAAATATGCCGTATCAGTAGTGGCATGGTGAATGCCAATGAAACACCACTGTCGTATTATACCAGCATCATTGTGCTGGTAAATTTCCCCATGTAGACAAGTCCTTAGCAGTATTCCCCAGTGTTCCTCCCATTGTGAGTGACATTTCATAGAGCTGAGAAGAATAAAATTGAAATGACCCCAAACCATGATGCAGCATGGCAAAATGGTGAAAATGCTGAGGCTTTGAACATGAATTATTTTAGATTTTAAATACATCTTTCTTTTATTAATCTAGTGGAATTAGAAAGCTATTAAATACAGCAGACCAAACAAAAAGAAGCCAGGAACTGTCATGCGAAAAAATTATTCTGGTCAAAGTGGGGACCACCAGGCTAACAAATTTCACTGCAAAACATCTGCAAAGGTTACCTCTCTTTGTACACATAGACCCTGGTCATATTATTCCATATGATGATAAACGCAAGCTGCACATGGTTTTTTTCTGGGAAATGGTTTTTAATAATTATCATAATTGTATCTATCTCTAAATACCATGTAGTTTGTCTACTCTTGTCAGCCTGTAGCCCTTTTAGCTGGCTTTTGTGTTTCCCTTGACAAGCAGTGGCTTCCCAAGCTGGGAAGGGCTCTGAGAACATCTCCAACTTTTCCTCATGCTCCAGAAACGATTGCAAAAAGCCACTGAACTTGGCTGAAGATGCAGCAAGTCAAGGTCAGGGTGTCTTTTTCTTGGCTGTCCTGTAGCAGTGTCACCTCAGCTGCACTGAGGTAGATGGCATGAGCTCCCATGTATCAGTCTCTGCAGAAAATATTCAGAATTACAACAAAACTTAAAACTCTTCCTTCTGTTTGTAACTTTCAGGTACAAAATGGCCAAACCATCATACTCTATTCAGTAAATTCTCAGTAAATTATGCATATCTAGAGAGAGGAAAATCCCTATAATAAATTAATTGTGCATCAGAAGAGGTCACATCTTGGATATCTGCTCACTGGAAAAATCTTCTACTGTAAATTTTCTCCCCCAGAACCTGGAAACTTATTAGGGTAGGTGATAAACAAATAACAATAAGCAGGATTCCATCCAGTTGGGATTTGAATGCTTGCAAAGATGGATACTCCATATGCTCTCTGGACAACCTGTACGCATGTCACCAACATCATAAAAAAAGCATTTCCTGATGTTCAAGAGGACCCTCCTGTGTTTCAGTTTTGTGCCCATGGCCCTGCCACTGGGTACCTCTGACAAATGCCTCAGTTCTTTACACTCTTCCTTCTTTATACCTTCTCTCTTATTCAGATTGAACATTCCCAACTCTAATTCCTTTGTACAGAAATTCATCACCTTTAAATTGCAGTCTGAAAAATAGACTTAACTTAGACGCTCATCTGGCATGGGCCCTCTCTGGGATGCCTTTAAGCTGCACCATCTACAGAGAAGACTTGGCTGTCATGGGCTCTGCAGTATCTATTTGGGGTTTAAATGGGAGGCTTGCAATTGCAACACCTTCCATCCAGCCTAGGAGTAGTAAAATTCCATTTGTTTAAAAGATTTGTCCCTGTGCTTAATCATGTTCCTTGGTTGCTCTTTGATAATGCTAGTTTTGTTCTCACATCTTTTTTTGCATGATTTTAAAATGGGGGGGGAAGATATTTCATAGAAAAAAAAGTATATATATTAATAAAAAGAGTTTCATGCAACTATAATTCCATTTAGATCACTGTCAGTGACAGGCAGAATTTACTTAAAGATATTTTCTGTGCTTTACGGTTACTCATTCATGCAAATAAAGATAGCCCTTGAAGCCAAGTCACCTTGCCCTCTCAATCATCCACCTTGCCCTCCAGAGCTCTGGGGGGAATGCTAAATTAAAATCTGTCTGCTCTGGCAGAGGTGGTTTTTTTGATATAAAGCCAGAATAATTATTCAGACATATGTTTACAGCTGCAAGGTTATATTTTGCTGAAGATTTTTTAAAGTGAAAATGTAACTTGGTTGCTAAAGGGTTTTCTGTTTAATCACTGCAGAGGTATGGAAGACAGGAAAATTTGTGAATTTACCTTCTTTCATCTCAGTCCTTGTGATATGTTTGTTTAGCTCACTTTTTTTTTAAAATAACATAAAATTTTGGAGGGTCAAAAACATTTCAAAGTCATATTATTTAAAGTGTTTTATTCTATTTTTGTGCATAGAAACAGTTTCCCCTCTTTTTTTGCCTTCTGTGATGAAAATAAACACTGGTCAGAGTGAAATTAAACACTACAGGAAAGTTGTGTTAGTCATGTTAAGAAGAGTTCAATGAAGAGCTTCAAACAATATTTTGAGTTGTTTTGCAGCAGTGAAAATTAGCTGGAAGGATGATAAATGCAAATTGAGAAATGCCTCGTTGAAATTTACAAACTGTCCTGTAATGAAAAGAGATCCAGACTTTAATTTTTTAACTGTAATAATCCTTAAAGCAACAAGAACAGAAGAAACAGAAGGGGAAAATTCTCAAAAGGAAGACAACTTTGATGATTTAACGGCACTCATGTTGATAAACTTTGCAGGAACATGTAATATAATACAAAACAAAGCTTCCCCAAATGCGGCAGGATTCCACTTCAGGTATGAAACTCACAAGTATTGATGTATCTCAAGAAACTCTCTGTCATCATGATAACTTAGTGAGAGACATGAAATACTTCTCCATGTTCCTCCTGACTTTTTACTTAGCCCTCTTCTCAGTTAAGCTGGAGCTTTCAAATGTCTGTTGCAAAGCAGATCTGGATATTTTGGCAGACTGTCCCTTTTCACCTCAGCAGCTGGAACACACATGCAGTGCATGAGGTACATAGTGCACGCTGATTTTTGTCTCTCTTTTTCCTTAGTGTGTCATCTAGCTGCTCCAGAAAAAAAGAATATAGTAGATCAGTGGTTTTCAGACATTCACCTGCCTTGGGGTTTTCCACTGCCCTGGAAGCACTGCCTTGTGAAGCTGCAAAGTCAGGAAGTTGGTGGTCAGGAATGCCAAACTCTGAGCAAGTGGAAGATGGAAACACAGGAAAAAGCTCAAGTCATAGTAAACATTCAGAAAATTTGCCTCATAGTAAAAGATTCCAGAATCTTAGTTTTTATAGTTTTATTTATTATGTAAATAATATAGTTTTTAGAATGCATATTATATAAATATATTCTTATATAAATAATACTACATATTATTTAAAAAAAATACTTAAGAAGTGATTGCTGCAAGCAGGCACCTTCAAGAGGTGCCATGATCTCCTATGCTGCATGGCTTTTTGGTTCAGCAGGAAAAGACATCCAGATGTTTGAAGCCAAAGCTAGAGAAAAAAAGTATAAACATATTTTTTAAAAGGAGCTTCCTTAACATCTAAAATAATCAGGGGCTGAAGTTTTATGACTCTCTCAAAGCTTTCATTTCAGGACTGGATAAGTTTCTAAAGATGTAGGAGCTGCCTGGGCACAGAGACTGGAGAGGAGCCTGGCTTGTGTCCTGAGAGAGGTCACACGAGCTGGGCACTGCAGGCTCCTCTGTCCTTGCAGTAACACAGAATCAGAGACACTGTGAAAAGAGTTTCAAGTTTCAAGAAGCTTGCAGACAGAGAGAAATTATCTGGAGTCTGTGAATTCTTACTTGAAGCCAAGAATCACTTGTCAAAATGTCTTTGAAACTAGGCCACATTTTATGGTCGAGAATAGGCAAAAGGAGGAAGAAATAGGCAAAAGTCTGCTTGTTTATTTTCTTCATCTGCCTGTCTCATAATACATCACATTGTGAGGTTGAAGTCTTTAGTTTAATCTAATAATCAAGAGAGTTTGAGAAAAAATTCATGTGCACAAAGAAACTTTTTCTGTTATAATTTCTAAGCCTGAATAATGACATTACATTTTTGAGACACCAACGTTGCAACAGCCCATTCCAAGATCTATCAGCTTTCATTAACGCAGCGATTTGTCCCTGCCTTAATCTTTCTTTTTAAACTACTCAAACTGTGAACCAAATAAAATGTCTGCATCCACATGGCTTAAGTTTTACTAAAGTCTGATATTTAGCTCAGGGTCTGCTTCACTAAAACATCTGCCTGCCAGTCTAGATTTGTACATTGATTTTCAGGTAAGACATCTCTCTTTAACAGACCAGACTTCATAGTGGAATTTAACACTGAGTATAGGAAAAGCCATACTGGCATTCAGGAATCATGAATCAAACCAGAATGATTCAGGCCTTATTAGCCCAGTTATGTGTTGTTTCATCTTCTCCCCTACCCATTCAATGTAAGAATAATCTTTTGTCACAGTTATTTTTTTAAAACTTAGGAATCAGGTGGACAGCAATCAGGGCCACTTTCTGATACAGTTTTTTTCCTCTTTAATGAAAAGTCATGGTACTTTCTAGTCTTTCTGAAAGAAGCTCATACAAGGCAACTGGTTTTTTTTTTAAGGAATAGATTTCTGCTCTTTGTAGATATTGCAGAGAGTTGTCCTCTTGTTTAATTGAAAAGCAGCCATGTTTGATGAAGAAATTCCAGCCTCAACCTGTGGGCTGATGTTTTCAGGGTGCCAAAAATACTCAGTGTTTTGTTTCAGCTGTTACACTGTGAACTGGCAAGAAGCTGGGTTATCTGTAGCAGTGCAGAGAGACAGATACCATAGAATCATCACAGAGTCACAGAATGGTTTGTTGGGAGGGACCTTAGAGATCCCCTAGTTCCAACTCCTTTGTCATGGGCAGGGACACTAGACCATGTTGCTCAGAGCTCCATCCAACACAGCCTTGAACGCTTCCAGGGATATGTTCCATCCACATCTTCTGTAGGCAATCTGTTCCAGTGTCTCACCTCCCTCATAGTAAAACATTTCTTAATATCTAATTATCACCAGACCTCCTGCATTTCAGGTTGGTACTGCAGTCCTGTAAACAGGCACTGATGTTGTCAAAGAAAGAAAAACTTCATTTTAGAAGAGTTATTTAAATCCAAAGCAAATCCTCAAATTTATTTCCATGGCATTTATCAATAACACTCATTAACAAAGTCCTGTGAGCATGTGTTGCTAAAAATACGGGTCAAGACAGAGGACTTGAGGAGTACAGTTGAACCAAGTCATACAGGAAACACCAAATACTTGCCAATCTTTGTGACCCACCCTGGGAATCAACCTTTGAAGCTGTTCCAACCCTTCCTTCACTGAGAGTAAATCCTTATTCCCTGAATAGCCTTGCTGATGGAGAGGTGAGGAAGTTTGAGAAACCTTTGCCTGCATAGAAACCTAAGGAGCTTCTGAGCCTCCACGGATCAAATAACTAAGTAAGGTCCATTGGAATCGTTATCTGCACACAGGAGCACACAAACATGCCTATCTACCTACATACGCATATACATACATTTATATACATATATATACATATATGTGACACTTACACTCTTATCAAATCCTGTTGGTTGGATGGGATGATAAATTTCAAGCAAGAATTTTTTTTGCAAATAGCCATCCAAATATCTTGCAACAGCAGGAAAGAAAGAGGCAAAGCAAGCCATGATCTGCTATGAAGCATCTCTCTCCCTCAGTCTGCAGCCCTCTCAAAAAGCATCATAACTCTATGCAGAGCCACAGCTGTTTCTACAGCAAGCCAACCACCATGGTGTTCTCCACAAGTCACTAGCTACAATATGAAACTCTCCAGTGCATTCTGACAGCCATCCAGCTCCATATCCCAAGCCTGAGTCCCTCTCCTGCAATGGGATTTGCCTCCTTCCCAAAGGCCCAAGATCTCTGTGCTCTCCCTGCTACAGCCTCTTGCCACTGATGCCCAGAGAAGACAAGTGAAGCTGGAGAGCCACAAGTAAAGCCGCATAGACAGCTTGAGGTATGACCATGAGGAGACACAGGCTGGTGTAAATGGCATTTATTTCACAGCTGTGCACTGGGGAGTGCACAAATTTTGGAGCTGCCTGGTGTGTGAAGAGACTTTTCTGTCTCCCAGAACATTGCTATATGTTAGCAGCAGAATTTTCATAGATATCCAGAGACAAAGACACGTGACTTTTTGCCATCTCCCTTAGTACCACTGGAGGCCTTTGAACAGGTAATACCTCCTCTTCCCTCCACTGTAACTGGCACCACAGTGCTTGACAGACTTGCTAAACCATAGGCAATTCAAGGTAATATCATCCCTAGGGATATATGGAACTTGCTTGTAACAGGTGTTATTTAGCTTTTGAAGCTCCTGAAATTGCCCAGAAGTTAAGGAAGAGAGAAGAAATTTGCACAAAATATGTTAAAATACTTTTAGGGGTGTAGAGAAGGCAAAGATACTGAAACGAGTGCCATGCAGATAATGCTTAAGCATTTAAATTTCAACATTTGAAGCTTCAGATTAGCTGGCTATGGTCAAATTTTCAGTCTTAGAAGCTAAGTAATAAGACCTTAATATGGACAGTGCAATTAAGCCCTTGTATTTAGAAGCCAAAAAAGTATAGCTGTTTGACATCTCCTGAAATGAGGTGAATGTGTGTGTTAAGCACTTACAGACCCTCGTAAGCTCCTGTAGTTTTAAGAGAGACATGGTACCTCATCTTTAATCATTCATGTCTTAAACCAGTTGCTAAAGATGCCTCAGGTGAACTTAGAAGAAAATAAGCAGGACACAGATCTGAATTTTAAAGGTGCATACACAGTCTCAAGCTGCAAACAAAGTTAAAACCAGAAAACAGCTATTAAACACAGGATTCTGTCTTATCAAGTGATACAGTGGTAGTTCTCTAAATTAGAGTTGTAGCAGCCCTTGTAGAAGAAATATATTTTCTATAGCAGAAAGAGAGAGAATTTATGTTTTACGCTGATAAAGTCTAGGTAAAGAAAACCATTACCAGTAGACCACAAATATATGGGATGAATGAGACGAGACCTCTTTTGAAGAGGAAGTTTTTGTAACTAATTAAGGAGATGCAGGTAGCCAGTAGAGTTGCCTCCAGTAACTGGGACCAAATGGAAATTGCAAAATGTGTCTTCACTGTTTGATGAAGAGCCTTCTTCACAGAAATCAGATATGTGCCCTCCATACCAAAGGATTGCCCAACTCACATTTCCTATGTCCCATCCAGGAAGATGAACCCTCAGTCAGCCACATTAATCAATGTTCCAGTATACCCCAGGCCCTCAGAACATGCCTTGTCTGGGTGTGACAAAAATGGTCTTGAAACTGCATGATAGCGTTAAATATCTCACCATGCCCCTATGAGATGGAGCAGAATTTTGTGATAATTCCAAGATGACAGAAACCATTTGGACCATTTGTCAAAGACAAATTCACACTGGATTCCTGTCCTTCACTTAGATAGACCAACCAGCAAAATTCAATAAACTTCTGGACCATGTTTATCCACAATCAGATGAAAGAATGACAAGAAAAATAAAGGTAACCTAGGCAAGCAATCCCTTCCATTTAAAAACTTTCAGCTGAAAGCCTATGTTAAGTTTATGGATAACCTTTTTCTTTTTTTTTGTCCTAATAAAACTTTTTATTCTTGTGTTCAGGATTGTGCAGAAACTTCGGTGCCTGAAGTAAACTGGCATGCTCAGACTCTCTCATAACTTCTCCTCCTCCACCTCCCTTAAATAGCAACTCTTAGATAAGAAAAGTTTCTTTAGCTTTTTCAGCATTTCTGTTACAGCACCTGACCAAGCCAGCCTGATCATGGAGAAAGAAAGAAACAGTGTTCATTGCCTCATCAACTTTCCTCTCTCTGCATGGTGTAACCAGCCTGGATAACACTAGAAGCCACAAGCCTGGTGTGCATCAGTCTGATATGAACCTTTACTGATCATGTTTATCCAGCACCTACTCGGTCTGATCTGCATACTGAGCTACACGAAGGCTGTGAGGCAGAAAGTGCATTTCAAAAATGTGATTTTCCTTTCAGATAAATACATTTTACTCAGAGCAAGCTGAATTCTAACTTCTCTCCCAGATTACTCTTGGAAGTTGAGCAGCTAAGCGTCCAAATCTATGGGGAAAGTTCCAGCATCAGTGTGTAAGGCAAGAACTTTATCCATGAACTGTGCTTTCTGCTTCAACTTTTGGTGTGTCTGGAATTTATTCATTTTTTATTGTTTTAATCACAACATTTTTGGATGCTTTCAAATGCCCAGAGGACTGCTGATCAATTGATATAATTGCAGACACAACCCACACAGGTGTATGGGGCTGGATGACATCCACCCAAGGCTGCTTAGGGAGATGGTGTAAGTGCTCACTAAGCAACTTTCCATCATTTGCCAGTAGTCCTGACTAACCAGGGAGGTCCCTGTTGACTGGAGGTTGGCAAACATGAAGCTCATCTACAAGAAGGGTCAGAAGGACAATCCAGGGAAGTGGTGGAATCAGCATCCCTGCAGGAATTTTAAAAATTGTGGATGTGGCACCTGGGGACGGTTTAGTGGTGAATTTGACAACACTGGGTTAACTGTTGGATTCAGTGATCTTAAAGGTCCTATGCAGCCTCTGAGATTGTATGATTCTATGATTCTAAAATTATCAGAAATAGGAAAGGTCTTCTTTTTCACTCAGCTTTAACTGACCACTTTAATTTATATTCTTTCCATCAAAAGAGAAAGTAGTGATTGGGAAATGTCCACCCAGCTGTCACTGCCCATGGCTGCTGCTATGGCTTATTCACCTGAAATGACTACTGCTTTTTGAGAAATTTCACATATGTAGGATATGATGCTGAGCAGGACCACATGGAGGCTTTCTTCAGTGTTGAAACCAGGGTCTATAGCAAGATCAGACTAATTTTTTTCTGTGCTTTCTGTGATGTTGCTCTGTAATACCCCAAGGACTAAATAAATATTTGGCTATATGTAACAGAATAGGAAAATGAGCTGAAACAATAGCTGGGCAGATCAGAAAATATCAAAGCCATGAAGAGACATTCACAAGAAAAGATGTGTCAAGAGCAACTGTGCTTACAGATATGTGCTTAAATAGAAATACAAATGTTTGGGGACAATAAAGCCCAGGTCCCACACATTTCAAACGGATCACCTGAAAAAAGTCTACCTGCAGCTCCTCCTTGCCTCCACTTCTCATCTATAAGACAAAAACAGCATTGTCACCATCACCACCCTCATTGGAAAGCCATGAAAACAAAACAAGGTTTCTGAAGCACCTCAAAACCATGGTGTTGAACAATACAGAAAAACTTCATGAAAACTAACTTCAGCCTGCCGAGCCAAGTCTGAATAGTTGGCAGAGACCACACACAGAATAATTCAAAAACAAAGGGCTGAATAGTTGCCTCTTAAATAAGTATTGCCCCTTCCATGTACAGAGTAAGGCCACAACTCTGTGAGAAAAATATTGTGCAATGCTATGACTAAGACTTCCTATGCAGGGGGTGAATTAAAGGCTGCATGGAAAATTTGGACAGTATTGACGTATCTCTTCTGAGTACTTATCCACATAGCAATTTCTTTTGAAAGCATCTTTTAGTGTAATAAATATAATTGAAGGAGAGAAAATTATTTAGAGCCATGTGAAGATCCAGAGATAAAAGAAATATTTGGTTTGTGCTCTTGAGTCGACTCTGAGATCAGTGTTTCTTACATGGATTTCTCTGATTTCAAACCCTTTATGTGAACTTTCCAAAAGGAAAAAATCCATACATTTCTAGAAGCTAAAACAAATGCTTGTTTGCTAAATTAAAGTTTCTTCTGTTTTCTTTTCCATACTACCCCACAACCAATGGTAAGTAAATGTCTTTTTCTGCTAGTGTTTGCATAAAAGGCAAATACAGCCATTTGAGAACTAGTTTTTTGATGATCCAGGTTGATTTTGTGAAGAGGTTGTCACAGAATTTCTACTCAAGTTCAGGTTTAAATTATATGTCCTCAGATCCTGAGGCATCCCAGCAAAACCTCCCAGAAGAGAAACCCTAAAATGTTTAGGATCTGTGTTAGTATCTCCATATCCAGTAATCTCTCTATATATCTGTATATAAAAACATATATATATGTACAAAACTTATAATTACATTTATGTTTCTATTTAGATGTATTCACATATCCATATATTTCTATCTGGATATAACAAGTGGTATATCAAAGAGCCAGAGAACCAAACATTGACTCCCCAGTGTGTTGCAGTCTCAGCCTGAGGGTCTGGGAAATGCACCAGGGAAAGGGAAACCACTCATGTACTGATGTGGCTGCAGCCTCATCCCATCCCAGTGCCAGCAGAGGCTGCCTTGGCTCCTGCTGGTGCTCCCAGGGCAGCCAGCAGGGCTGGCAGTGGTGGAAGCAGCAGGACAGGAGCAGGACAGGGACTGGGATGGGGAGGAACCGATATGTGCCTTGTCAGTGAGGTCCCCAGTGACAGCACAAGTATCCCCTGCTGCAACTCAGCCTTCCCAGGGAAGATGTGGATGGGGAGAGGAGGGGAGGCTTGGTTCCCCAATTAAATTTTATACATCCCTCCACTGTTTCTCAGGTTGCTTTCAGAATCAGAAAATCCAAGAAATATATTCACAGATGTTCCCTTGTTTATTTGTTGACTCTGTGTAATTTGTTTGCCCTAATTTGTTTTTGTCTATCATGGGACTTCCCTTTTTAATTTCCCTTTCTCTGTTTACCACTCTTTGTGGAGCAGCGGTCTGTTAAGCTGTGAGAGGCACATGCCAAATTAAAAAAAAAGGGGGGAGGGGGGAAAGGCACCGCAGATTGTTTTAAGCACTGGCTGCCCCTTTGGGCCTGAAGGCCTTGCTTGCAGCCTGCACCTGCTCCTCCTCTTGAGACACGGGGCTCCTGATCTTTATCCCCTGCCTTTAAGCTGCCTGATTCCTATTATCCAAACTCAAACAGCGTTCTCTACATTCACGCCTCCAGCACTTGGCATGAAATTAATAAGCCTGGCTGATATATTTCCCTGGAAGCCTGCCACTCTTTAACAGTGGTGTTAGATTAAAAATTTTGGCATGGTTAATGAACAGGGAAAAGCTGAAGCCAAAAGTTTCATGCAGCAATGCAAAGATTTGGGGGTTATGAAAAGAATACCAACTTTGTTCGCATTTTCTGAATGCCATCCTAATTACAGGGTTAGATAACAGACACAACAAAATAGTCATGGCTAGAAGAAAGGACGTGTTCTCATCCTTCCCTCGCATTTGATTTTATCTGTAGCCTTTTCAATCGCATCCCATTCTGCTGTATTGTGTAACCTGAAACACAGTGGTGCTCAGCTGGATTCAAAACTCTGCATTCACAAAATTAGCACTGAAAGGGGGGTCACAAACCCAGATACTGCCCTGTCCCACCCTCCCCAGGGTCTGGGAGCAGTGCAGTCCTCCTTCAGACTCTTCTGGATACTGGGAACAACCTCTTCCCCAAACAGCAAAGTCCAAGGTGGATTGCAGGTGGCAATCATGTCCCCAAGTCATTCAGGCCTTCGGGCATTTCTGATCTTCATCCATCTTTGTTTTTAACAGATCTCATTTATAGGATGCTGACAGCATAGTTAAGTTTTTTCACTAGAAAAAATAATCTTAACAAGAAATTGCATGTGCACCCATATGTGAGTCATAAATACATATATATACATATATATACACATATATACATATATATATACATATATATACATATATATACATATATATGTGTAAGAAGTGCTGTTGATTCTTTCAGATGCAAGCCGTGTATCCAAATTTGTGTGACACACCACATGCATTCACTGACTTTTTTTCTCCCACTTTGGAAAGGAATGATCTTAAAGTTTCCACATAAGAGTAACTTTCTGCCCCCTGGTTACTACATCATGGTATGCTGTTATTACCAAAGCTATAAAAATACTTTGAAACATAACAGTCTGCCAAACTGAGACATGAAACTAGTGCTAAAGCTTGCCTAGCATGTCACCTGTGCGCCTGAGGTAGCATTAGGAAGAACACAAGATCTGTCTTTTTTCCTGGTTGCCACAGGTCCCGTAGCTGTAAAACTACAGTGTCCTACTAGTGACAGAAATGTTTCCCTCTTCCATTTCCTATGGGCTCTGGGCTGTGCTCCCGAAAATCCCTCGAAGTGCCTTACCAGCCATCTGAGCTCCACACCAAGGGCCATCCTTTGCTGCAACGAGGCCCATGTTGGGAAGAGCTCCAGCAATCTTTTTGCACTTGAAAACTGCAACAGTGCTACTGACAACAGAAAAGAACTCCAGCTCAGTGCTCAGGGGAAACTTGAAGTAAAAGGGCCTCTTATCACCTTATTATTTTCCTAGCTGCTTTCCCTCCTGTGCCCCTTTTCTCCTCTCTTACAACCAGATTTTTCACCACACCTTGACCAAAGCAGTTTAACCTCTCCTGTCTCTTCTGCATCTCACCCCTTCCCTCTCTCTTTTCCTCCTGCCTTCTGGGATGCATTTGTATTCTGTTTGTTAAGGTGCGCATTGGAGCTCCATTTTCATGGTCTTTCCATGTAGCTTTCATCCTTCAAAATTTCCTCTTCCATACCCTGTAATGATTTCCAGCTGAGTGAAAGGAACATCTCTTCCACATTAAAAAGTCTTGGCCATTCTGCAACCACTGAGGCGGCCAAGCTCCTTTTAGAGCAATGGCCTGCCCTCAGTACTAGTTTTGCAGAAGTGAAATGTGTCTCTTCCTTGAGTTCAGAGTATGAGGTGCCCTGGTTGGGCTGGTTGTTAGCTCTTTATGCACCACACCATCGGGTTTGGCTCAGAAGGACTGGTGTCACACAGCAGCTGATGTATTAATGGCTCGCTTACACTGCCACGTCAGCTGTGGGCTCGGCTGATACCACACAAAAGTGTGAAATGATAAGGACACTGCTAATCTGAGTGATAGGGCATGGCTCTCTGTGCAACTCCTACCTTTCACAGCTACTCTTAACACATGCATGCCCTTGGACAGCTTCCCAGGCTGCCTCACTCCGAGGGTCTCCCGGAACGCCCCTCCTCTCCACCTAGGGTCAAGTCATCTTCTCCTATGCTAGCACCAGCAGCTGGAGGCCAATGACATATGAAGTGCATGCTGAACATAAGAAGAGTTTACAATGCTAATGACTTAAGCAGGCAGCATTTGACCCAGGCATAAGTGTGACATGGCAAAAAAAGTGATATGGAAGCACAGCTTGTCAGGCGTTGCATCCTACATCTAGATGAAAGAGGGCATCTGCAAAACATGACCTTTCCTAAAGTGTCCTGCTTGACCTACTGTGGAGCTATTTCAGGAGGCAGGAGGGACAGGCCCATGGGGAGCTGACTAGACAGTGGGGGCCTTTGTTTCAGAAGTTTGAAATTTTGCTGAGAGTCTAGAAACCTTTTTTTCTTCAATTGTCTGCCAAAGAGCAGCAGTTTATAGTTTTTGTTTTGCAAGCAATAGTTTCAAGGAAAATTACTTTTCTTCTGTCAAATTACCAATTTCCCATTTGAAGAAAACAGCCTGGAAGGAAAGTTTTTAGCCAGTCCCGGCCACCAAGAACTGGTTTCTTCATTCTGCAATCCTTCTTTATGAGTCCTTTGTGCACCGTTGATCTCCACTCTTCCAGCCTACCTGACAGCCCCAGGCACAGTGAAACTGTGATTTTCTCTGTACAGCCAGAACAGACTATGCAAAAATGCTATGCATTTCCATTAGATAGTAAGTCAAGGTAGCCCCAGCCATACACTCCAAATATTCGTAAATTTATGATGTTTTGAATGTCCAGCACACCTTTAATTTTTATTGACGAGTAGCACATTAGTTCATCATTAGTAAAGCATAATCAAAATTAATTGATTATGAGCTCACTGAGTATTAATCAGAATTGTCTGCTACTGCTGGAAATGGCAATTAGTCTATATTACCACTGTGTGAAAAGCAAACAACTGGTTTAAACACATGCTAAGTCATAATTTAGTATTACATGGTTCCTGCCATTCTGGTCTCTATTCCATGTAAAAATGGAAAAATCAAAAAAGTTGCAGAGCATAATGGTTTTGGCTTAACTACTGCTGGCATTAACAATCATGCAGAAATTATTTGTTCATGTGACATTTTGGAAAGCATGTGACAAAAATGTTAAATATCTCTCTACGTAACTTCACTACATAAGCTGTTCCTAGTGTCTGAGTCAGCCAAATTACATGATCCTACAAACTCCTCAGATTACATGGAGTTTGAGAAGTGGAGATAAACACAAATGTTATAATTGCCAAAATAAAAGAGTGTTAAGACAGGCAGAATCCAGTTTAAAACCTAGCTTAAGAGACTGGATCCATCCTCTTTCTGAAACAGCTTCAGCTGAGCACATTTAGAAATCTCCCTATAAATCTTCATCTGTAGCAGTGCTTATTTCCTCCATTCCCAGCAGGCAGCCTGTTGCCTCATGCATTGGAACCTTTCTTCATATTAATTTCCCTTCCTCTTATATTTTATCTGACTAGAAGAATTTTTCCCCCTTAATCTTTATTATTGTTTATGCTGACGTATGGAAACTAATGAACATAAGAGAAAAAGACATCTGTATTTAGACTGGCTTGCAGGAACAGTTGGCATAAGGGACAGTGCCTGGGACCTGGTTTTCAGTATTTTCCCAGTAGATGCTCTGAAGAGCTTAGCAGTCTGCACAAATCCACAATATTAGTTCCTGTTTCAGACCTGTTCTGACACAATTGATTGTCTGCTTTCACTGTCCATCCTGTTGTCACACCTCTCTCCCAAAGCCTGTGAAAGCAAGTCCCAGGCTAATGCTGGCACACAGTGAGGCACTAACAGAACCAGCAGTGCATGTCAGCATTTAAGGTTGAATGAGTTGGGGGTGAAAACTCTGGTATTACATGGGGGCTGTGCTGAGAACTAAGGCTGTGGGGGTTATCAAGTGAATCAGGGAAGGGGTGCATGAGAAATGGACACTGTGTGTGAATTGTGCATGTGTTTTGGAGACCCACACAAAAGGCAAGTGACAGGGACAATATGATAGAAAAGATACACCAGAACTGGACATGAGGACAACTGTCTGCTGTCACTTATTACCCTGGCCTCTCTCAAATAGTGTCAGATAATCAGAGGTCAGCTGTCAAGCAGCAAAGATCACAAACCTGTGGCAATGCAGCATCTTGAGAAGACCATCTATCTGTTCTTCAGAAGCCTTACCAATTCTTTATCTTCTGTATTCAGAGGGTGGTTTGGAAGAGGGTGGTTTGACTACTGGTTTCTCCAGAAATAACCCAGCTCTTCCTTTTGCCCCCCATTTATCTTCCTAGATTAACTTTGATTATACTAACTTCAAGATTTTCTCACATGCTTTTTTCTGGCGGAGGAAGCGTCGGGTGCTTCCCATGAGACCCATTCAGCTGGTGTCCTCTTACTCTCAGACACAGAGGCTGGACCACCGCCTCTCCCAGTCCCTAGTCTGTGTCATGCCCCTCACTCCCAGTCACACATGGGTGCTGGGGAGGTGTGGCATGAGCACAGGGCACCAGAAGTGCATCTCCTACAGGGTGCTGCTCCCCCAGCCTGTGATCTGGCATATTTCAGGACACAGCTCTTTTGTGATCAGTGCACATGACTGCATCCACCATGTGACTCAGTATGCCAGATTTCCACCCCAACACGTGACCTAAGTATTATCATAGTACCTTTCACACTCACCCAATTCCAAGTTAAATCTCAGCAGCTCATATTTCCTGTCTTTATGTGGATTTCCTTCTTCTCTGGTTTGTTTTTTTTTAAGGCAGTGGATGGTTGTCAAACATGTTATCTGCACTGATCAGTCCCAGTCAAAGCTGGAACATGTTGCTGGAGCTTTTCCCTGGGGTTGTCTGGGAACTTCATGCAGCACTCTCTGGCAAGCTCTGCCTTGCCCTGCAACCAGCAAAAATATCTTTAACTACCCCAGGTGCCAGCTGCATCCTGCCAGATGGTCAGGGATTTTTCTTCCTTGGTTTCAGACTGACCCAGCAAAGATGGCACGCTCCCATCTACGTGACCCACCACAGAGCTGTGTCCTTAGGCTCAGTCAGCTTTGAATGGCTCTTTCCCATAAATGTGATACTGTCATTTTTTTTAAGAGATCTGGGAGGGAAGGATCAATCTTCATTAATTTGTGAAACAGGAACCTTGCCGTTACTGAATGATTTTTTTCCGTGGTTCCTGGGAGCACACTGCTTCCTCCAGCCCTGAAAAACCCCAGATCCCGGCACCAGAGGTGCTGGTGTAAAACCCCGTGCCATGGGCTCGCATCTCACCACACATTTGCTGGAACGCCGAAGGCCAGATATGCTGAAGATGCCATGTGCCATCCTGGGGCCCTGCTGACACCCTGCCAGAGCCAGGCTGGCAGGAGCTGCTGAGGCAGATGCTTGCCCACGTCTCCCAGCAGAAGCCCTGCCAAGCAGTGACTATCCAGTAGAGGGGAAGAGGTACGAACTAAATGCTCCAAGTAAGAGCATGGTGCGCTCATGAAATCTGAGTCTTTCCTAATTATTTCACTTAGCATTCTTAATGTTGCCAATTATACAAGAGGGTGCAATTATTCATGCTATAGGAATTGTGACATGAGAGCAGGTCAGTGGACTTTTTATTATTAGATAAAGTTCGTCTCTACAGAAATATTCTCATGGGCCAGTCTGTGGCAGTCAAATGAACTCTCACAGGAGTGGTGAACCATTGCTAATTTCACCTGATCCATATGCAGAACACATTTCACCATCCTTGTCATCTTTAACACTATCAGCAAGGTACCTTTGAAAAAATCTGAAAGGCCCTACAACAAATGTCTCCGCAGCTCTTTGCCATGGAAAAAACGTAAAATTTAAAAAACAAAAAATGAAATAAACATTATTCAATGTAAGTTAGAGGGAGCCTAGTATAGACATGCTGAAGTTACTGTTATTGTGATAGAATAGTGAGAATAGGATAGAGCAGAACAGAAGTTGCTTCTTTGTACAAATCAATTAGCTTATATTCTACAGTTAGGAGTAGTTTAAGTTGATGATACAGTCTGCTATCTCACTGAGTAATTTTTATTTACAGGCATGTGTACCAAGACTTTTTTCCACCATCCAAGTTCTACACCTCTTCCAGCCCACACTGGACCCAAAAACTTAGTTCTGTTCCCTTGTCTTTTCCCAATATCATGTCTTCTTTTCTTTTTCTCTAATCTCTTAGATTTTCTTGGCTATATAGTTCACCAACCCTCCACTAAAAAAGTTCACTTCCAACCAGGTTTACAAAAAATCTACATTTTCTGCAACTGTTGAATCTATTTTGGTCCTGAATGCAGTGTAGTTGCCACATTCACAAGTTTTGATCAGGTTTTCCCTAATCTCCACCATAAAAATAGAACAGTCAACCAAAGTTTGATAGTGTCCAGTGACAGATGGCTTGAAGAAAGATGCAAAAATCTTCATACAGATAATTAAGGAGAAACCTGCTCTTGTAATGTGGGACTCTACATGAAGGAAGCGTCTGCAAAAACCCTGTCTCTTGATTGGTTTCTGTATTCACTGAGGCAAAAAGGTTTATATCACTTTTGCATTTTTCATTGCATCTAATATAGCTATAGAATTGCTCATTATGTGCAATTGCCCTAACAGTAAATGTCTAATTTACTTTTAATCCTGCTAACCACTTGGAGCTCTATCATATCGAGTCACCATGACTTCACATGTTTATTTTGTATCATGTTAAAAAAGCTTTCTTTTGTTGTTTTTAAGTAGTAGTAGTGCTTTCTAGTTTAGATATTCTTTTCATCTGTCATTACCAGAAAGAATATGCAATCTATTTACTTTTATCATTTTAAGTGTTATATATTCTGCCAATATGTTCCCACTTCCTTATTTTCTTTCCAAGCTAAGCAGTCTTAGTCATTTCAACCATAACTCAGATGGAAGCACCTTTTTTTAACAACCACCTCTGCTACTGAGATGGCAGCTTCTGTTTCACACTTCCTTTTTGAGACAAAAAAAGCAGAACTCAGACCAGAATTCTGGGTGATGTCATATTTTATGATTTTCTTCTTCTCATATTTTATGATTTGCGTCTTCATGACATGTCAGGTATGACTGGAATGTGTTCCATCTTCAGCTCCATTCCATGCACAGCCCACCTTCCAATCCTTTCCCCTACAGCTCTGTAGTGATCAGCCACTTCCGCTGGCTATCCCAATTCTTTTCTCAGTTATGCTGAACTGAGATCCCAACAATATTTATGAGTAGTTTAATCTACTCCTTCCAATGAACTGTATTAACAGAATAGTTTAAACTCCCCTGTATTCACTAGGAATGGAAATCAGCATTTTCTACTTCACAATCCATCAAGTAATTTATTTTCTTTCATAAATCCTATTTTCAAAACCTGATAATCAACACCAAGAGATTTTGGCATAATCTCTTCTCTCAGGTCATTGAACTTTTTCCTATTGGTCTTAGTTTTCACCCCAGTACTTCCTACCTGAGTTCTGTTCTAGGCCTGAGTTGATGTGGCCACTCCTTCATTATTTCTTTGCATAAAATAGAGGAGTTGATTTCTCTCCCTATGTATCGTCAAAGTTTACATCCAAACAAGGAAAAGTTTACACCCTGCGTCAGTAACACGATTGTGCTGATCCTTCCTGGGCCTTGACCTAGTAGTTCAATAAACACGAGGTCCAAAAATACATTTTAAGTTCAAGTTACTTTTGCTTTAAGGCTAAAGTGTACTTATGCAGAACAAATTCCAACATTCCCACCAAAGGAGAAAGGGGGAGAGAAAGAGAAGCATGGCCTGTTGATATAATTAAGACTGAATTTGGCAAATCCTCTGCAGTAGGTGGAAGAATTTTTCTTTCAAGTTTATAACCATAGTCACCATAGTCACCACATTAAGTAGTCCATAATGGTATGTCCTCGGCATGGCTCTTCCAGAGTGTAAATTGATTACAAATGGAGACAAACAAGAGAAAAATGTGCAATTATGCCTGGTCCCAAAGTCCTTAACAATAAAATAGTAACACTGACCCACTTACATGACAGAAAAACTGCTGCCTGGACAGTGTCACAAGACACTATGTAATGAGGAAACACCAAGATTTTCAAAGAGGGAATGAAACATGGAAACCTCTTACATGACAAAAGGAGCCATCTGACCAAATTTTCAGGGCTGAAAAGATGGCAAAGCCTGACCTTGTTGATTTGTGGGTTTTTAATTATGAACAGGAAGAAAAAGAAGCCTGCAGAGGTGATGCATTGCCATGTGTTGTAGATGTCTGTCTGAGGATGTGGCAAAATGCTCTCTAGAGATAGATAACTGTTCTATACTTTGGACACTGAAGGGTGCCTCCATGATATCATTCCACTGTAGACATCCAAGAGAGTAAGGGAACTTGATTTGATATAAACATCTAACTTGAAGATAGCTGAATTAGTTTGGATGCACTTCACCCAGTCTTCCTTTTCGTAAATTCCATCTTCCTTTGCAAAGGAAAGATTGTGACTCCAGTGCACAGTGACCTCAGGTGTTCACTGTGCACTGGACCCAAGGAGATGCTGAGCACAGCAGCAGCCTGCAGCAGCTGACATTGCAGCAGCTTCTCCAGAAATGAGCTTGGCCACCTGCCTTTGTAGCTAGGAAGACTCTAGTATATAGTTCTGCTTTCTGCTGCAAAGCACAGAGAGACTCGGGCTAACACCACATGTACCTCCATCCACTGCAAAGGATCAAAATTGCTTGCAGACCCCTGAAGAAAACAAAACATAAAACTGCAAAATTTTCCCTAATACCCTATTAAACCCACAGTGAGGAGAAGAAAGGGAAACATGAGCAGCCATGAGAGGCACACTTACATGGCTAGGTGCAGACGGATGTAATCTCACTCCAGGGTGGAAAACAGAGAGCTGCATTACTGCAAGGATGTGTGTGAGCTAAAAACTCACTCTAGTCTGTCCTCAGACCTGAGTTTCACTGCAGGAAGGTTGGTGGGGTTGGTAGTTGTGAACACCTGCTTGACAGAAGTGAGTGTGAAATGCAATACTGCTTGTTCAGCTCTTTGGCAATGTTAAGTGCCTCTAAAACACTGCAAGTGCTACACATATTATTCAACTTTTAAAGGTGTAACGGGAACTGGCAATCATTATTGGCCTGGCCAGAGTCTGTGTCAGATTTGTTCTTGCTGGAATTAAAAAGCATGGCTATTAAAATTTGAGTAGGAAAAGTCAATCATTACCTCATATAATTGCCTCATAATATATAAGGACTGGTTTATCCCTCTGTGATCAGATCAGGGAAATAAGCTCATAATTCTCATGGCCCATATCACCAGCTTTACTACTGGCCATGCACAGGCTGAGAGTCCTGCTCAAATTCTGCTCTGGTAGAAACTCTATACAGATCAAGCACAGGCAAAAAAGCTGAGTGCAATATGAACTTTAGAGATTATGACAAGGAATGATAAAAAGCAGAAAACAGGATAAAGACAGTCCTATCCCATCAGTTTGTTGCCACTGAACTTCTCTTCCCATCAGATCTCATCAGACAGACCAAGGTTGTGCTGCAGCAGCTGCTTTGCCACACAACATAGTCTAGGCTATAGTCTATTCCACCAGCCAGTACTGGAGCATCTCCTACACACCCTCCTGGCTCTGCTCTGAGCTCCCAGCCCTGATAACCCCATGGTTTAAGGAAGAGTTAATTGAACATATAAATATGCAGACTTCCTAGAGAATTTAGTTCCCCTGCACAAGAAAAAAAAATTCATTGAATTCCATTAGAGCAAAAATAAAGGCAAATAGGATCACAAAGATTACAAAAATGTAAAGTGCTTTTAAACTACACTTACTAGAGTCTTTGTCACAGAATTTCCTAGAATTTGCATGTATCATATGCCTATCTTCCTGGGGAGCAGAAAATAGGGATATAGTTTGATAAGCGTGTTGTGTTTGCTACAGGAGAGCCTTCTGTGAAGAGCTACCAGAAGCTTCCCTGATATCCACTGGAGGCAATGCCAGCCAGCTCCAACACAGACTTTCTGCTGGCCACAGCTGAGCCCATCAGCAAATGGTGAATGGAGCCCCTGGGGTGACAGATTTAAGCTGGGGTGGGCAGGAGGAGAGAACAGTGCAAAACAACTGCAGCTGGAGAAGAGGAGCAAAAACCTGTGAGAGAAACAGGTCTGCAGACACCAAGGTCAGTGAAGAATGAGGGGCAGGAGGTGCTTCAGATGCCAGAGCAGAGATTCCCCTGTAGCCTCTGGTGCAGACCATGGTGTGGCAGCTGTGTCCCTGCAGCCCATGGAGGTTCAGGGAGAGCAGAATTCCACCTGCAGCCCATGGAGGACCCTGTGTCAGAGCAGCTGGATGCCCAAAGGAGACTGTGACCCTGTGGGAAGCCTGTGCTGGAGCAGGGTCCTGGCAGGACCTGTGTACCCATGGAGAGGAGCTCACACTGGAGCAGGTTTGCTGGCAGGACTTGTATCCCTGTGGGGGAACTAGTGGAGCAGCCTGTTCCTGAAGGGCTGCACTCCATGGAGGGGACCTGCACTCTAGGAGTTCATGAAGAACTGCAGACTGTGGGAGGGACTCACATTGGAACAGGGGAAGAGTGTGAGGAGTCCTCCCCATGAGGAGGAAGGAGCAGCAAAAACAAGGTGTGATGAACTGATCAGAGCCCCCACTCCCCACCTCCCATGCTGCTTGGATGGGAGGAGGTAGAAAATTCAGGAATAAAGTTGGACCCAAGGAGAAGGTAGGGATGGGGATATGTTTTTAAGATTTTGAGTTGTTTCCTGTTGTCCCAAATCAATCTGATTTAAAGGGCAATAAATTAAATTTCCTCGAGTCAACTCTGTTTTGCCTGTAATGTTAAGTGCTCTAGGATCTCCCCTTACCTCATCCTACAATACTTTGGTTCTCTTTTCTCTTCCCTTTCCAGCTGAGAAGAGCTTTGGTGGGAATAAGCGAAGAAAATAATACAAAGGTGAGGCACCATTTCAGGCTGGGCAGTACAGGCATGGATGTCATCATGGTTCTTTTGTACCAGAATTAAAAGATGCAGTGAAGAGGGTCCCAGACTGACTGCGCAGTAAGAGATTAATCTGAAAGAGCAGGATCAGAGCTAGAGGATGAGGATGTTTTTCTATTTAGAATGAAAGGGAATGCTATGAAGGTGAAGAAAAAACAGGCAAAGAGTTTGAGAAAACCTCAAAAAATCTTTTGAAGACCCACTGGAAAACAGCTATCACCACCTTCATTGGAAGTTTGACTGGGACTGATGTAGCAGGTAAAAATACTGAATAAATTTGGTCAAATGTATCAGAATTCCACTGGCATGCAGCAGAGATGGACTTGATCTACTGTTCTGACACTATAATTATCTGGTAGCTGATTTATATTCTACCCTTTATAAGATATGACAGTGTTCACTGATCAAACATAGCTTTCTTCAATGAGAAAAGGTGGTCAAACCCTTTCGTTTTGTGAGCTGGTGCCTGGCTAACCAGACCTCTTTGTATTAGTATTCTGAGGGTGGCCAGCAGCAGAGTAGCATGGAGGGTAGCAGTTGTTTAGTTTTGAGCCCACTTTGTGCTTTTCAGCCCCAAGCACTGCCTCCAGCCACTTGCACTTCCTTAAGAGGATTATTTGCCAGTGATATTTTCTTGGAAAAGCATCAACACAATGTAATGCTGTTGCTTTTTCTTAGGAAAATAAGAGAAGTTAATGACCAGGCATATGTCCATGAGGGATTACTGATGTCATTAACATTTCTTATTTATTTGGTGGCTTAAAAATATCAACAGCAACAAATCCAGACTTGTCTCAAAACTCTTAGTGAAGACTAGCTGATCTTGGTAACCTCATGTTCTTCTCTCCCCTTCCACCACCCACTTCACTGCATAGCCTGGGAAAAGAAGCATTTGGCTTTCAGCTCTACAGGCAACAGAAATAGCTCCCAGAACCAAAATTTTCCTCCAGGTTGACTCAGATTAACATTTTTTCAGTATTTCCAGTTAATTTAGACTGCATTTGGAGTAATTTTTGGTAAAGATTAAATTACTTGGGTGAAGTTAGAGTCAAAAAATATCTCTCATGAAGGGGTAGGTCATGATGAGGATGACTTTGTTCTCTGGTGCTGAAGGCACTGGTGGAGGTTGGGGTGCATTGGTGTGGGGCTGGTTCTCCCCATCTTCAGTTGGCACAGGCCAACCACCCGTAGGCAATAATTCCCTTTCCACCTGGAAAAACATGTTTCTTACAGGAGAAACATCAGCACTCCTTCAGTGGGAACTTTGGAGTTATGTTCCAGGTGGGACCTTTATGTACCAAGGCAGTTTTCCAGCCTTCTACAAAGCATCCTTTGTCCATGTCTTTACACATTGCCCCCAAAGTAACAACACTTGATACTTAAAAAAAGTAAAAAATATCTACTGTTGATATTCATACATCTCTATCATAGGACACCAAAAACTCAGTTTCCAGTGTATCTATCTTCAGAAGAGGAAAAAATGAGAGAGTATTGTTCCTACTTTATAAATGGAGAACTTGGAGGCCACATGGGCTGCCAAGACCTCAAAGGAGATGAGTTTTTAGAACTGGTTGTTGAGATGCTGGGAGAAGATCCAGACATCAAAAGTATAAAAAGAAGTATTACTTTAAAAAAAATAAAGAAAAGGAACTGTCTGCTCATTGGTACATAGGTCACAAGAAACCAGCTGACAGTAGGCAATGTTCAATATTTGAAACACCTGAAGCAGTCACAGCCCCCGTGCTGCATTTGCTGCTGAGAGGAGGTAACACAAGTGTCTCTGCAGATATGGATTCTGCATTATTTCCTGTTTTGTTACAAAAGTCATTTACAATCTATTTTATTAGAAGATGTTTCTGTCAACAAACTTACTCCCCTGACTATTGAGGTAACCAATTAGAAAAGGGAACAAGGATCTAATGGCAGAAATGCTCACCCTCTTTCCCCCCAAAATCAGTTATTTGTGGGCTGTGTAAGGATTTGTGCTCATGCACCAGTTGGGTATGAGCCTAAAGGCTCAGTTTGATATAGGTGTATTTGTGAAAGCAGTGTAAGTACAGAGAAATCCCACTTCTTGAAGTTTACATTCAATTTTGGATGTAAAATCCAAATGAATTGGATCTTAATTTGAAAGAAACATGTTGCAACCCAAGGCAGATCTGGGAGGCTGTAATTCCATGCAAAATAAGCCAGATTTGTAAATCTGTGTAAAACCACTGAGAGATAAATCACACATGTACCTACACAGTGAGTCCAATCCATTCCCAGTGGGCATGTGGAGTCCAACCCAGCAAGCATCAGGCTGGCCAAATCGAGATTTTCATCAGTCACCCCATGGTTTCTCATCTGCTCTTCACAGTTAAGGGTCAGGCTCCTTTTCCTTTCCCAGGGCTGCCTGAACATCCCCTCCTGCCAGCATGGGCATGCTGAACCTTGCACCAGGAACTGGTGGCCAGCCAACCTGGTAGCTGAAAGGATGGGTCAATAACCTACTGCTATGCATCTGGCCAGTGTATCTGTACACTGTCTGCTGCATGGGGTCAAAACTACCTCAGCACCAGTCACAGAGCTCCCACCTTGTCAGCTGCCAAGGGTGGTTTTTCCATCAGAAGCTGGCAGAGATTGTACTTGGGGAAATGTGAGTTTTGCCTCTGCTGTGACCTTCTTTTTCTGAGATGCTTCAATGCAATTGGCTACTCTATTGTAAATGTCAAAAAGCTCCAAAATGCTGGAGAGCTGCTACTACTCAAAAGGCATCCTCTCCCTGCAATCCTAAAGTAAAGCAAAATGGGCTCCTTAACAGATGCTCAAAGGTACTCTTGTCCCCGGTTTGCAATAGGGAAACTGAGGCACGGCAAGCGTGGGTGACTAGCACAAGGTCATACATGCCAGTGGGAGTTCTGGGAATAAAGCCCAGAAGCTTCTGGCATATTGAGACACAGGCATATATTTCATACTGCCTTGGCAGGCTGCGGATGCTCTCCTCTCCTCCACTCACTGTGTGTGCCACAGAAACAGCCTTTGTTCTCCATAACTGGCTTCCAAATGTTTCAAACATCACTTCTGCTGTGAACTGTAAAACTCATGCTCCGTCTCTATGGAGCACTTGTCCAGCCAGTATGTGGCTGTTTCTGCCTGCTGCTAGGCTGGACTCCTCTGATCCTGGCTATTTGCCAATTTCTATACCTTTGATTGGCATGTAGAGCCAGTCTGGAGAGCTTGCCCTGACATTTCTTATTGTTAGAGACCTTCTGGTCACTAACACTGGTCATGAGGACATTTGTTTTCCTTTGGTTTTACCAAAAATTTCTAATTCCGATTATAACTACAAATTTTACCCTTTGCTAACTTAGCAAAAAGCTAAGGCAAAAAGAGATACCAGCCTATTAGGAACCCACAGGAGGGTCTAGATCTATGATTTTGTTAAACTGTTTGTTGGCTGAAACCTGTGTGGAATGTGGGTCAGATCTTTCAATGAAAAAGGAATAATTTGGAGTATATCTAGGACAACTTGTGAGCATCACAGATAACCATTAAACTGTTTGTGGGCTCTCGGATATTTTTTTTTCTTGGAAGGAAGTCCTGACCTTGAAAGTTGTGCAAACATGGGAGTTGTGCAAACATGTTTCCCCCGTTCCCTTCTTGCCCTGCATGCAGCACCAGGGATGGTATCACACGCTCTCCACACACTGAAGATAAGCTGAACTAACAAGAATATGAGGAAAATGTGCCAAACCCGCAGAGGGAAATGAAAATCAAATCCCCTTTCTCGCATCAGCGTCAAATTTTTATTTCTTGACAAGATAGGAGCTCAGTGGAAGGGAAACGAAACGATTGAAAAACAGATAAGAACTAGAAAGAAGTTGCATATCCAAGTCATTCACTGCCCTCCCGTGGCTGTGTGTAAAGCACATCCAAAGCACTTGGCAGCAAAGGAAGGTCTCCTCTTCAAGTCCATGCAAATACATTCGCCAAAATAGTAGATTTTCTTTATCTTGTCGTTCCCTATCACTTAATGTTGGCTATTGGCTGAAAAATAGTTTATACCTTAGATAATGGTAGAATATTACTAGAAAATAATAGAGGGTATGTTACATGTACAACTGAATTGAAAAACTGTGAGAAGGTACAATATATCAATATTAATAGTTCTCTACAATTTTCAGAAAATTATAATTCTGCATCCTTGAGACAAAGGGAATTTAAAAAATCTTGCTATAAAAATATTATTCTCTGAAATTAACTCCATATTTTTCCTTAATATGACACAAGACTCCCTGAAAAATTCCTGATCAGGTGCAGGTAGGATTAAACAGTTTTACTCATTTTCCTGTACAGTTGCCAAAGGGGAAGGATTGGGATTGTCAGGTGTGTTGGAAATGTTATTTTGCAGCTTTTAATCCAGCTGTATTTTTGACATGCACTGTATTTGTTGTCAACAGATACACAGCTGAGGTGTTTAAGAGATGTTTGGCAATCCTAAATCAAAAAAATTGAGTACATTTTTCAGAATTTCTGCTGTTTGCCTAAACTGTTTCCCACTTTTGCCCTCAGTAATCTACAAATTGCTAAACTAGTGCCACACTGCTGACAACACACAGGTGTGTCATGTTTCTAGGGAAATAATGGGAAGATGTGCTGTCACCACAGAGGCAGAAGTTGAAGGACAGGTGTCATTGCTGATGTGATAACTAAAGGCCAGCATCTCTTCTGTGGGTGTCCCCACACCCACAGTGGCAGGGGAATCCAGTAGAGGGATGTCTCTTTGGGCCCAAATCCACTGCAGCCACCCTGGGAACTGTTGTGAGGAAAATCCTAAGCAAGGGCTGGAGAGGGATTTTTTAAGGATGTACAAGTCTTTCTATTTAAATACAGCTTGTCAGTAAGTAGCCAACACAGAGGGAGAAGGCTGGGCCCTGGTTTCCTCTCCACAAGAACACAGAAGAGATGACTAATTTGGTAAGATGCAGCAAAGCCCAGAGGCATTTGTTTCAGCACAACATCATGCATCCAAGAGCATGGACACTTGGACAGCGATGCCCAGACACCACAAAATGAAGAGTAGGTGGTCAGGAACTGAAACAAGAGAAACTAAGGAGGCAGATTTGTCAGCACAGGGGGATCCAGGAGTCAGCCAAGCATGCTGGCAATGCTGTGTACACCACCTGTGTATCTATCAAGGCAAGCACAGCAGAGGTGTTTGCAAAGGAATGATTCAGGACAGAACTGGGAACTTCACTGCAGCTGAGAGCAACTGATCATCAACAAGGATTCTGCAATAGAAGAAAGGGGCACAAACAACAGATTATGTACACTTCTCTGATGTATAAATACAGCAAGATTGGATGGGACATCTCACATCTCTCTTCTAGGAATAAGACATAACTAAAATCAGCAACAGTGTCACATGGACAACCCCTTGAAGAAAGATGTCAGGGTCTTTTTTGCAGCTTCTTCCAGCAGATCTCTTCAGAGTCTCTTTCAATTTTCCCCAGGAAAGAAAATAGGAATATTTATGATCAAAAGTTTCACTACTCAATCCTCTCTTAGTGAGATGGCAGACTGCAGGAACAGGAGGATGCACATCATCGTGTGCAGGAGCAGCCAGCTCTGCTGGAGACTTGTCAGAACAACCAGGAGGAGGCTGAACAGCACAAGCAAGCTGAAGGCAAATAAGGTAGAAGCCCAACTTCAGTCATCCTTTGTGTTGTTTTGCTGAATGCAAAGTGGATGATTTATTTCTGCTTCCTCATATATGGCTGCTAAGAGATGAAGCACCAAATAGGGAGCACAACATAACATGCTTTCAAAAGTATGGTATGCCTGCATTAGATGACGTAATTTTGTTGCTGAAAGCTTGTGGCCTGATTCACTTGGCTTGAATGTTAAACTGCCTGACTATACCCTGCTTAGGATGGGGAGGTTACAGGAGGGAAAGATCAGCACTTTAAATTACAAACATCATTCAGTCATTTAAAGTACTGGATAAACAAAAACTAATTACATTTTTGAATACATATGGAACAAAATGCTGACTAAACTAGGCCAGAAGGGGGGCATCCAAGGGGTCTGACATCTCCAGTGCCAGTCAATCATTCATATCTATTTCATTTCATTCACATGTCAAAGAGAAAAAATATTTACTTGCCTAGCAAAGCTTCATGTGCTTATGTTAGCAGTGGTCTGATGACATGAGCTACCCTCAGCTCTGGTACAGGGGCAAATAGGTTTAGATTAGAGTTAAAAACAGCACTTCTGTTTGAGGGAGATTACACAGAGAGCGAGAATGAAAAACCAGCTAAACACGGACTTTGTTGGGCCTTTCCTTATTCAGGGCATTGTTATACCAGATCAACATCAGGGTGATTGATGCCTAAGTTGTCATTTTAACCCCAGCATGGAAGTTGTGGGGATGTGCAATTAATAACTGGTCCTGGTGCCTCCCAGCAGCATGGAATTAGATAAGGGGTACAGTGTGAACGACTCCTTGGGCCAGGGCTGCCTCAAACTCATTTCTCTAATTTTTTTTTTTTTTGTTTGAAGCATCATTCAGTCTTGAACTTGAATGGAAACAGAAAAGTTCCATAAGATTTGCAAGCTGAAATACTACAGGATGACTTGTTCTGCTTCAACATTTTTTGCCTCATTGAGCGGCACAGAGCATGTGGAGAGGCTGCCCCAGGAGGCTGCACCATCCCAGGCTGCAGGGAAGTATACACCCCAAAATAAATTACTTGTGGCTCCTTTGAGTCTTTTCTTCCATGTTTCGGTATCTGTAAAACTTAATCATCAATATTTGTAATAAAGGCTGTAAGAATTTTGATTTTATAAACACGTTTACCTGAATATTAAGTATCGTATTTATCATTTCCTTCCTCACCCCAGTTTCTTTTCCCTCTTCCCATCTCCTCAGCCATCAAAAGCCAGTAGAATACAAGATTGTCTGTAGAGCTGAGAGACTGTTTAATTTAGATGAGAAATGAACCTCTTCCTGACTTACAATTCAATGAGACAAGTATGCACTTAGATTTGTGCAAGTAAAAGATGTCACAGAATCTACTAATGGTTAGTTCCCATCCTGAAAGGAAACCTCAAACATCAGCAGCAAATCCAGAAGTTTCTCACCTTATTAGTATGGAAAATGCTCAGTGTTAAGGTAATCTGATAGAAGCTGAAACTTTCAAGATGCCACCAAGCTTCAGAGCCTGGTTTTTAGACTGGTAACAATTTATCACAAAATCTACCTGGCCAGCAGCAGCTACTTCAAGACAGCCTGAGCCACAGTTGCAATAAAGCAGACTGCTTCATACAGACTTGTGAACAGGAACTTTCCACTTGATCTCTATTGTCAGGTATCACAGTGTTAAATAAGATGGCAAGAGACACCCTCCTGTGGATCTCATCCCCTTTCTTCCCCATGAAGCTTTCCAATCATACCAACTAGAATTTTAAAGCTTCACATAATAACCATCAGTTTGCATGTGTAAAATGATTGCCTGTCTTCTATTATCCTCCTCCTATTCAAAGCTTCTGGGTTACCCTATTTGTTTAAATGCTTGCTTCTTTCTCCCTCACCAGTCATGGCTATTTGCCAGAGTATATCACAGTACATGGTCCTTTCTGATGCTACCAGACTCATGTGATGCATGGTTCCAAAGCTTTCCAAAATCTGTGTACAGATTAAAAAAGACATATAATAAAAGGCAAGGCATATCATTATGAAGCACTTGATATTTATGCATCCAAAACCACAAAGAAATCAGTTTTATTGTCATATGATTCATTCTTATCATATTTTTTGTCTTTTTGTAAAAGTACTAATATTTTCATGGCTTTCCATTAAAAAAATGAAGAATTCTCTAACAACTTTTCTGAGGGATTTGATTTTGTGAACTACTTCAGTAAGCAGGCTTTAAAAAGGCTGCTGTTCACTCTGACGCTCCAAGCGGGTTCCAAATGTATCCATAGCTATATAAATGGTGTATCAGATGGAGTTGCTTTTTTCTCCTCTTCACTTCTCCTCTTTTGGCCTCAGCAGAAATCAAATACCTAACAATAGTTACAGCAGCTAGAAATTCTTCATATCATCCTCACACTTTTACAATTCCTTGTTATTCTGCAGGATTTTGGTAGCTAGTTATGTGCTACAATGAAATCCCACCTCATGTTTGTTAAGGCATGTAGACTAAAGTGAGTGTAATATTTGAATTATTTTATGGGAATATCAGGGCTGGCACTGGCTTTCAGAAAATACCTGGGAGAATATTTACTATTCAGGTAGCACAAAGCTGGGCAGGCAGAGTAGCTGCGGTCCCACCTTTCAAATGTGCAACCATACTTCACAGTTGAAATATTACAGGAAAATTCTCTGGAGCTGTAAAAAGCATGGGCTGTTCACAACTTGCTCAACAACTCAGGAGAGAGAAGGAACAAACTTCACCCCCTGCTTTATCAAAACATGCACACATTTGAGAGCCACCTGCTTTCACAGTGATGCTTTCTTCACCAGCAAACCTTCGCATTTTCCCCTTCTGAATCATTGTGTGACAGTGAATCACTGATGATCTTCAGCAGCGGGACCAAAAATAGGGCTGGGCTCAGAGAAAGGCTGCGGTAGGGGCAACCTTTCCTATGTTCAGCCCTGGGTCTCCCAAGCAACAGTGAGCAGGCTGTTCTACCTCCAAATACTTCAGATCCTCCTGGAAGCAATCACCTTTCCCTGCTCCAGGGTTATTTCTGCAGTGCTGCACTCAGTGCTGAGAAGCCACAGCAACAGGAGCTGCATTAGCATGCGGTGAAGTTTGCACCCCGGGTAATTATGGTTTTCTTTGTCACAGTGAATCACTGCATGTGAAATTACGGCAATTTCCCTATGCATAGACGGAGTTGATAAATCAAAGCTGCTTACTAGATAATCACCGTGCTTCAGGTGACTCCCAAAGAAATGCTGCCTTCCAAACCATGGCAAAGCACAGCCTAACCTCAAAGCCTTCACACCTAAGCAGAGAAAACTCAGCTCCTTCCACTGCTGTCTGTAGGGTTAGCACACCCCCAGCCATTGCAGAGTCTACTGTGAAGGACAGGGAAACTGCTTCTGCCTGGTGACAGCCCATGCGTCCCCTCTCCAAATGTTATTATTTCTGTATCACATTTCTCCTTTAAATTTCCTCCCTGATTTGATTAACAAGTCTTTATTTTAGACCTTCAATTTCCATACTAATCAGCACTTCTCTAAGACCCCCAAACTGCATCTGCTAAGAAAATCTTTGATGCCTATTACTTGTTTATGTCTTTCCTTCTTTCTTTGAGTCCACCCACTGGTGCTTCCTGTACCAAATTCCAATTTCTTGCACTTAGTTTCAAGGCTCTTGACAACTCTATCTTTCTAGTCTTGTCTATTACTGCATTTATCAACTTGTTAGTATTTTTGAAGCATCCAGAAACCATGGTAATGACTACCAGAGAAAAGCTCATGAGGAAATTAATCATTGTTTCTATTGTAGGACTTGAATCCTGTGCAGTAAGGCTTGGTGTTCACACTTCAAAAGAAATCCCCACCAGGTCATCATTAAATCATCAGTCCCTACCTCCTGCACCAGATGAGGCAGAGGTCTTAAGGAAATAAAAAACAGCAAGAGAAAGAATGAATTGAAATCTGCACTCCATGCATATGCAAAAGAGGTGGCACTAAAACTACATGTGCAATGGAACTCTGGTATTTCCTGACCATGGAGTGCTCAGTGTTAGAGTCTGAAGTTCCCTCGAACAGCTTCCCCTGTCTGAAATGGTACATCATGGCCCAGAAAAAGTATCAAAGTAGGGCTTTCAGGTAAAGACACAATTGGTTTTGGGTGGGATTCAGCCTGGGATTGAAGTCTGGCCATAGGGTACACTCCTAAACCATGTTCATCTTCCAGAGTCCCCCATGGAGATCTGTGTCACGCAGTCAGTGCAGCAGGAGCAGTTCAGCTCACCTGACAGCAGACACTCCTGCTCTGCTGAGGAGCCCTGAGGCTGCATGGCCACTCAGAGCAGATCATGGATTACAACAATGCAGGTACCTAGAGAAGCCTAGAAAAGTCTTAAGATAAAATCGAATGTTCATGGCTAAATGCACAGCCAACAATGAAATGAGACTATCTTTCTCTTCTCTCTCTTGCTGCACCTTTTTTTGCTCAGACTGCAAACTTCACAGTAGGTAATCTGAGCCATTGAAGAACTCTGCATGCAAGGACTCACACTGGCCAGGTTATTTGGGCCCTACCACAATATAAACAATGAGTAATATTAGTTGCAACATGACCATCACTTTCATTTTCCCTTTAGTCATTCCCTTTAGGTAGGATTTGTTTGCAGCCCTTTAGCCATCATTTCAGATGCTGTAGATTGCCTGTCTAGCCTCCAGCTGCTGCTCCTTGTCTCAGGTCTTACCTGGATCCTGCCAGCCAGCCTTCTCTACACAGATACCTCAGGTCTCCCAAGACATACTGGGCACCCACCTTGCACCCCTGTGCCCATCTCACAACAGACACCAGCATGAGGGAAAACTAGGAGAAAATTCTGATCAGCTGCTGTGAACAATTTAACTGGAAAACGAGCAATTTTAGAATGTCTTGTGGTTGAATAGATCTTTACCACCAGTCACTATAACTGACCAAAATTCCCACTGGCAAAGCTGCAGAAAGCAGCTGTGTGTGCCCATATGGCCCAAAACTACTGTATAACATCCAGAGTATTTGTCACACACCCCAATTTAAAGTTTTTTGGAGTAGGGGATAAACAGCGTTTGTAAGTATTTCACCAAGATAGAAGTTCACTGGAACAGAGAGAGACCTGAACTTGACAGGACTCTGCTTTGGCTGCCAGCTCTTCCCAGCTTTAATGTTTCAAGTCCTGTATTTAAATCAATGTGCATGTTTCTGACCTCCATGTTTATTGAACACATTGAAATTTCTAGCCTTCATGGGAAAAAAAAAGTCTATAAACAACCTCACCAGCCATAAAAGATTAAGGCAGTGAAAGGAGCTAAAAATCTACTAGAATGGTACTACAGGTTTGTGCTTGACTTGTCTTTGGGGTTCTTTTTGTGCTATTTTTGGTAGGTTGGGTTAGGTGTTTTGGGGCTTTTTGGGTTTTTTTTTAATGCAACTCTGACACCATCACTTAGGAAGTCGGATTTTATGTCAGGCCTCTGTGAGGTGTGAAAGACCTGTGTATAGTTTTGCAGCTTTATTATCTGCCTGCTGTTGCCCTGTATTTGTTCTAGCCAGGTCATGTCTCCTGTCACACAGCCCCTCTGCTGCGTTCAGGGCAGCACACTAAGCCTGGCTAAGGTCTTGCACTTTCTGAAAATTTTCAGAACTACAGTGAAACTAGTTACCACAGTGCTAGTGAGTGCAAAGACTTTAAAGCTTCTACACTCCTGACACAGTTGCCTTCTCAGGATTACTTATCTTCACACCAGTAACAGTAGCTACAAAAACAGATTGAAGAGAGCAGGGACCTCTCCTCATACCCAAATTTATGTCAGTCCTTCCTCTTGCACTACACCCTGAAATCCTTCCCGAGTGTCAAGGGGAGAGGCGATCAGTTACAGAATTACTCCATTCAAACAATGCTGGCGGCTAAAGTATTTGCCTGGGGAGAGGAGGGTTTAACTGACTGGTCATTAAAGTTTCATGCAATCCTCACTCTCAAGAGCGCAACTCTCAGCTGCTCGTTCACAGCTCCACAGAAAGCACAGACACAGAATAAGGACATGAACCAGAAAGGTATTTTTAGATCCATTAGTTATAATTTACACACCAATGACATACAGCATAAAGACAAAATATACAGATCTTCATATATATGTACATTGATCAACACAGTGCACAATTTTAAGTTATGTTACAATTAAGTGTACAATTTTAAATATGGCTTTATAAACTAGTAATAACAGTGCCAAAATAACGTATGTCTCGTGTAGTTTATAGACAAATAACATAATGCAGCTACAGCATCAGAGTCCCCATTTAGAAATGTGTTGTTTCATTTTGTACACCACAGCTAGCTGGATACATCCCTCACCCATACAAACCTACATATACTTTATTCTTGCTGGATTGCACACCCCTGTCTTTGGGACTTGTATTCTTCAAGTATCCTGAAAAAATAAAAACCTGTACATTTGAGGAAAGATAAGTCAGAAGAACAAATTAGGAAGTGAAGAACACACACAATCATAGTGCCCAGTGAAAATATCAATGTGACCAGTGCAGCCAAAAAAAAGCAGTTCTTTTTTTCAAGGAACTTAAAAAAGAACCACAGTCACATCTTGTTTGCCTTACTGTCTCCAATAAAGCAAAATTTTACTTAATTATAACTAGACAGGAATGAAAGAAGTGGTAAATTTGGGGTCACTTGGAAGCTGTGTTGGAAACTCCAGCTGACGTAAACTGGCAATTTTGTCAACAACTTCAAAGTAGAGCAGGATTTTATTTATTCTGCAAAACCTGAATGCCTTTTGGAAGCATATGTTTCAGCTTTAGCTTGTTGAGCTGAATGTGTAAATCATTACATGAAATCCCACAAACCTTTTTATGCTGGTCTGACCAAAAGCCCGAAACGATCTCCTTGGAAAACCTGGGAGTGGTGCAACCAGGACACAGAACTAAGAGTTTAACATAGCAGCAACACGCAGTGTTTTCAGTGACTGGCATTCCTGTGCTGTACAAATACCATTTAACTTTCCAAATTGCTCGGAGATCTGCAGAAACCCCTGCTAAGAAGTATTTCACAGTGGGGCACGTCCACAGGGAATGAACACAGAAGAAGCCCTCCCCAATGGCCACTAAAGAGAGGACTGCCTCAAACCACTGAGACAGAGCTGAGTCATGCTGCAACCCTTTTCTCCACCAAGGTAAAGCTGTGAAGACTGGGGTCACTGGCCTGAAAATGACATGCACATATGCAGTGTGGGGGAATATCTTCCCTCCACAGGACACCAGTACAGTACCACAGCCCACATTCACCAGCAGGCTCAAAGCCCTGCTCACTGCCAATGCTCACTCCCAAACAGACCCTTGTCCCTGCAGCTCAGCCACGGGATGACAGCAGGCTGATGTCCCACAGGAGCCACACCTACCAAAATGAGCCCCTGCACAGTCTACCCAGCACTGAGGAATACCCAAGGCACAGCACACACAGATACGCCATAGCACTGATCAACTGCTGAAAGCCACTGCAGTCATTCAGTTACCTCTAGTCCTCTGGTTCTGTGGGATTAAACAGTACAACCTGCGCGCTCCTCCAGATCACAGCTGCTGAGATGTATGGGCATGACTCACACCTGTGGCTACCCATTTCCATATCCCAGCTACTTGATCATCCAACTTAATTCTGCATTTAGAGAGCATAATTTGCTTTATTAGTATCACATGCCTAAATCATAACTTTGCAGTATTTGGGGAGGGAAGGAGGGTTAGGCCAAACAGCTACTTGTCAAAAAACAGATTCAAATTCTTATTCAAACATCTAAGGACAAGACCCACTTGAATTCATCCCCTGCCACAGAAATTTCACTTGGTGAGCTGCCCTGCATAAATCTGCACATAACACGCTTTTCCAGCAGGCAATATTTTGTAAGGCTTAGCATCTGACAGATACAGGCCTTTCAAGGAAAACAGTATGAAACTGTCATGATTACTTGAGCAGACATCACTGACAAAAGCAAATTTGTGCCTGAACTGTTGCTGCAGAAATATTTCAGGCAGTATTTTTTCAAAGAGAATATAGATCTGGAGGGACATTGCCAAGGTTTTAAAGATCAAAATGTGTTACTTGCAGTGCTATAATTGGATGGAAACAGTCCTCCAGATCTGAAACATCAGGTTCAGTTTGGTTTTTAAATCAAACAGCACATTTTCAGGATTTCTATAGGACCTATACATCCCAGTGCCTGTTTCCCCCACTCAGTAACAGTGAGCTCTGCTGACAGAGCCACTGAGACCGACGGGGTAAACAAATCCCTTCTGACATGACAGAGTGTCACACCGTCAGAAACTGCAATTCACATGAAAAAATCCAACAGACTGCTTCAAATCTAACTCCATTGGAAATGCAGGGCTTGCTTTAAACTCCCATTTGCCAAATGAGGGGCAGACCAATTACTCCTTTTAGAGCAGCAGTGTGGAAACACAAAGGCAGTACTCAGCCTTTGGCAGGATTTAAGGTAAAGTGACCAGGAGGAATGGTGCTGTCCCCTCACCAGGATATGGGCTCATGCTCCAGCTCATAAGCAGAGCAGCTGTCCCACCCATCCACTGGAACAGTGGCATGAGCCAGGCCACAGGTGCAGCCCAAGTCCTCCTGCAGGGACCCATCACTTGGCAACTCCCTGTATCCCACCATCTCCTTCTTCACTGCCTTCTCCAAGGACGATCCAAAGGCTTCCCTGCCCTATTTTGAGAGAGGCTGGACAGTGCAGAGGAACCCCAAGATAGCTTTCCTCCTGCCAGTACCTTGCACCACCATCTACCCCAAATTGGGTCAGGGCTGTGGCTGGGACCAGGTTTGGTGCTGGCACCTGTGATGCTCTGAGACATCACCTGACATCTGACTCTTGGATCAGGGGCCCCTGAACCCTTCCTAACATCACCCTAAAGTGAGTTTCCAGCTGTGGCAGAGGGACTCCCTACCAGAGAAAAACCTTATGTGGTCTGTGTCACCTCAGACATGATGTCCTGGCGTCCATCAGCCTCTAGCTCCTGGCAGAAGCTGCTATCCCACCTCACCAGCTGGGCAACTGGCAATCCACAGCTGTCCCAGGTTTCATAGCTGCAGAGACACCTGCTGACCCCCAACTCCACCAGCAGCACAGTCAGGACCTCTAGCATCCCTACAATGGACTCACTCGCAATTTTGATCAGTGAGGGAGAAAAAAAAAAAAAAGGAAAAAAAAAGAAAAGGAAATAAAGATGCTCTCTGACTATTTTTAGTTCTGTACAGCCCCTCAGCACTAAAATTAAAAATAGATATGATGGAATGGGAAAAAAAAAAAAAGATTGCAGGTCTAAGAAAATGTTGCTCTTTTAGCAAAATTTGGGAAGTCAAAAACAATTGTTCCCTTTTTAAGAAAACACATTTTTCTTTTTTTCCCCATGCAAACCAAAATAAATGAACACTTTTTAATTCTTTTTTTTTTAACTTTTTAGTTTTTTGTTTGTTTCCCCACAACAATTTACCAAGACAGCTTTCAAAAGAAAATGGATTAAATCCTTTTAAAGAGGTCTGACCTTCCTTTAATGGTCTTTTAATGACTGGGACTCATCTGCTGCAAGCACACCTTGCAATGCTGAACAAATGGAGAAAGCACAGCCTTCAAACATGCATCAGTAAATGAGTGAGAACATCTCCATCAGAATTTCCAACACACTAATGATTTTTATTAGGAGCTTTTTGATGCAGATTCCTTTTATTCATAATATCAATACCTACATTTTTGCAGGTAAAATCTCTCCTGACTTGGCCATGGAGTTACTCAGGCATTTCAGGCCATCACTTCCGCACTTTCAAGCCCAAGACTTATCTTCTTGTGCCCTATTCTTGTGCTTAGTTTCCTGAGAAGGGTCCCAAGTAACTGGATGATATCTTCCTCCTCGGTTTTGGTTCACTTTGCAAATGGTACTTGCCCACAACATTGACTGGAACATGGCTCCAAGGACATGCCCAGGGAATTGTGGAAACAGGTGTAAATTCACACTGAACTTGTCGGCTCTCACTGCTGCGGGTCCCATGCATAAACAGACCTGGGGCTTCAGTGCAGACAAAGGTGTCCCTGCTTTTAAAGCCATGGCTAACTCCATGTTTCCCCAAAGCAGGTGCTTTCCTCTGCAGGAGGCACTCCAGGATCCCAGGGAGCAAGCTATTCTTTGAGTGCTGCAGTTATTTCAAGCTCCAGACTCACTACAACTACCAACAATTAACATCCTAAAGCAGTTGTCTGTCCTGTCTGCTCTTAGAACATTTGGTACAACCAACACATTATAAAAATTTTGCCAAGGGATCCTGATTCATCTAACTGTAAATCACTGAGAAGGTCATAATTAAAATGGGTCACCAACAAAGTCTGCAGTCAAACACTCAATTTTATATGCATATTTAAAAACACAACAGCCCAGTATGATCGATGTGCTCTCTTCTCTACTAAAATCAACTAATCATGGCCAAGCAACACTGAAGTACATGCTTAACTTCAAAGCTGTGAGTATATCCAATGGATTCATTCTCATCTCTAACCTGCATTTAGAGAGACATGAACACAAAGCCTGACAGAACCTATGCAATCATTTTGAGATACAGATATGCCAGCAAAGGCAACTTAAATTCAATTCTGATATCTGAATTTCCCCACACACATGGCAGTGCTGAGGGAACTGTCCCATCTCACCTCCTCCCATGCATCAGCTTTAGGAACTGTGCACTGCAAGCCAGCACAGAGTCCAGCAGACCCTGAAGCACCTTCCTAGGCAGTTATAATGCATTCAATCCCTGGGCCAACATCTTGCAACTACACAGCGTCCCATGCATACTAATACCTCAAGGTAGGCTTTGCAGCCTTCATGGGTTTGCTATGTCTGTTGGTAAAGAACACAAAGCACCCACTGCTGAGACACACCAGACTTTTAGCAACAAGTCCCATTAGCCTTGCCTAGAAATAGCTGACAGCAGCCATGGGCAGGGAGTAAAAACATAATAATAATTCAAAAACACAGAAGAAATTTTACCAACACACATTCCAGATGAGTTAACACTGACATCTCCCTCCTCCATTAAAGCATTCTAGAGCAGTGTTTCAACCTTCTGCAAAGAACAAGAAACACTAACCAGCTCCTTTATGTAGGCATATGTTTTCCTCCATCCTTCCCTGACTGTCTCCAAAAGAACTGGGAGCAGTTCTTTCCTGCAGACCCTGTAATACATGCACTCAAAGTACAGGTAGCTATCAAATAAAATTCCTGTGAAACTTTACCAAATCACAGAATCTTTTAGGTTGGAAAAGACCTTTGAGATCATCAAGTCCAGGTGTAAGCCCAGTACTACCAAGACCACCACCAAACAATGTCTCCAAAGTGCCACATCTGTGTGGCTTTTAAATACCTCCTGGGGTGATGACTGGGAAGCCTGTTCCAGTGCTTGACAACCCTTTCAGGGAAGTTTTTTCCCAATATCCAATCCAAACGTCTCCTGGCACACCTTGAGGCCATTTCTCTTATCCTAGAGCTTGTTACCTGGAAGAAGAGACCAACCCCCACCTTGCTACAGCCTCCTTTCAGGCAGTGTCGAGAGTGATAAGGTCTCTCCTGAGACTCCTCTCCAGGCTAAACACCCCCAGCTCTCTCAGCTGTTCTTCACAAGACTTGTGTTCCAATTCCTTTCACCAGCTTCATTGTCCTTCTCTGGACATGCTCCAGCACCTCAATGACTTTCTTGCAGTGAAGGACCCAGAACAGAACATAGGATTTGGGGTGCAGCCTCACCAGTACTAAGACAAGGGGACAATCACTGCCCTGGTGCCGCTGGCCACGCTATTGCTGATACAGGCCAGGATGCTGCATGAATCTGATGCACCTCAGCACACCACTGGCTTAAACTGAGATGGCAGTCAACCAACACCACCCGGGCCTTTTCATTACACCATCAATCGTTTTCTTCCATGGAAGAAAGCTGTGCCTGTCATACCTCTTCCATTTTTGTCCTCAACCCATTGCTGTAAAGATAACAACACAAACCAGATGTGACAAATGCTCCACTTCCCAGAAGTTCGTTGGATGGGGAATCTGGTTTTGAACATGAACAAAAACAGACTTAAAGGTTCTGCTGCCCTCTAGACCTCCAGTTTCCTCCAGTGTGTTTTAAATGTGTTTACCTTGGTCCACCTGAACAATTACACAAAACGAAATATGGTTGAAATAGTCCAAGCAGTATGTGACAGCTGAATCAAGCACAATGGTCTCTTCCAAAGTGGTATAAGCCTCCTCCTGACCTGAAGGAGAAAACAAATCAGAGTGATCCCAAGAAACAGCTTATCAGCACAATGGGAGACACTTGTACATATCACTTGCATTGTTCATGATCTCGGTACTCATCCATGTCCACATCCGAGTCAAAGAGGGAGTGTCCAGTGTAATCTGTGTCAGGGGTTTGGGAAATACTGTTCCCTTCCTCATCAAATGTTTCTGTCCTTGAATAAAAACTGAAGTCCTGCAAAGGGGAGTAAGTCTTGCTTGCTTCACTGCTTTCCTCAGATTCATACAGCGTGTTGTCATCATCATGGTGCCATTCTGGCCAAAATTTCCTCCTTATTCTTTCACAGTACATAGCAAGGTTAATCAGTTCACCTGCAACACAACACGACAGACTTCAGTAAATATATCCAGCCAATAATGCTCTAACTCACCTGATGATGCAAAAACACATTAGCTGTGTTTGGAAACAAACTGTGTAGGGCCTTTCCAAAGACGTTTCAAAATTCCAAGATGCCATCCGTCCTCCAAGCAGCTCTGTTTCTAACTAATGTAACCACATATAACAAGAAGGATTACATAGGAATAAACACAAATGCATGTTCACACAAGCAGGAAAGTAAGTATCACAAATTCAACCTCTACAAAAAGAAATCAAGGCAAGACACTAATACTGTAAGGTTTTTGTAGTAGAACTCTTTGCTTAATTGCAAACACCTGGTTCCTAAAGACAGAATTTGATCTTGTAGATGGGCACAGCATCATTCACACAGTGAATGTGGGGTTTTCACCACCAGATGGCAGCGTTGTCTGCAACATAAATTCACATTTAATATGGCCACTGGCTCACTCCTACTGCTCCCAGCCTTAGTATCTTACGCCTTTATAAATACATGTATGCTTACAGAATAAATCATTAAAAAAACTTAATGAAGAAAGAAATACCAGCGTATTAAAGAGGAGCTGCATGTTAAACCTGTACTCCTGACAGCATAAGTAGGTTGATAGGTACAGAGAATCAACCACAATGGGTACTTCCATCTATTATCTTCTATGCATTTTCATCAGAGACAAACTAATTCAACAAGCACAGTAATCCTGCTAGACAGCCATGAGTCCTTCAGAATTTTACCCGTGATGCCCCAGATATCAACGGGCAGTATCAGTATTTATATCCTCATCTCAAGTGCTCGTTATCTGAGGAAAAGAGTAAGTCTGTGCCTCTTAACCACAGGCTTAGCAGAGCTCTCTTGCACAGAGTAGGTTTACAGGTCAGATTCATTCCTTTTACACTATTTTACATCCTTTTCCTCCTTAGCTCTTCCCATCTTTCTGGGAAGATGTGTGGTTTTACTATGAAAAGAGATGCAAAGATACTTTAACATCTTATATCACCCCACAAAAAAAGAACCAAACAAAAAAACAACCCTCTGTGGAGAGGAGGGGTATGGTGGTTTCCAATACAGGCAAAAGCAAAGTGACTCCAAAGTCAAGCTGAATTTCTTCCTTGTCTGGCATCTTCAAGAGCAGCAAAGGCTGCAATTTCAGTGAGACAATAGCACCTGCAGTTCTACTATCAAGGAAAGTACTCAGTTCAGCAGAATTTGGTTAATGGCTGTTCTTCTGTTTTCTCATACTTTACCCAGCATTCACTCCTTAGAGGCTTTAAGGCTTTGCCATGTTGAACAGGGAAAAGATCAAGTACAGAAATAGGAACAATTACTGTGTAGAATATTAAAGATAAAACAAAGAAATTTTAAGAGAAAACAACATTACAGGATACAAATGCTACATCAAAGGCAAGAACCATCTGCTGAAGTACTGCAGTCTTCAAAATGTCGCTCCAAGGTACTCCACATTTAAATGTGGAAAATGCCACCAAGAGCTTTTAATCAGAAAGCTTTCTTACCTTTGATTAGTCTCTCTGGTCGAGTCCCTGGTAATGTCCACATTGCCTGTGCCAGATGTCCAAAGACAGTGGCATCAACAGTGGAAACAGTTGATCCCATGATGTACTTCTTGTCACCTGTAAATACAACAGCAAGTATTTCTTGACTGGATGACATTTTTCCCCAAATTAAAAAAAAAAATCACAGTTCCACCTTTAGCATACTTATTTTACTGAAATAATTTCAATGAAAAGGTTCACTTGTTCAAAGATAGGTATTCCAAAGCTGTTTCTAGGGTTCAGCAGGTGAAACCCATTACTGCAGCTTCCCCTGTGCTCAAGATCTCTATAACCAGGCCAGTTACAGAGCCACCACTGGCCAAGGAACTTCCTCTGCTCCCCACAGCTGGCAGCACTCATACACTGTACTCATTCTGCACATTTAAAATCTGCTCTGCAGCTACAAGATTCCTGAAAACACCATTTGTGCCTTGGTGCAAACCCAAAACCGCTCAACCACAATTCAAAATCATTAACTTGTTGAAAGAAGCTCCACGCAGATCCAGGTTCAATTTACTCATCTAATCAACTGGAAAAAGAAAGTCACACCCAAAGCCTTCCTCTCTCCCTATTTGTTCAGGATGAAATGGATGCACCATTTGCAGTGACTGCTCAGAAATTATCTGCATCTCCAGGAAGAGGACAAAGCCATAGGCAGGAGTGGCCAGGTCCTCTCACACACCATCCCTGCAGTGCCCTCACCCCCACTGACCCTGACAGGTAGAAGCCAAACAGAGGCATGTCAGGCATACAGCACTAAGTGAAACAGCAGCCCTTTGGGCCTGGTGCAGGGACACGTCTGCTCTTCACAGCAGTTCTGCTTACCTCTCTGGGCACCCCAATGCCATGATAGTCCTAAATGGCCACCACAGCAAAAACAGGTAATTAACTAAGATCAGGAAGAAAATACGTGTTTCAAAGCCATTGTTTGCAACAAAACATCCACTGGTTAGACTTGTTTTCCTATCACAGGCAGGAGAACTGGAACAAAGACTACGCACAGAGCACACAGTGAAACATGAAGTATTGCAGAGGTCAGGTTAGCTGGTTGCACTGTTCCTTCCTTGGCCCAAAGCGCTATAAACTCTGTGAAATATGGTACCTAATTGAATTCTCAAAATCCAGTTATCCCATCTCCCCAGGACATTCTTCTGAGCTGCCTGTAATTCAGCAGGTTATTCAATGTTAGGTTTATTGAGCAAGTCCAGAGGAACTGTCCAGTGTAAAATGCATCAAATTCCAGTGTACAGTTCAAGGCACACTGCCAATCCCTGCACAAGAGCACAGCAAAACAGTGCTCAGGAATAGGCAGTAACAATAACCTTCTCTGGCCTGTCAGATGTAATTTGAACATGCAGTTAACTCTCTCCAGCTCTTCCACAGCTCCATCAATTTATTGTTTAAAAACTCTGTACAGAGTAAATATTGTGTCTTTTCAGTATTCATCTGACACCTAAGCACTCATCAATCTCAAACACAGCTCAAAAATTGGTCCCTAAACCACAGTTATATGCCAGCACCAGAAATTTAGCACCATACAACTGAGTCTTGAGATTCCATCCATAGTGATGTTGTGCTGGGAAGAAATACTGTCATTTCCATCTTTCTACAACTAAAGTAGGCTCTGAGTGAGGGCTAAGCCAGGCACAACATCCCACAACTTCAGGTGCACAAAAACAAAGCACAAGAAGAGAAAATAAAACTGTGGGATAAATCTGGTTTCAAGTAATGCTGCACCACGAAATATGGCATTTGTTCACATTTTCTTCCACCATTTCCAATCTGTTCTCCAAACTTCCAGTGCAACTTTAGTCCAGAAGACTTTCTGATAAACCAGATATCTCTGAGTCTGTTTTTAGGCAAGATTATACAGTGTCTGTCACATCCAGGCTGCCATAGCACTGATCATCTCAAACACCTCTCTGCATCCCCTGGCTAATCCAACAGAAATTAAATCACCTGGTCACACTGGACTTGGATCAACTTTGTACTTCCCAGGGATTTGAGAATACACAACTCCACTGTTTACAAATGCATGCACCAGAGGATTCAAAAGCAGCTACTTCAACAGTGGAAGAAGCAGAAGCAGGTCTGTGGGACACAGGCCTGCCCCCATCCACAAAGGCAGGTACAGCACTTGCAGGCTGCCACAGGACACTTAACTACCTTTAGAGGCTCAGATCCAGGTTAGTCTGATCTCCAAGTTTTCAGCTCTGAGCATCCCTGCCCTCGCCAAAGCATCAAATGCTTTTCAAAATCCATTTCAGGATGCTGCTGGCCTGCAACTCCTCGCTCAAAATCCCCATCTACCAAAGAGCCTGAGAGGCAGACAGTTGAGAGGGCACCAACAGATTTATGGTCACTCACTTGCCTCTTCTAAACAATTACCAAATGTGTATTTCTATATATTGCTAATTCATGTGCTCATTCCCCACACTTTTACACTATTACCAGGCAGTAGGAAACTGCTACAATACAAGTAAATTACATTTGTGGTTTAAAGACTGCAGGACAGAGAGAAAAGTGATACCAATGGGACAGGCTGATCCATCACAGTGGGATTAGTTTCAATTTCCATGTTTCTAAGATCTGGAGGAGTCTGTCAGGGAAATGAGTATAAGGGAGATAGAAAAATTATTCTCAGAAATAAAAATAAAGAAAAAATAAGCACCAAATATGTGATTGGGAGTGTCAAAATTAATGTCATAGGAACTGGCAGCAACAAAGTTATCATTCTCTGGAAGCAGCTCTTACAACTAAAAGTTATTCTTATTCCCATGTGAATAGTCCCTGTTAAAAAAGAGGAGCATTAATCAGATATTCCTGAAGGCTGACAGCTACAGTTTGGTATGTGCAGCTATTCCGCACCATAGGCATCGTTTTTAAGCTCTTAAGACAACAGTCAAAACCCCAACTACTTTCTCTTCTGGGAAAACACTCACAGAGATTGTGCAGGCAGTAAGCTGACTGACTGCCTTCTCCTTCCCCCTTTGAAACAGGGGAGCCTCTAGTCAGGCTGGAAGTCTTCATTCTACCTCTCGTCCCCATTCCAGGATACTACCTGGAGGTCACAGTTACTAGAACCAACCATAAACAGGTGGCTGGAGAAAACATGAGCATACTGATGTTAATGAAAATTAAGGTAATTACAAATAAAAGTAGACAAACTCATCAATAATCAAAAGGGAAAATATAATGATTTATGTAACTGCACACTGACTAATCTGACATCCATTTCAGAGGGGGAGATGAAAAAAATGTACAATATTCAGTTGGTAATGTAATAAAATAACAGCAACACAGCAAATGCCCATCAAGGCTTTTTGAAGTACGCAGGCACATTCTCAACAATCTGAAATTAAGAAGAAAAACTCTGCTGGTAATATATGTATCATACAACTAAAAATTTGATACAGTGAAGAAGTGCTTGAGGATTTCCAGTGTATTTTCCACAAAAGCCAGAGACTAATTATAGCATTTACCTTCACAGAGAGATGACCCAAGCCACCCAGGAAGGGAGAAAGAAGTAGGAAGAGTATCTGTCTGCAGGCTAGAATCGAACAAACTCATTTGAAACAAGTTCAATTTTGAACAGATTTAGATAGTGACTAACATCTATCAGCAAAATTTGCTGGCACCTCCACCTGCTGAAATCTCATAATGAAAACTGGATGGCTTTTAGAAAGCCATCCCCAAGCCAGCAAAAAGGCACAGGCCTCAAGACAGCAGTCAAGCAGTCTGATCCACAGAGATGTCTAGACAATTAAATTATCCCTTTGAACTTGAAATCTCACAAATCTGAGTGTCAGTATGCACTCCAGAGAAATAAGTAAATCAAGATAGTTTTACAGGTACTCAGGCACACATTTTAGTTTTCTCTTGAAGGTTCTGTCTGCTCTCGGCAGACAGGGATGACTTTAGCACAGACATATCAACTGCCACTCCTTTCAGCCTGACAGAGTTGTCCAGCCAGAACCAGGGGGCTTTGCTGAGCTACTAAGACATAGACAGAACTTGCTCCAGCTCCTGTCTCAACCCCACTCCTCCTTGTGATGAGCATGGAGCCACACAATCTCAAAACGACAGCATCAATAGTTCCACAGAGAGCACCTGGATCTGGCCACAGTTCTGCAGCAGGTATGACCAGATCTGCTCTTCTAAAATTAATTGCTCCCTCCCTTCCTCCCTCTCAAAGAAAAGGGACCTCTTAATCTCCAAACAACAGATTTTCTCTGAAGAGGTTTGTTTCTGTTAACAAACAAAATGCAGCATAAGAAAGTGCTGTCAAAAGAGGAGCTGTCAACAAATCTTCCCCTTGCCCATTGTGACCATACACCTCATGGGGTTTGTTCCCAATCCAGCAACTCAACAGGTTTGTTTCAGAAAATAGTTATTGAAAACTCTACATCTGGGTCCACTGCAAATACCTTCCTTTCCAAAAGAGCCTGCAAGTCCAGAAGCACGTTTTTTCCTCCCCTTTCTCAGCAAGCATGCAGCTTCTGCCTTCTGCTGGGATCTCCCCAGCTTGTTCCTTTCATCTACTCCACACTTGTCTCTTTAGTGCATGTGCAGTGTGTCCTGCCTCTGGAGCACAGGGCAGGGAAGCATCCTCCTGTCCTCCTCTCAACCACCTCTTTAAAGCAACAGTTACAGGGAACAACACACAGGTACCCTCTCCCTTGGTTTCTTGCACAAGAGAGACAAACTCAAGCAAAGTGACAACCTGCACCACAGCAATTCCTCAAAATGCAAGTTTTACACAGATGCACAATATGCTTAGCTCTCAGTGGAGCAGAAGGCAAGAAGCACAGTGCAAAACAGTTTCAGTGCATATTTCAACCCGAGCCACACAACAGAAATTAGGTTAACTCTAGCTAAGTGAAGTCAACCTTAAGACTAATTGTATGGGACCCACCCAAGATAACCAAGAATCTTAAGCACAGCTATTCTAATAGCACAGAACCATCTCGACTGGGAGCTTTGAATAAAGCTGCTGACACCAACCAAACACAGCAAAGTTCAGCTCATCAAAATAACATCTGCAAAGGGTTTTCAAATGGCAGCCTCATAACAATCTGCCAAACAGCCACAAATAAAAAACAGGAAAGGAAATACAACCAGGAAATAAAAAATTACACACACACACACCCCAGCCTCCCCAGAAAGGTACAAATAAGAGGTTTCATTTGCAGAACTAAACACTACATTTTCCTAATTTCAAATCCCTAAATGCTTTTCCAAAACAGCAGGCCACGTTTTGCTCCTCTACATGCACATACTCTGTGCTCAGAGAAGGAAGCCTCTTATGCCTCTAGACACACAATTTGGCAGCAAGCAGTGAGGGAAGAAACCGCGTCTCTGCCAGAGTAAGGAAAGCACTAAATGACAGCCTCTAGATTCTGCCAAAATGACATTATTTGTGCACAATCAAGCTGTCAGGAAGCACTGGAGGTCAATTCCGCCTCTCCTGTGGAGAGAGGGACTGTGCACAGAGCACCATAACTCGCTGTACCTTACCCAGGAGGCCTGCCAGAGTCCGCATGTCCTTCTCCATCAGCGTGTACATCTCCTCCTCCGAGAAGCGCCCAATGCCATGGCCGTACATCTCCCGCTTCACGATTCCTTTGGTCAGGTGGCAAAAGATCCACTTCAGCAAGTCACTGAAGGGGCCAAAAAGAGAAACCATCTTCTGCGTCTCATGAAGATTTTCCACCCATTGGCAATAAGCTAAAGTCCTAGAAGGATACAGAAACAAATTACTGCAGTGTAATCCCCCAAGAGCCCAACATCACCCTGCAGAGGCCTCACACAGAGGTCAGGCAGATGAGCATTCACTGCCCTGATGGAGAGGCAGCTTCCATAAAGAGCAGACTCAGAGTGCCAGCAGAGCAAGCCCACTTTACAGTACTTAGGAAGACTGCCCAGTGCTTACTCGCTCATTAAATCATGACTCACTTCAGGAGAAAACAAGATTCATGTTGAAATATAAAGTAAAAGCTGCATAATTCTGCTAAACTCATGTAACAAAAGGCAGTGCCAAACAGATTTATTAGCTAAAGACAACTAACTGCACAGACCTGGGCAAAACAACAACAGCCCCCCTAAAAAATCAATCTTTCCCACCAACATTTCGATACTGCTGAGACTTAGGCAAGCAGTAACTTTGCTCCAACATAAATACTGAAGCAGTTATTTTTCAGAAGATTTCTCCTCAGAAACTAAGAATAACATGATCTTTTAAAAATAAAATATAAACAATTAAGAGGTAGTGGTTATTTGATTGGTTATCTTCTGTAGAGTTTCCTCTCTTCAAAATGCGGATTTTATGAGAAAGACATTTCTAAAGGACTCTGTTGCCGTCCATGCTTTATTAAATGGCAAATAATATTCTTTAAGAAGTCTTTTTATAAAAATTTTTCTCATCAGCTTAAATTTTTGTTTCCCATGAGTTTTTCTTCTTTATTAATATTATAGGCAAATAGATCTTGATTTGTTACTCCAGAAACTTATAAAACAGAAACATTAACTTTTTTAATGTCCAACATCTTCAAAAATTACAAATAAACCAAAAAGACCATATATGTGAACTATTGTCACCAAGTTGAAGGGTTGTTGGAAAAATGGCTAAAGATACCTCAAAGTAGACAAGATAAACATAGGAAGCCTGCGAGGTCTCAGAAACACTGGGAATTCATACACATATTCCAAACCAAGCCATTCCAAGGCTTCACTGTTTTAGTTTGGAATATGACTTCAGTTTATCACTGCACATATTTCCAACTCCACATAATTTCCCTAGTGCTGATAAGATTCACTTAACTCAAGAAAGGAAAGGAAAAAAAACCACCAGTATCTCCTGGAGAACTCCTGTGACTTCTTTTGATAATATACATTTTATTGAACTCACATCGTCCACTGCAGTTCAACGCCTTCTGTTCTAGCTGGTTTCACTGAGGTCAGTAACAATGAGGTGTGAACAGGTTTTGCTGCAAATGTATAAAGAGGGAAAAACAAAAATGCACCTGCTCTGCTGTTGATGGGTTTGACCCTCAACAGATTACCCCACAACCTCTGGCACTATATAATTATAACAAAAGCATCCTGCTGACATTTCACATGCTTCAACACCACTTCTAGAATGGGGTGTTCTGCACAGTCCTGGTTTTTCAAACTTGATGGACGAACTCAAGTCATTTAGCAGGTTTCAGCAATGCAAAGTTTGAATCAGAGACAGATTTAGCAGAGACACCAGCAATACAGGAGGAATATGAAGCCAACAAATGCAGCAGTAAAGAGCTACTGAAACTCATAAACCATTGACTTTGTGTGAAGATGTGGTGTGAGGCTGTCCTGTTCCAGAACAATGGTAAAACAGGATTTAAGACAAATGGAAAGAAGGCTGGCCTGAAGGCGTAAGGACACTCTATAGAGCAGAATGTTGCAGTAGTCATGTTTCACTGGCCTGGAAAAGGACAAGGTCTCTTCAGCAGGTACAGCTCTGAATAGGAAAAACTCAATGTGAACACTAGGAAATAACTGCAATACTATGACTTGAGTAGGAAGAGACCTTAAAAATCATCTACTTCCAACTAAATGTCCACTGCAGGGACACCTACTCCATGGGCAGGGATATTACTTATTAGATCAGGTTGCTCAGAATCTCATCCAACCTGGCCTTCGGCACTTCCAGGGATAGGGCATCCACAATTTTCTGGGCAGCCTGTGCCACACAACCCTTCAAGTAAAGAGCTTCTTTCTAACATCTAATTTATATCTCTCTTCTTTTAGTTTAAAACTGTTCTCCCTTATCCTATCACTATCTACCCATGTAAGAAGTCATTCTCCATCTTTTTTATAAGCCCTGTTTAAGTTCTGGAAGGCCACAACAAGTTCTCCCTGGAGCCTTCTGCTCTCGATGATGAACAACCTCAGCTCTCTCAGCTGCTCTAACAGGTCCACATCTTTCTTATGCTGTGGACTCCAGAGCTGGCAACAGGTGAGGTCTCACAAACAAAGAGTAGAAGGGGAGAATCGCCTCCCTTGCCTTCTCTTGATGCAATCCAGGATGCCATCTCACACTATCGGCTCATGTTTTTTCATCCACCAGAGCCCCCAAGTCCTTCTCCAGAGTGCTGCTCTGAACAAGTTTTTCTCCTAATCTGTAAGCTATTATCCATTATTTGAATAAGCTAGAAAGAACTTGCTCTCTGAAAGCACTGCTCTTTCTTGCTGCAAAGATCCTCCTAACCCAGGAGGACCTGCTTCATCCAGCAATTCTGCAATACAATTTAGTTACTTTAGGACAACAGGCCTAGCCTCGAGAAAGGTAATAAGAAAAATAAGACAAAACAGAAAAAGAACACAGGAACTCCACTGAAGCATTTTTTAAGTCATCCCAGTCGCACAGGATTAAACCTGCCTCTTTGGACTTGCCATCATTATTGCTCACTCCAACACACCAGTGAGGTGGCATTGCACCAAGAGTGATCAACCATGTCCAAAATTGTTCTAATTTCACAAAACAGAATGAACAAGGTTTCCCACAAAGCTAATTGGCCCATACTTCAATGCAAAAATGCATTTCCCCAGAGCTCACTTACTTGCCCTGGGAGAGAAGGTCTTTGGGTCTGGAAGAGGCAGAAATCAGATCAGGTGTCTAATGACCAGGACAGCAACAGAGAACTACACAGGATTTAGGTAATCCTGCTTAGCCTAAACTGCCAAGCACAACTCTTAAGAGATCTGCTATCCCTTTGAATGAGCAGAATTGTTACACGTCCCAAATCTCAAATTTACATGGGCAATGAAGGCAGCGAAATAGACAATCACAGAATTTACTTCCAAAATGTTACAGGTCTGAGTAGACAAAACAAGGAAAAAAGTACGCTCCAACTCAGAGAGAGTTAAAAACACTTTTAAAACTGGCTTTACAAGCACATTATTAAAAAATTATATTCAAAGGTTCATTAATTCGCGTTTTCTACCAAAATAGCATTTTATTTTGCATTTAATTCCACCCATCACTCCTCTATTCAGACTACATTAGTGGAGTATGATCTATATTACAAAAGGTTATGAAATGCCAGAAACTGGGTAGTCTACATAATCTACTTCAGTACAGCATAACTTTACATTTTACACTGGAGTAAGTATTTATGGGATGACATAATTATTTTAAATATTGGCCTGTGCAGAACATTTTTGGAAACATTACCATTCACATTTGTGCCAGCACATCTGTACAAATCTAAGAGTATAAATAAAACAATAATGCATTAAAGAGTGATGCTGTGGGGGTAAAGTAAATCCAAAGTCTAAATGTAACAGCAGCTTTGGCCTCAATACATAAATCAGGCGAGCAGATGAAGAAAATGACTCATCAACAGCAGCTTGCCTGATTATCCTAAAACTGTCTGAACTTCAAGGCAAGGGGAAGGCATTTACAAGCAAGTGAACAGGAACTATCTGAACCTGTGCAGACTAGAATTTTTTGATATACAAAAGTATTATAACAAATTCATTCCACTATCAGCTGTAGAAACCTCACCAGCTGTACAACTTCTCAGAGAAACTGGCTTTTAAGCCACCAGCAGCATTCAAGCTTCATCACTGTTAGCAGTGGGAGAGATGCTGCTCTTAAAATTGGCTTGATGTATTTACACATATTTACATTATAAAAATATTTTATGTTTAACACGTGGCAAGCCTGAATACTGAATACTGTCAGAGTCATGCATATTCTCATATCATGTTCTTCTGGTACTTCAAGCATTCATCATATATGATGCTTGCTTCTTGAAAGACAAAGCTAGAAACAAGTCAAATGTATTTGTAAGTGTGTATATATATACACACACACATTTATAAATCACTACAGTTTTGTTTGACAATACAGTTCACCCAATCTAATGGGCTAGTCTGCTTAAGCCAAATATTCAAAGCTTTATGTTCTCACTATGCACATTAATGTCACTGACCTAAGATCCATCTCCTGAGATCGAAGTGACAGAAAGCATCTCAGAGTGACTGCTAGCCCTACAGGCACCCAGGAGTTGCCTGGCCTGAATCCCAGCAGTACTGTTGAGCCCAGGAAGTGAGAATCAGACCTCTCTTAACCAGAGGTCAAATCCCACAAATGTGCTGCAGTTACACCAAAAACCCAGTGCATTCCCCAAAGGTGGCTCTGGGTGCTCCACTGGTTTCTGGGGGCCCACAAGTCACTGCAGAGAGTGGAGGTGACTCAGAGCAAGCCTACAGCAAATGACAGATCTGCATTGGATCCTGGGGAGAGAGTCACAAAATTATTCCAGTTCCATCTCTTCACTGCTGGCTCGCCTCAACACCCATTCAGCTTAGAGGACTTTTTTTTTTTTTTTTGCCAACTTAATCTAGCAAAAGCCTAATGGTTTACTGCATTCTCCAGGGACTGGAGCTCCAGCACCAGCTCCAAATCATTTTTGTGCATCTCAGAGATATGGTGTAACCCCAGCATGAAAATAGGCAGGCTCACTTGTTGTCTTTCTGCCTGAGCCCTGCCAGGTGCCACAGCCCAGGGCAGAGAGAAGATGTCCAGAGGCTGAGGCTCTCAACAGCTCCACACTGCTCTCAGCTCCAGCCAGAGCAGTCACTTCCACATGTAAGAGGCACTAACTGCTGAAGATGAGTCACTACCTTGGCAAAACTAAACATTTCTGGAGGAAATGCTGAGTATCCACCAGGATTAGCTCCACCCAGAGACAGCACACCACAGGATGTACTTTTCTTCTTTGTCCGATAAATGTACTACAGTATTACTTATTTATGATGAAGCTACTTTACATGCTGCTGGCAATTAAACAGTAGAAACCACATTATGTAGCACTGCTTTGGAGGCTTGGTTTTATATACCTTGTTCTGCAGAAAGGCAATCACTGTTTCAAATTCTTCACCATGGGACATGAGGACACCAAGAAAAAACCCTAAGCTTCTGGTGGGAAGTAGGAAGGTTCAGGGACAGATATGAAGGAATCCCATAACCACAGATGCAATGCTGTGGAAAAATATGGAGGAGGTCCTACGCAGTGAAAATCTGATTTTACTTTGGCATAAGTACAGGATGGTCAAAATTGTTATCCAAGAATTACAGCAGTACAACTGCAACACCTCATGGCTCAGGCTTTGCCTGCTACAAGGAATCTGCAAGATATAACCTCACCAACATACCAAGCTTCTGGTACAGTCAGAGGGACATACAGTAAGACATACAGTTGGACTTTTTACTGCACTGCAGCAAAAATATATGCCTTGGAGCAACTCAGCTGTGTGACTACACAGGAAAGGCAACAGGGATACACAGCTAGGCATGCACATCTTTGCTCTTGATGTAACTTTGTCCACCTGTTTTAATGCCCCCTCTCTGGGCCAGTGCCTGAATTTGCAGTACCTGTCTTCCACACTTGCCTATGTCATGTCCAGCATTGCCCAGCCAGCTCCAGAGGAGCCTGGATGGACAGGCAACAGCTTCATAGAGGAGAGCACTTTGTAATTGAGACACAACAGCAGTATAAGCCTGCCATCAGTAATGATACATTTAACACCGTTAAATCTATGAACCACGAAAAAACTAACATTAAGACAAGGAGATGAAGCATTAGGAGACTAAAAGGCTTCATCCTCCCTTTGGCAGCTGTAATAACTGAGGGTGGAAAAATTAAAAAGTTAATTTACAGGCTGCCTGTATCATGTTTGGGAGGCTATGACACTGCAGATGGGTATAATTGGTGAAGGCCACACTTCTTGGGAGGCAGAAATTTCATTTCTAAACCAAATCACTGCAATCTGCTAATTACGGAGTGCTAAAATTGTCCTCAGGAGACACTAAAAGTTATTTGAAGAACTATATGTACACATACTGCTGCTGACCTTCGATCAAAAGGTGAAAGAAAAAGCAGGTAAAGCATTCTATTTAAAAATCACATATTGTTTTGAAGAAATAACATGCAACATAAATGCAAAACTCAGTGTAGCAAGGACTTAAATGCTTAAATGAAAGTAAACTACTGGGAGAAAGCCTTGTGCCTAGTAAGGCAGCAAATGCAGCATATAAGATGAATGTCCACCTGATGCTTCTATGCCCAAACTGGAAAGGGCACTTAAAGAGGACTGAAATGTAAAGCACAGAGGAAATCACAGGTATTATTTTCAAAGGTGTCAGTAAGATGCATAAAGTACCAGAAAGGTTCTATTTCTGTTTTCCATTCATACACATACTTCAGCTTCTCAGGACACTGTGACTAATAGTGTACACTACCAATAGGCAGAATTGTCAACAATACATATCAACATTATGGGAAAGGCAATGATCCGTACTGCAATCACTCACACATAATTAAAATCTGTAGAAGTAAGAAAACAATATTCTGGATTCTCCACAAATACTGGATTCATTCCTCTACGCTCCCCAAACCACAAATCTATTCAGCCACCTTGATATTTTGGCCTTTATTAACAAGGCTGCTCCTATACAGAAGTCATATTGACAGAGGAACATCCCACTGCTGCTTCTTCTACAAAGCTACAATCAAAGGGCCTGACTTTACCTTGCTTACACAGCACAACCCTTTCAAGAGAATTATCCCTGGCTCATACCACCATACACATAAAGGAACAGCAGTTTCCTAGAATGAAAAGTTCTGAAGTAAATAATTAGGTACCAAATATTTCTGCAAGAGGAAAGAAGCATTCGTGTCCTGTGAGGCCCAAGCTCAGGGACACGTTGACAGCACAAGAACACAGCCAGCTTTGCCATGCAAGCTTACCAGTACAGGTGCTCCTCCACCATTTTGGTGACAGCTCTGGAAACAGCTCTTTCATGCGGACCAAGGTGTTTATTTAAATTCACTCCAAGTTTCTCTTCCAAGAAGTCAATAATGAACTCAGTGCCAGATACTTTCTTGTGATTGTATTCTATCCAAGGCATCTTCCCTTGAGGGGAAAGTTTTCCATCAAAATAGTTCTAAGGAAAAAAAAATATCAAGTAAACAAACAAATATACAGACAAAAAAAGCCCTTCGGGTTCTGTTTTAATGAGAGTAAACATTTTTAAATAGTTTTCTGTGTTTTTAAAGAAACAAATCAAAAAATTCAACAAATCTATTTTTTAATTAATACTCTACAGTAGCAGTGACTATTCAATCAGAGGAGCACCTTTACCCTATGTGACAATTCAGATAAAATTATTTCCAGGCCTTGCAAGGTGTTCCATGCTTTTACGCTGAATGCCATGTGATATAATATTATTTAAATTATATTATCTATTATTTAAATACCTGGGTTATTTAAGGGTTGGAGACGCTCAGACCTCCCAGAAGATTGGGCCCATTATTCTAAACAAGTTTTAAATCACAGGACTCACAAATAAATTCAGTTCCTGCCCACATCTGCACTTTTCATGTTAAAAGTACCTTAAAAAAATAAATTCACTACCCAACTCCGATGGCTGCATTACCTCCAAGGACAAAACACACACACAACCACAAGCGTATATGAAAGGCTTATCATTCCCTCCTGAGCACAAGGGAAATCTGCTTTCTGCAACTTCAAAACTTACAAATCTCAGACATCTACACACATACTTGTTACAACTGGGTCTCCCAAGAGCTCAGCACAGTAGAGCACAGCACTACTGCACTGCTGAAACACTGCTATACCTGCTCACACAGCACTCACACAGAAGCAGCAATGTGCTTTTCCCATGACAAGGTGAAACACAGAGATTAGAGAATTTCCATCTCATATTACAAGCATGAGAGGAAGTGCTGGCTACCAAAACATGATCAGACATTTGTCTTCAATTCTCTTACTTCTGAAGGCAGAGACACAAGGTGTAACCTTTTTCCTTTCTTGTGATTCCCATCCTCATTACTTAGTGAATGAAAACTCTTAGCACAGAAAGCTGAGCAGTAAAGGCTCTGCACTCAAATGTCTGGCAGTTACCTCTAGCATTTCAAGACCTAGCTCCTAATGGCTGGAGATTTAGGGTTTGCAGTTCTGGATTGATCTGTTTGGGTCTAAAGTATTTACCCTTCCTGAATCCACTTAAGATGGATTAAGATACTCTGGCAGCAAGGAGCACACACCAGAACACGCTTCCTGCTCAGTCTGAGAGCGCCAGCATCCTGGCTGCCATTCCAAATGCAGATGTGCAATGCACTAGGATCACGCAGCCATTCCAAAGGCTTTTCCCTTCTGGATGAAAACGAATGGATAACGCTTCTGGGAAACAATGCCTTCTGGCTGTAGCCTCCTCCAGGGTTTGAGCCCAAACAAAAAGCAGGGCAGAGACACTGGATGATATTATGTCTCACCCACTGCAACCGCTGTGTGGGTGAATGAAGCACCTGAATCCCTCCCACCCACACGTGTGGGTGACACGGGGGCCAATTCCACAGCACAAGCTCTAAAGCTGCGGAACATCTGAAACTGAAAGGAGAGCACTGCCCTGCCCTTCCTTCCAAGACCTTTCCTTCATCAAAAATGGTCTTTCAGCACTGAAACTGAATGATACATTTCTATAATTTTTCATTATGACTCTACTACAGAAGCACATCTGAGCATTGACGGCCTAATCTTCATTAAGCCCTTCCATCAAGATATTTCCCTTCTTGTGCACAAACACCGGTGGTTTGCAGAAGCTACTGGACTTGAAGATGTGTTTATTACATCCTGCAATTACTGCAGTCCATACCATTTGCAACCCAGAAAAAAGCAAGCTGTTATTAATGAGCTGCACATTTCTTCAAGCACATATATCTAAAACATATAAATACATTGCCTAAAAATATTTTCGTGTTTCATTATATGCAGTTTATCAAACAAAATAGGAAATATCTTTCAGTGACCTGAGAAAACCTTAGTCTCTTGAGAAATCTGTTATATTGTTCTTGTACTCACTGTCCTCAAACAGACATTTTTAGGCTTGAAACCTCTGTATCCTTACAGCTAATACTAATTACTATCAAATATTTATCAATTTTCCACTTCAAAACTGTTCTAGCCGCTAAGCAGGGAAAAGCTATGGTATTATTAAAAACCAAAAGCAAACCAAAAGAATATCCCTTTTCATTCACAGTACATTAAGTGCCTGCAGAGCAACAATAACAATAGCTCTACAGAACCTCCTTTGTAAGGAATTTATAAAAAGAATGGCGCAAGGTATTTCCAGAGTAATTTTACAGTACTATGCAGAAGAAATTAGATTTCGCATTTTCAATTACTCCTGTTTATGATTTTACATTCACTCATGTCTTCTAAGGAGGCTGCCATTTCCACAGACCTGGCATGAAAACAGCACATTCCTGCTGCGCTAATTATTTATCTGATTACATAAAGGCTCAGCTCTTCATATTCTTGAGGAAATCAAGGAATACTCAAAAGATTTGATGAGCACACAGATGGGGCTCTTTCAAAGCAAGCTTTACGAAGAAAAGCATCCAATATTTTGAAAACCCAGCTAGGGATTATGACAGCCCAGCTGGGGTGGGGCTGCCCAAATAATTTTTCATGGTAACTTGCACATACAGAGGTAGATTCAAGAAAGCATAAGCACATGATAATAGCACATGTGTTGGGAGAAATTCAGGTGAGAATAAGGTAGGAATATGTCACTCTACTCCAATCCTCACATGCCATTAAAGCACATTGTATAACACAAAGCACAATACTCAGCAATCTGATGCTCTACAATAAACACAAGGAATCAAAAGTGTAAAAGGCGGTCTGAGCATCTCACTGTCTTCACTCCATTTCATGACCCTCCCTTTGAAGCAGTCCCTCCCCAGCAAGGTGATGACCACAACTGGTGTCCTGGGATGAGCACCAGCTGCCACCTGCAGCACTTGTCCATCAAGGCCCCTGACAGTGTGCAGGGAAGCAAGCTGTTTCGTTCTGCATCCTGCTGTACACTCCTACACACCCACCCTGCTGCCTGCCAGGCAGCCATCGATGCCTCTGTCATCTACAGCATCCTAAAGGTAAGTCATGAGGGAACAGAATAAAAGTCTATAGGCACAGTGTAAGAAACTCCAGCCAAGAACAGCGCCCCCTTCAGCTCCCCTCCCACTCAATCCCACAGAAGCATCCATACTTTCCTCCACCTGCCAGAGCCCAATGCAGCACCATACTCTTAACACAAGGACAACACCTGCTTCTTCCTGAAAAAAAGAGCTGTCTCCTCAGCTCATAAGCTCAGCTCCACCAAAATTACCTCTAAGACCCTTCAGAGGGTTGGCAGCCCCACAAACACCTTGACCCCATGTAAGCCAGCATGGCTAAAAATGCCAACGTGGTGTTCCCAGCACCTGCAGGACTCATTCCTGCTCCTGCAAAATGGCACATAGAGCATGAGGGGAACCAAGCTGAGATAAAACCAAATAAACTAAAACGTCATGGCTTTAGCTAGGCCAGCTCTGATCAGCCTAAGCTGCCACAGAAAAGCATGTGCGGGAAGGGACAAGAAGAAGCAGCTGAAGGTAGGAATGTTGCTTTTGATGGTCTTGTCAGTTTGGTGTACTCACAGCTAGTGAGCAGGGATAAAGAGACATGCAACACCAAAAAGCAATGCTGACCTTCAGTACAAAATAATAAAGAGGGAAGGATAACCCTCTGGAAATTCACCCCTCTGAAAAGCTGTGTGATTTCTGACCAGCATGAGCACTCTAAACTACTCCATCCTGAATGACACAAATGCTGCGTTATCTTTCAGAAGTGGCCATGTCTTGTCATAACCATCTTTTATAATGCAGCTTTCTTTAGCTGCTCTCCACCAGAGCAAACCTGACCATCACAAACCTTTGAACTGCCATTAGAAAGAAAACAGATCTCACTAAGAGAGTCATCCCCTCAAATGTGCAATTTCTACCCAAATTATTTTGAGAAAAGCAATGGACATAAAGTCCTCCTGCTCCAAGGACATGTTCAAGATTCAGAATCTGGCAAGTTCTGTAAACCTAAATGAGGAAAATACATCCCACAGGATGGATGTCTTCCTCTTTAATACTCCCAAGTATCTGATTCAAGTACCACTAAATTGTAAGAAAACATTAAACTCAGGCTTTTTAAGAATTAAGCAAAATGTAGTGATTAGACTCTCTTCCAATGCAAAGAAGTTTAGCCACATAGGAAGCTAAATACCAATGGCAAATGTGTTTAAAATAAAGAAGTTGTTGGTTTGGTTTTCCAACAACTAGGGTTGGTTTTCCACTGTACAACATTTGACTTCTACAAAACATTTTTTCTAACACCTTGGTATGGAGTTAAATTCCAAACTTACATTACTTAGGAAAAAACAGAGGGAGAAGAAAAAAGGGGAAAAAAATCAGACATTTCTTCGACCTAAGATCTTATATAATCACTATTTTATCACCTTAAAGTACTTAACACACAAAAAAAAGAAAACCATGCCATGTCTCAAAGAGCCTGTGTGCTGTGCAGCTTGCCAACACCACAAGATGTATGCCACACTTGCAACGTCCCAACTTGACCTCAATGCTACCAGGCAAGACCATGAGACTCAAGTGTCCGCTCTTACAGCTTTCATTTGCCGATGTAGCTCAGGCTTCATTCCCTGCAGGAAGATGGCATGGGATGCACCCAACTACAATTAAGGAGCAGTATTCATGACCTTTAAAATCAATCCTGTCTCACTTTACTGGGGAGAAAGCACCAACCATGGAAGGTGAAGCAAAAGGTAAGCACTTCTTCCCAGGAGAGCTTCAGAGATGAGGGCGCCAGAAAAACAAGAACCTGGAGCTGCTGTCTAATCTTGATGCCTTCAGCATGGTGAAATTCAAGGATCAAACAGTGTTCTGCTGTAGTTTTGGGGAGGTATTTAGCGTTATGTAAACTCCAGTCTGTTCTGCCACTTCAGCATTTCCAGCTAAGTTAACTTTTAACATTGATTTAGCTTTGCCAGCTAAACAGCTGTTCCAGATAATCTTATTCAAGTCATATCTTTAAAGGTTATACACCAAATTTAACTGGAGCCATAGACGTGTTGGCATACCCACCTAGCTGTAGGTGAATGTTTACATCTCCCTGAGTGAGGCAGACTGGGGGGAGGAGAGGCAGGATGCCTATGTGCCATTTCACGCAATTTGCAGAGAGCTGCAAGGCAAAGGCAAACTGCACGATATACCTGGTAGGGTAAATCAGCCATCCTCAAGTATGTTTCCATTTTCAGGCAGAACGGTGATAAACTCGGAACACCATTCCTAGGCCTTGAAAACTGATGCAGTATGATAGCATCTTTCGAATCAAGCTCTTCCTCTTTCCTGTCAAAAAAACCCAGAATTTAAAAGAAAAAAAAAAAAAAAACCAAAGCAAACAAACAAAAAGAAACGGACAGGTGCACGATACATCAGTACATTAAGCAGACAAAGGAGAAACGCCGGTCCTGGCAGCACACCCGTCAGCCCTTAAGGGGCTGCTGCGGGTTTTGGCTGCCCAGGTCCGGAGGCAGCGAGAGGGCCCAGCCTGGGCCACCTGTGGGGGCGAGCGCAGGGCTCGCCACGGAGCCGCCTCCTGCGCTGCTGCAAAGAGCGAATGGGGGAAAACGAGAGAAAGGGGGGGAAACCGGAGAAAGGGGGGAAAAAGCAGGGAAGAGGGGGAAAAAGAAAGGTAAACGGCAAAAGCACGGTGAAGGAGACCCCAACCCGCCGGCCCTCGCCAACCTGCCCCCGCAGGTGTAAGCGGCTGCGAGCGCCGCCTCGGCCCCGCGGTGAGAGCCCTTGGCTGGCAGCGCCGCAGCCCCGCAGCCTCACCGTATGGCCAGCAGCTCGTGGAGCAGGTACGCG
>VXBI01000307.1:297794-345790 GCA_013397375.1 Toxostoma redivivum | reverse complement strand
AGGGGATGGGGAGGAGAAGGAGGGGATGGGGTGGACCGGGCCGGGTGTGTCCTGCCCTGCCCTTGCGGAGTCCCACGGGCTCGGCAGCCGCTGTCCAGGATTGAGGGCAGGAGACGCCGCGCCACGCTCGGGGTTGGTGTGAGCCTGCCCTATTAAAATGCCCGCCGCACGACCATCGCCGCGCTGCTCCTGCAGGAAGAGTAGCCTCGTATTCGCTCGTATTTGGGACAAAAAACCACCCACTCCCCTGTGCCTGGCCGCGGCTGAGCATTTCCACACTGTGTCTGTCAACACCGCGGCGACTTTCTTATTTTTCACCTCGACTGAAGATACACCTCTGTGAGCAGAAAGGGAAGCAAAATGGCTTCAAAGCAAACCCCTTGGCCCACAAGGTGATGAGATTTTACTGGCATTGAGGGTCTCAGTATTCCATGGCCTTCGGCCTCCCTGCTGTAGTAGGATCTTTGGGGAGCCCATGATGGCAGGAGCAGGACTTCACCTCCATTCTACCGGATGTCCTCGGCTCTGCATATCACACCAACCCCAAAACAGTGCTCTTTGTTTTTTGAGTAATACCACTGCCTAAATTGTCCTTTGTCAAATGCTGTGGTGTGTACATAGCTGCTCCAAAATGCTGCCACAAGTTGGATATTTTATTATGCCATTGGGCAAGAGAAATGGACCAACTTTCAGTGTCCAGGAGAGATGGATGAAGTCTGTGACCAGGACTTTGATGCTTTATCTCAGGATATGGGGCAGATGGGACAAGGAGGCGAATGTGGAAGAGGAGGTCCCTGAGCAAACTCATGAAGTGCAGATCCATATAGTGACTTCTCCTAGTGCCAGCAGTGGCCAGTTTTGCATTTAATATTGTTGTGCAATATCAGTGAGAGCAACTTGAAGCTGTCAGGAGAGCTTTAGGTTGGATGTTAGGGAAAGGTTCTTCATTCAGAGGATGTTTGGACACTTGGAGTAGGCATCCCAGGGAAGTGGTCAGCACAAAGCCTAGCAGAGTCCAAGAAGTTCTCAGGTGTGATTCTTGAAGTTGTCCTGTGCAGGGCCAGGAGCTGGACTTCTGTGGCCCTTGTTGTCCTTTCCATCTCAGGACGTTGTATGATTCTGTGGTTCCATGAACTGTCTCTGCCTCCTACCTGCACTCGCCAGGGAAGGCTGCTGTGCTCTNGACAGCGGGAAGGCGACGATCTCGCCCCCATAGAAGGCGGGCGGCGGCTCCTCGGGCCCCGCGCACCAGCCCAGCGACAGGCTGCGGTTGCGGCTCAGGTCCGCCACGCAGGAGCGCGGCGCCGCCAGGCCCACCCCCCACAGCATCCTGCGCCCGGCACCCGCATCCCCCGCCNGCCGCGGCTGAGCATTTCCACACTGTGTCTGTCAACACCGCGGCGACTTTCTTATTTTTCACCTCGACTGAAGATACACCTCTGTGAGCAGAAAGGGAAGCAAAATGGCTTCAAAGCAAACCCCTTGGCCCACAAGGTGATGAGATTTTACTGGCATTGAGGGTCTCAGTATTCCATGGCCTTCGGCCTCCCTGCTGTAGTAGGATCTTTGGGGAGCCCATGATGGCAGGAGCAGGACTTCACCTCCATTCTACCGGATGTCCTCGGCTCTGCATATCACACCAACCCCAAAACAGTGCTCTTTGTTTTTTGAGTAATACCACTGCCTAAATTGTCCTTTGTCAAATGCTGTGGTGTGTACATAGCTGCTCCAAAATGCTGCCACAAGTTGGATATTTTATTATGCCATTGGGCAAGAGAAATGGACCAACTTTCAGTGTCCAGGAGAGATGGATGAAGTCTGTGACCAGGACTTTGATGCTTTATCTAAGGATATGGGGCAGATGGGACAAGGAGGCGAATGTGGAAGAGGAGGTCCCTGAGCAAACTCATGAAGTGCAGATCCATATAGTGACTTCTCCTAGTGCCAGCAGTGGCCAGTTTTGCATTTAATATTGTTGTGCAATATCAGTGAGAGCAACTTGAAGCTGTCAGGAGAGCTTTAGGTTGGATGTTAGGGAAAGGTTCTTCATTCAGAGGATGTTTGGACACTTGGAGTAGGCATCCCAGGGAAGTGGTCAGCACAAAGCCTAGCAGAGTCCAAGAAGTTCTCAGGTGTGATTCTTGAAGTTGTCCTGTGCAGGGCCAGGAGCTGGACTTCTGTGGCCCTTGTTGTCCTTTCCATCTCAGGACGTTGTATGATTCTGTGGTTCCATGAACTGTCTCTGCCTCCTACCTGCACTCGCCAGGGAAGGCTGCTGTGCTCTGCAACTTTCCTGCAGTAGCTCCTTGCAGCATTTTATTTTGTTCTTCGCTTTTAGCTGGTTGTTTATACATATTCAGTAGCCACAGGCTGCCATGCAAGTATATGTTTGATACTGTGCTGATATTCTGCTCTCAGGAGTCAGTGGGATCAGAGAGGTCACAGTAAATCTCATTCCACATACAGGCTGTGCCCTCCAAAATGTGCTGCACTTCTTTGCACTCATCCTTAGCAAGGTGCTGGCTGAGCAGCTTCTGCACAGCTTTTGGGCCATCCCACATGGCAGGTGATGCACAGGTAATGAAACAAGAGTGGAAAGTGAGAGCAGAAGCCTTCTCATGCCACAGCTGATCATTTGCAGCATTTGGTTTTGTTAAATTCTTACGACAGGGCAATGAAGAGACAAAGAAGAAAAGTGCTTTTCTCTGTTACAGCACCTGCAAATCTCATGCTGAAGATTTGTTTCAAGTGGCAGACAGCCTAATAAATCTGGACTGTCACAGCCTGGTAGCTGGTCTCAGCTTTTGTTCCTGCATGGGAATTGCCTGCTGTGTTACTGATAAGAGGGATCCAGTTACAGATGGGATCTAAGTTTCTGTGAGGGCAGGGAAAGGTCCTGGGCATCCACATCCCAGCCGCTGCTACTGCTTGACTTTCAGAGACAAATGAGCTATCCTAAAATCTGTGGTTTTATCAATGGCCGGCACAAGTGGGGAAGACCTGTGGGGGAGAGGAGTGAGGGAAGGTCCCAGTGCAAACCCCAGAAAAGTTAGGCAAACCTGGATGCATTACTGCAGTTTAATGCTCTGAAGATCAATGCTGTGTTTTGGTAGCCCAGCTTATACCTGGTTGCTCCAGGATTCTTAGAGCAGGACTTTAGTCTGGTGTTTAGCATTTCCTCAGTAAGCGCACTGCTACCCTTCTTTTGGAGGAGGGCTTTATGCTGTGTTAATTTTGGCTGCAGTGTTGCCTGCAAGCTACAAGGGTGCAGAGCACAATGATGCCTCCTAGAACTGTGTGGGAAGCCTCAGCAACAGAGCACTTTTGCCCTATAGTATGTCAGATACAGATCTGCATAGAAACTCCAGCAGCCTTGCTGTCCTGCTTATAAACAGGATTTTTAGAGGTTGTGCTGTGTGGTGCTGACCAGGCCTGGCCAATTAAAAGGTGCAGGTCCCAATGTGACATCTTGTTTGCCAGAGTTTAACAGCAAATAAAGAACATGGGCAGAACCCAGGTACCCTCATATCTGTCCCACACTAGGTTGTCTTGCTAGTGATGCTCTGCCAGCCTTTCTTCCTTCAGGTTCCAAAGATTTCTGCCAGCATGTACTGAATCCACTTGGCCTGGCAGTCTGGTAGTCAAGCTTATCTGCAGGAAAAACAGCAAAAAGCATATCCTTAGCCTGTCTTTTCCCTGGCTGTGGAAGAATGCAGTGTCCATTCCTTCAGGCACTGTTGCCTGTGGCAAATGACTTGTTTTAGAGAGGATTAAGAGGATTATTATCTGGTAGAAGTGCCCATGAGCCTGAGTATTGTTTTCTGCTCCTGTACATTGCAGGTGCCACAGGCTGGGTGGTTCTGAGATGTGGTCTGATTTTCCAAATTTGCCTCAAAGAGGCTCACAAGTGCTGCCCACTGCACTGGCAGCTGCCTCACAGTCTTGCTCAGGGAGGGTGGGAATCCAGTTAATTTAGCATGTTTGCTAAATTACCACTGTTCACTTTTTTGAAGTGGGGAGAATGAGAGCTAACAGTGATATAGTCAAAGCCTGTCTGGCTGCAAACACACACCGAAGTGCTGCACAGTCTGGAAAAGTCATCCCTCAGATACATCACACAGAGCAAAACAAGATCTAATACATTCTATCTGTAATCTGTTCTAGTGTAGCTGCCTAAAGGAAGAGAGTAACAGAATAAAATAAGTAAATTTTTCTAGTTAACATAAATCTCAGCTTATTATATAGCAAGCCAGATTTTTCTTCTGAAGTCTGCAATTTGATTTGGAGACAGAAAGGTACTTACAATGTTACTAGATTCTGCACATTGGCATAAAAACTCTTGATCTTGATGTCCTTGAGTTTGTTGCACATTTTTTAAAACGCCTAAGGCTTCCATGGCAGACTGCCCACGAAGGTGGCGTTGGATGTGGAAACCACAGTCTGAACCCAGTGGTTGTGATGGGATTTTGTGGAGTGCTACTGCACAAGCTGTCCCATCTGTGTTTTAGCTCAGAACTAGCTAAGCTTTTTAAAAATCGGAGCTCATGCTCTGAGCTCATGCCTACCACAGGTTTTACTTTCATGTACTACAGCCAGCTGGGTTTAAACAGCAGTTTCACTCTCCAGATCTCCCTGGGGCTTTAAGAAATAGGGCCACCCATTTTCCACTCACTTCCCACACTGGTATCGTCTATGGCTCCTACTCGCTGTCTCTCTCTTTTCCAAGTGCTCAAAGGTTAGACAGCATGGAGCTTTAAACAGCTCCATGAATCTGTGGGTTGGCTTTACAGGTTGTTCTGCCTGAAGCAAAAGCACCTTGTTGTGCCCTTGCACAGGGACTGGCTGTCCCCAGGTCAGGCTGGGCTCTCACTTCATGTGCTGCTGGGGTCATCATCCAGTGGTATGGAAATGCTTTCCTTCTCTGTGACTTTGAAGTAGCCCAGACTTACTGAGCCCTTCACTGCAGATGGCATAATTTAATGTGTTTTGCGGTGAGGGCTGAGTTTATGAGAGGGTGAAAAAAAGGTTTTTCAGCAGCAGCAGGCTTCCAGGATCCTTCTGAAACAATTACTGACTGCTGCCAGATTGGTTTTGTTGTAATATTAATGATCTCTCAGGGCAGCTTGAGTTTCATAAACATGTCTTTTTAATTATTCAGATAAAAATAGCCAAGATATAAATGCAAAACAGTAATGCTGTGTTTCAGTTTGAATTTAGAAAAGGAGTTAATGATACTTTAATGACATATAAAGGTACAAATGCATAGAAAATGCAGAACATCAAGAATTTAAACTACTTCAGTGCTGTACAGAAGGGTCTGTATGTAAGTCCACATTAAGTGCAATTCTAGCAGTTCTTCAGAGTTTACTTTGCACTTGATGATAAACAAACCCACTTTCTAAGGCAACACATACCCTGAGACGGCCCTGAATGATGTAACTCAAGTTCCTTGCTTTCACAGGGGAAAAAAAAAAGGCTTTGCATGAAACCTCCTGTTTTCTGCAGGTGGAAGTACTCAGGCTGGTAGCTGAGTATAGCTGACTGCTACTCAGCTGACAGACCTACAGTCTCACAATCCTTTAGTTGTTTTTAATTTTATTACTCTGTTTTACAAGATTTATGGACAACTGACAACCCTCACAATGTCATGGGGGCAGTTACATGATTTATATTTAGGTCTTTAATATAAAACTTTCTCAATAGAAAAATAGTGTTGGGAACCTGCTACATACAGATTTCTTGCCATAGCCTGATGCAGTGGTTCCCAGTCTTTGCCCATTTATAAGTGCTCTCTGATTTACAGCATCCTCAGAATAAGTTTTGCAGTATGTCCTGCTGTGAGCTTGGCATCTCAGTTAATATTTAACTAATAATAGAGATGTATGAAGTTTTTGCAGACTTTCTTACACAGATTTCCTTTCCATACAGTATTTACTTTATTCAAGAAATCTATATGGTCTTCAGATTTTATCGTGCTAAGTAAGAATTGATGGGTTTTGTGGGAAAATGAGTGGCTTCAATGCATCTGCCTTAAATTTGCTTGTAACTAGCCTAAAGTGGTAATAGAGATAAAAGCACTGGCTGATGCAGACACTGCAAAATGGAGCAATGTACCATTAGGGAAAACAAATCCTGCCAATCCAGAGCAACAGGGCCACAAAATGGGAAGAGATCATTCTAGCATGACACATTTGTCTGCAAGTAAACTGTCAGCTGAAAGCAGTGTGAGGAGAATGAGAAGGGATGGAAACCGGGAGGAGGAGAGACCCTTCCAGAGGCCGTATTCCTGAGGCCAAGGCTGTGCTTTCATCTCCCAAGAACTCTGGAGATAAAGACAGATAGGAGAGACAGTGGCAGAGCCAATGGCCTACAGTCTGCATCCTGCAAGAAGGTGAACTGTTGTGCATTGTAGAAGGTTTGGAGGATTTTGGTTTATTACAAATCTGGTTCTGGGAAAAAAATGCTTGTTAAGTAATCCTGTGGACAGAAGTTTTTTTCTTATCCACAGGTAAGATTCAATAAGGGAGAGATGCTGCACAACCCATGTGGGAATGCTGTCCTGCCTAGACAGACCAAGTAACGTTTCTTTCATCACCTGCCATGGAGTAGCTGCCTCCCTTAGTTATCCTTTCAAGGGACATCGTCTCATCTGACAACACCTTCAGAAACTTTGATGTCTTCTTCTGGGGCCTCACACGTCCTCTGGAGAAGACAAAAAACAAGATTTCTCCAGAGTACTTCGTCTTCAGCCATAGCAGTGTGACCCAAATCCCATCCTACACACGCGTATTTTTTCTTAGCAGACACTTTTGGTTGGCAGCTTTGGCAGGACTTCTCTTACTACGGTGTGCTGAGAAATGCTGTTCTGGTGATCCTAAATTCAAGGGGTCATTTTTCCTGGCTGCAGAACAGAGGCCTCTGAACAAGTCCATGATTAGAGAACAACCTCAGTATTCCAAAGCTTTGTGCTCCTGAGAGGTTAGATGGTCTTGCTGTTGGGATTGGGAGGGCTGAGAGGATGGTAATGAACACGTACCTCTCTGACATCAAAAGGCAATCTGGTAGTGTGCTTTGTTTAGAAAGAACAACATAGGGGTTTACTGGTTTTTAACATCCCTGAGTGGGAGAGGCACAGTGCTCAGTGTTCCTGCAGCAGTGGCAGGCACTGGGTGGCTGTGGACGTGCCCATCCAGGTCAGGACCTCCTCAGTTACAGCTGGGGATCAAGGCAGGGAGCACCCTGAAGGGGTCTCCCAGGGGCAGCCAGGTCCCATCAGTTTTGTAAAGCATAACTTGGAGGTGGATCAAGGAAGGCAAGGTGCTGAGCTGCCACTTCTGCAACTGCTGGAAGGCAAAACTGGAAATTAAACCCCATGTTTCAGTGCTGGGGCTATGCTTCATCACAGGCCATTGGAGGTAAATCTGCTCATTTACATTTGAGTTGGATGCATCCTTCTGAGGTATCCTTTACTGTATGTTTTGTTTACTTCAATAGTTTTATGTCTGCAGGTTCTATGTGCATATTCTAAATCAGGAAAATAAACACCGTATCATTTTCTCTATCTTCTACTGTAAGATTTTATAATACAACTACCATACAAGGCAATGTTAGCAATTCAATCTCCAAGTTATTTTGGGAATGTTTTTTAGTTTTGTTTGTTTGGGTTTTTTTTTTTAACATACCTCATGAGAATACAACAGAGATTTCAGATTTATTAAGGGAACACTAATGGTCATCACAATCCTTTTAGGAAGAAAAAAAAATATTATATCTTTTTAGAACAAGCTAATATTGATCATATTTCTGGAGTGACTCCATGGGGGAATACAAGCACAATAAAATGGACATCAAAGTATAAATCCTGAATTCCTAATGCACTGAGAGGTGGCTGTGCAATTAATGTTTATGTAAGTCAAGACAGATCAGGTGATTTTACAGTCTAGCTAGAATATAACATGACATTTTATATGGCTTCAGTGGAACACGTCAATAAAAATAAGGTTTACTGTCAACACAAACTTTAAGTGATTAGAATTTTGTCCTATAACCTGAAGAACACCATGAATGAGACATCTGTCCCCAGCTCACAATTAGTAAGTCACCACCTTACCTTCTAGGAGCTCTGCAAGGGTGTAGGCATTTGGAATGAGGCACTGGAGGTTAATGTGCAAAAGCAAGTGGGAGGCTGTGAACATCTGAACCTTTATGCTTCAGTCTGACACAGAGCCACTCTCCCAACCATCAGTAGTTCCTCTTCAAAGGCACACTAGAACCAGACTGCCCTCTATACCTCTACTTCACATTTATCTTCTCCATCAGAATCATACTTATCTTTCCAGGCATTGCTCATACGCCTTCTACTTCTGGCTTTTCAATGCTCTCCCCCATTCCAGGTACTCCTGGGCACCTCTCAAACCCCTGCAAATCAGCTGATACCCCAGTATCAGCACCCACATAGTAATTCATGTTCTGTCACACTTTTTCTCCTCCAGTCTGCTTCATCAGGCTGTCTAATTCCAGACACTGAGTTTTCTGACTTCTGAACTTCTAGACTGCATGGGATTATTCCTTTCAAGCATTTATTAAAAGTGTATGGAAAATAAATTTCTGTTGCCTTTTTTTTAATCCAAGCTGAGATTTCAACATAGTGAAAAACTTCCAAAGCCATTTTCAGAAAAACTTCCAACAAGATATTCATTATTCTTATCTCAACTCACAGCCGCTGCACAATTCCTTCCCCACTCCTTTCTCTCACTTTTTTTCCCCATCCCCGAGGAACCTGACACAGGGTGTTAGTGGAAATTGTCAAGTCCTGCAAAAATGGCCATGAAATGTCACCAGACCACAAAGGAACAATAGGCAATAAGATAGCATAATGGGAACCATGGAAACTTCAAGTTGTATTTTTATTTTAAAAGGAGAGATTAAATTCAGATCTCCTCTGAGGCTCTCATACTACTCCAGTTGGGTTTGAGCACAATTAATGTTTCAATTATTATCTGAATGTGCTATTCCACAATACAGGCTGAGGCAACCTAAAAGCCTACTGCCCCTCAAGGAGCTATTCTGTCCCATCTTCTCCCTATCCATTTATTCCCAGTGCTTACCTCCCAAATGGGACTAGTCCTTCACAGTGGGAAAATTCAGCTCTCTGAACAGCACAACCACCAGCAGCATCCCAGGGAGACATAATAAAAAAAGGAAAGAAAGCAAAAAAAAATATTTACACCTCAGACAAGAATCAGTCTGAGCAAAGAGCTGGGACTGGGACCATGCGGAGCAATGTGGGAAAGATTAAACAACACCACAAGCCAAACCACAGCTGAATAGCTGAGACCACCCAGAACACCATTGCTTGCTCTGCTCGATTTTTTTTTTTCTTTTGCAGGATTAGCTTCTTACTCTAATCTGTTTTGTTGCACGAATAAATGGCTGGTAACAGGAGAGTCAAGGGTATACAACTAGAAATAAACACAGGCTGAAAAAGACCAAGCCGCAAATACAGTTTTTTCCCTATCTCAAGGCAAGAATCACCTCTTGCCTCACCCCTAGTCCAGGGTGCATGCTGGCTGCAATTACATTGCTTTTTTCATGTCCTACCACCACTGTTCCTGTAAGCATTGAAGCTGTGGCTCCAAAAACGTGAACAAGTTGCAAAGTGAAAGACAAAATATTTGCAAATTTATTTTATTTAAATTCTGTCCATTTCAGTAGCATCTATGAAATTTCTGCAGCAGCTGGGATAAGGGAAGTGTGAAAACATCATTGGTTTTCTGTGCACACATTCTAAGATAAAATTCTGGAGCACAAGTGCATAGTACATATTCGCTGCACAGTAGTGAATTTGATTACACTCTGCCAGTTGCACATTTATGAAAAAGGTAGGGATGTAAAACACCAAAATCAGTTCACAAGTGTAAGATATTTTTGTACTCTTTCTTATCTCATTAAAATTATTTCTACCACATTCTATAATTTCTGCATTAAAACAAGGTTGTTTTAAACACAGGAATGAAATATAGCCAGAATAGTTAGGAAAATCCCCATGAGAAAAAACTGAGGGGTAAGGACTGGGGATGGAGCATATCGGGACACCTGGAAACATACTAAAGTTACAAGGAGTTGTTGAAGCAGTCCCAATGCATTTGTCCACACTGCTCTCAAAACTCTCCCAGATTGACAGGACAGCAATACACATGTAGGAGCAGATTAGGTGCTTTTGGTAAGGTTTTTGTCAAAACAAAAGGTATCCATGGATAACCAAGTCCGTGTGCTTGTTTTAAATGCCCATCATTGTTCATTAGGTACAGGATCCCTCTTTTGAGCTTGGACAGAAAACCCAGGCAGCATCAATGGCTTTTTGTCTCATGTGCAATAGAAATGACAGTGAAAAAAACAAAACACCCTTTCCTCAGGTGGTTCACAGTTAAATGAAAAACTGTAAGGAAGTAATAAGTAATTCACTTTAGAGCTGGACTTAATCCTTGTGTGTCCCTCTCAAGTCAGAATATTCTGAATGATGAAAAACAGAAAGGATGAGAAAGCCAGGATAACAGCTAGTCACACAAACATCTGGACTTAAGGCTCTTAAATAAAATAAAAATCAGTTCTTTCTATATGTTTTATAACATTCTTTTTATTTCACTTGGCTCAAAACAGTCTCAAAACAAATCAGTGGAGGGGGGACTGCCTCTTAGGGGATGTTTCTTGTTGGCTACCTCAGGAATCTGTCCAGGTCCCAGTGCTTTTCCGAGCTGCTGGCAAAATTTGAAACAAGGGTCATACAGTTGTAGTAACTTAGATTGATGTTGGTAATTTGGTTAGGGAAACTCACTGGACCACATGATTTAACATGCCTGAACACAGTTAGGAGGAAAAACCACTGGTTCTCTCTTGACTCCACATTTTCTTCCAGCATCACTTCTCTCTTAAACACTGTGCACTACACTGCATGCATGACCAATGGAGCAGAGACTCCTTTGCAAAAGAAAGGCAGTCAAGGAATTATGTATTCCTCCTGTGGACAGCATTAGAGAAACCATTAATGAAATGTTGCAGCCAGTTTCACTGCCATGTTCCAGAAACGTTTACCACAAAACTTCATGGGAACTCAGAAACTCACATGTAATAGCTGTAGAGATAATCTCAGACCGCTTACCTAAGAGAAAATCAAGGGGTGACAACTCAAAACTGCAGCAGCTCATATAGGTACTTAAGTGTAAAAATGAGGATGTTAAGACATCACTGATGAGGCTCCAAAGTTAAACTGCTTCAACTGATAAACCTTTGGAACAATTTTACTGGTGTAGTGGCTTCTCCATCACTGAACTCTTAACATGATGATGAATCTTCTTCTCAAAGCCAAGCTATAGCCCACAGAAATATTATGAAGCAGAACTTACTATCATGGAAGCAATCACACCAGATTCTACTTCTTAATCTTTTTCAGCTATGAATTACTATTATTTACATTATAAATAAACAATATTCTTCTGGGCATCATCAAATCCATCAGGAAACTTGGATCTGAAGGCAACATGCAGATACAGCAAAGCAGGAAGAATGCAAATGTGTAAAAAACTAATTTAGCCCACCACTTCTACAGTAGGAGAAATACACAAGCAACTAAAACAGAGAAAAGGAGAAAAAAAGTTTCATTTTCATCCCTGCAAACAAAAACAAGACACCCTTCTAGCTGTGTACAAGCTGAAAGAAAAAGGAAAGAAATGCATTCATAGACGCACATGACATTTTATTCAGAAAGTTCTGTTTCACTGTAAATTACTTTACCTTACATGGGCTCTAGAACATTAAGAATAAATAGGTATAGCACTGCAGTTACAGGCAGACTGCTAATGTCTCATTCTTCTAGCATGGAGCTCTGGTTGCTTAGTAAAATTTTATCTGCAGCTTCTCTTTATTTAGACAGAGAGAGAACATTGAATAATAGGCACAGATACAAATATCTTTATTGTGAAGGGGCTTTGACAGCTGAGGTAGTCTAGTCTGAGAGACTCTTCTTCCATTTCACAGTTGCCTCATGTCAACTGCAGAAACAGCAGGACTCAACAGTAAAGGTTTGCTATTTTGTTTCCTCTCCTCAGGGAGAAAGGTGTATTACAGAAAAAAGTGTTTGTAGATCTTAAGTGTTTCATATCTTTTTACAGAGTTGAGTATTTTAAATACTTAAGGCATTTTATTTATTGTACAGCATTGTGGTTTTTAACTCACTCTACATGCCATTATTCTATGGAGATCTAAGTCCCAGCAGGACTGAAAATGCCACCATGTCATAAAGTTTCCTCCAAGCTACCAACAGAATCATTTGCATTTCCCTGTCCAACAATTTGAAACTACTTTCTCATGAAAATACATATTCTTTAAAAGCTTTGCTCATTTCAGTCTTAAAAGATTCCTGAGATAGTGGGCACATGTTTTTTTTTGAGACCCTAAATATTTGGCCAAAATCAGTGCAAGTATTATTGATGCAAACAAGAAGCTTGTTGTTAGCAAAGGTTTTATTGCGTCCATCTGAGCAAAAGCTCATTTTCTGTTCTGGTGACAGTCCATCACCACACATATCAGACAGGGCTGTCTGGGACAGTGCCAGCTGTGGCTGAGCGCTGCTGGATGTCTGTCTCTGGAGGGGTGTCTGTGGTATGTGACTGTGCCCGAGCCCCAGCCTTCACTGCGTGCACTGCGTAGTTCAGGCTCGTGCTCTCCATCCAGCGCCAGGAGCCCGAGAGTGGATTATACAACATCCCACTCATGGTCTTCACTGAAAAACCATCTAGGAAAGAAAGAAGCCATATAAACCAACGGATGTTCTTAAATATTGTACGTCACTGCAACATCAAGCTCTTTAGAACTGCAAGTCTGAAGCATACTTTTTCCTCTGGGCTGGGGAGGAAGCTGGCCTTTGTCAGACCCTCCCACATGCAGTGCCACTGGCATCGCTGGTGACAGCAGGTCCTGCTCCTGACAGTGACTGCAACAGCTCTGTGCCAGGCCATGCACCACCAGCAGCTACAGGGCTCTGCTGAAAAGCCCAGCCTCACACCTCCTCATCTGGCTGACTGGTAACATTTTCTGTAGGTGGAGACATGCTTCAGGTAGACATCACACGCTCCAAAATCAATATCTGAGCACATCTTTGCAAGCATTCTTCAGATTCCCTTTAGGAATGGAAAAATGTAAGAAAAAGGCACATGAATGCCATCAAGGACTCAGTGCAAATAAAGAATGATTTATCACTCCCGGCTGAGCAGCTCAGTTCACTGCATGGATCTGCTGTGTCCCAGCAGGATACAGGGTAGAAGGCAGAAAACAAACATCTTATTAAAAAAAAAATCACTCCACTGCACCTGCTTCTCCTTTCAAAGGAAGAACTGAAAGAACCACCAGTATGTGAACCAGTATTAGTCATATTCCTTATGGCATCACTGCAAAGTGCCAGGAAAAGACATTTCCAAGAGAACAGCTCCACTCATACTTCAGCTTCTTTGCAGTGAACTAGAGCAAAGTGAAATATTTGGTGAGAGGGTTTTAAAACATATGTGATGAAGGAGGGCAATGGACAGAAGTCTTCCCAGCTCAGTGCTTTGTCTATTTTAAAAGCAATCAGACCAAGGTAATTTAATTAGAAATAATTAAAATCTGTATCACAGAGTTTCTCAGGAACTGACTAATGAATTTGTGCTAGGTTTGATCTTCACATTTTGGAAGAAATCTTTTAGTAACATAATATGAATAGAGAACATGGAGCAGCAAACCAAAAATAAAAATGCCTCCTCCCAAAGGAAAGGCAACAAACAATGTAGTGGCAGCAGTGCAGCCCCAGAGTGCCAACACAGTTATTTCCTCAAACCTGACCTAGAGCTTATGAACCACTTCAGAGTATACATTCTGTCACCAGAACACAATGGAAAACACTGGAATTTTTTTATTTAGGCTATTAAACAGAGGGCAGCTACAACAGTCATTTTGCTCAAGTAACCACTGCATTCTTAGGATTACATTTGATATATTTTATGCAAAATCCAGTAAGCAGCAGTGTCTCTAAACCAGGAATGAAACTCTTAATATACAACTGTTAACTCAAACAGTAAAAGTGTGTATTGTTGCTAGCACTCACCCCACCTAACTCATCCCTTTGCCATTTCTACAGGGACCATTTGGATATCTCTCTGCATTCCCACTATTTGGCATGAAACTTACTTGATTCCAGGAGGCGCTCCAGCTCTTCAGGGGGAACAAATTTCTCCCATTCATGTGTTCCTTCTGGTACAATCCCCATTATTTTTTCTGCAACCACAATTCCCAGGACATAGGACAATTGTGTTTTATTGATTGTTGTAATGAATAAAGAACCTTCAGGCTAATTAAAATATTAAAATGTTCAATTAGAAGAATATTTTGGTTTTTAAAATTGTAAATTTAATTAAGACAAATAATTTGTCTATGTCAAAGTCTTCACAATGCAAGAGTAAGAAGCAATTTCATCAGGATAGACATTTATAACATTTTAATAAAAGGAAGAATATAATGTTCTATCAGTATGTCTCAGGAATCTCCAAAGAATCAACATAATCAGGTCTTGGGTAGCCTAAAAACTATTCCCTAGCCCAAAGAACACCTAGAAAATTCACTTATAATATTTCCTGCTCAGGAAATGGATAAATAAAAGGTATTAAAGCATGTACAATTTCTATTGTTAAAAAAACAAAAACAAAAAACCAAAAAGCCCAACAAAGCAAAAAACCAAAGTAAAACCACAAACTGCTTTTTTAATTGAAACCAAAGTAAAATGTGAAATGCTTCCTTAATTTTTGAGACTGCTGAATGCCATGCCATGCTTGTTTTAATAATTACATGGGCAAAGAAATAAAGCCAGAAACAAATTCTAAGTCCTTAAAGGATTGTTTGTTAGAAATGAGGGATAATTTCTTTGTCCCTAGCAGGCTAAAATTTAGTAGTGTGTTCCATTGAAATAATTTGTATTTCTTCTGATGGCCAGAAAGATAAAGAGATTAAAGAACAGCTCCCACTTGTGGGCTGAGCCTACCATCTTTCTTTGCAAATGAACTAGTATCAAGATGAATAACCACCTGATTATCCCCAAAGCTTAACTAGGAACCTTTAAAAACAATCTAGGATCTTATCTGATGTGATGCTAGTGCTGGAATAAAATCTTGTGTCAGAAACATCATTACAGAGTTCCCATGCAGTCTGAGCCAGAGCTGTCCATCAACAGCAGCGCTGCCACATTTTCTCTCACCTGAGTGAAATCAGATGCACTCAGACTTCTTAAGGTCCTGATGCAATGCAAACCTGCAATGCTAGGTAATGCCTTAACACTTTCCTGAGGCTGAGTTGGGGAAATAAATTTCCCCTAACTGTGGTTACTGAATTTGGGAAGATGTATTTGCATCATGAAGAAGAATGGAAGGCACTTCTAGAATATGCTTCTGACTTAGTGGAGAAATGTGTTTTCACACTCCTTTTAAAAAAACCACAATAATAAAAGAGAATAAATATTCCTAATAATGAAAGCAAAAACTGTCTTACCTTTAACACCTGAGAGCAACACTTGATAAACGTTTCAAGGTCAGCCACATGCTCCACTACTTCAGAAGCTACAATTACATCAAAGGTTTCCATAGACTCCTCCACAATCTCCTCCAGTGAACTGGACTTGTACTGTATTCTCTTGGCCAGGACCGGATCAAATGACTTGTGCTGATCTGCTGTTCTAATGTTGTCCTCCACAGGATCAATTCCAGTAACTGAAGCTCCCAGTCTACCTAAAGGCTAATAAAAAAGAGTGCAATTTATTCTCTGCATGAAAACAATTTACTTAGAGGTTTCTGAAACTTTGCAATGTACATACAAGATGTAGAAAGCATCAAAACAAGACAAATAACAGTAAATTATGAGCTCTGATGAGAGAGTTTTATTTTAAATGTTTATTAAAGCAAAAACACCCTTAGATTTTGGAAAGGCGGTGTTAATTTTCTTTAAAAATTATATACTGGACTATGCACACATCTAAACTGTCTTTTAGAATAAGTTGTTCTCAATCCATTTTGTTACACCAAATAAAGATTTCTTCCACTACTACTCTCTGATAAAGGAAAAACAAAGGGGGAAAATCAACACAGTAATTAAAGGGGGGAAAACAATGCTGTATTTAATTACTGTCATTACTTTCTTCAACATCCACCTGTAATAGTAAATCCTCATATCTTTTTAATGGTTACTTAATATATTATTATCTCTGTGACTTTCTCACTGCTGAGAACTAAACACTGATGTTTACTAGGATAGCATCAGCCTTGGCTGTCACTCAGGTTTCTCCAGTGTCTTCTTACTCCAAGGTTAACACCGTAGTCATCACCTCTTCTGAAACTGAAACAGGCTGCAGAACATGACCACAAGTATGATATTCCAACCTGAACTTCGCCAGTTGTTCAGCCTGAGAAGGTGATGCAGCACACCAACTTTGCCAGCATTGTTGGAGAGATCCCTCTCAACAGACTACAAGATTTTGCTCAAAAGAGGAGAAAAAACAAAGAAAGAAAACATGCGAGAGATTCAGGTCCCTTTGTAACATCTCACTTCAGATGCTGATGAAGTTCCCAGAGTAAGTCAGCCAGATCTGTAACCCTAAATTCACAAACCATCCCTAGTCCATTGATGGGACACAACACTGTTTGGAGCCTCTGTGGACAGTGTTCCACCACAAACAGTAACTTCTCAGTACCAAGTTTGTGCAGACTTCTCTGCCACTGAAACATCAGTCCCTGTACCACAGCAATCTCTACTGACATAGGAGGGGTATTATTTGGGTGCTTGATGTTATTCCATGCATTTCCCATGAGATCAAATCAAAGATGAGAATCCCCATCCCATGTAAAACACTGAAGATAAGCAATTCAAATAAATGAATGTGTAAGAACAACTTCATAATAAAAACTACTTCTTTGGTAATGAGAATGCCATGATTCCAAGTATTCTTGCCTAGACTCATAAAGTGAAAAAAGAAAAGAAATATTCAAGGATTTTTTTCATCATTCTTGCCCTCTCCTTTACTTTACAGGGCTTGAAATCTTATTTTCCTGATTTAGGCTCTCACAATTTTAGAATTTCTCATTACCAACTCCCTCATTCTCTGTAAACCACCACCACTATGCTAACCAAATACTCTATGGGTTTTTTTGCAAGCATGCACTGCACTCTACTTAGTAACTAACGTACCATAGAAGAAAAAAGGTCCTCCTTGGAGGATTAGAAATTAAGAGTGTAATTAGTACAACCTTGCATGCCTTTTAACAAGAAAACAGAGCACACTGTTTCTTACCTCACTCAGCAGTCCTCCACCACAGCCCACGTCAAGAATCTTGATTCCAGAAAGTGGATTTCCCAGATGATAATTACTATTCATGCTCAACAGAGTATCTCTGAAAGAAAACGAATGTGATTAAGGTCGAATCCACAAGGTGCTTTAGTAGATGCAATACGTAGTTATCTTAAGTACTGGTAATTGACTTTTTTTTTTCCAATATTCTCTGAGGTCATGCAGAAATAGTACATATAAAAAAAATCTGTCTTCAAAACCATACCTAATAAATGGCACTCTAATATCATTCATAGAATGAAGGGCTGCATATTCTCCTTCTTCATCCCACCACTTATGTGCAAGGAGCTGGAATTTTTTAATTTCCTTTGAATCCACTGAAGAGTGTGAAGTGCTGAAAGGTCTCTTCACAGTGAACCTAAATAATCAAAGCTGAATGTCATTAAACCAATACTAATACTTTATGTCAGCTGAAATATGGGAAAAACAAATACTTCATTGGAAAATGCAAAAAGGTAAAACTCAGGTTTCTTTAGAGATTCAAGTTATACTTGTTTAGTAGCATACAGATATTACACATTGTATGGGTAACATATCTTCCCAAACAGATGGCTGCATGCCTGTAATTTTTAAGCTGGCAACTGTTTTAACAAGAATAGGCCACATCAAACATTCAAACATATGAGATATAAAAATGGCTCCATGTAACACTGTCACGAAATCAAATTAAATTGTTACAGAAAAGGGTAGCCCTTATCACACAGGGTTATTTTAGATACAATACTTACATGTTGCTTTTCATTTCAGTCAGAGAGACAGGCAAGGTACTAGTGGATTTCAGTTGTTTTTTCCTATAGTAGTCCTGAAGGACACCTCTCAGATCTGTCTGAAAAGACAGATCAGCATGGTCATCTGCATAAATAAAGGACAACCAAATGGAAAACATCAGCTTTACAAGAAGTCAAAGGCAAAATACAGAGTTGTAAGAGTGCTGCTCTAGCAGAAGACTAACCATGCAAATCTTTGCACATTTGCTCACTGCTGTACCTTATGGAGTTGGGGATTAAATAAAAGAATGTATGCTAGTTCACCACCCCTGTACTCCTCAAATTATGTACAATGCCACGTTCAGAGTCTGAACGGAAAAGAGATTTTTATGCAACTGAAATGCTTCCGTTAGTGTGAATTTCCCGAAAATATTTACTCTGACCGTGAGCTGTGCACACACACGCGCTCAGCAGCGCTGGGTTTATTATGTGTTAGAGTGAGACATACACAGCTGCACACTCATTTTACACTGTACGAAAAAAAACCCTCACGGACGGTGCACAGGCAGGCCAGGGATAATATCCTGCAATTGTTCTCCACTCCTGCTTAGCCCACGCAGGGCTCTCCCTAGCACGGCGAACACTCGCCCACATCCAGGCGCTGCCTGGTGACCAACAGCCCCCGAATCACAGCACTGCCTCGCTGCACCCAGAGTAAACCACCCCATAAAGATGATTTTAGGCCGCAGTGAGCGATGCAGCGATCTAGACACCTCTGGACCGCGAAGGAGGCGACAGGGGAACACCACCTTCCCGACGGGAGGTTTGCGGGGCCCGCCTGNGCGGCCCCCGCTCTCGCCCCGCCCCGGTCCGCGGCCGGCGGTGCCGGCTGCCTCGCCGAGCGGGCGCCGGAAAGGTTCCGCCCGGTGCTGGGGCCGGTGCGAATGCCAGGCCCCACGGTGGCACTTGTCGCTAGGGGTTACCTCGAGCGACTCTGCTTAAATGTGTGCCCCCTCGTTCCCTTGTCTTGGAACACGGAAAGACCCGCAAGCAGAGGCTTGTTCGGATGACACAGCGACGAGCCCACAGCTTTCAGTCCCTTTCACTACTGAGAAACACACCGGACTTGCAGGGCACGGCACAAAGTGCAAGAGTCCTCGCTTCGAGGAGGGCGCAGGAGGGCGGAGATCCCAGCAGCCGGCACTGCAGCCTGGAGCAGAACCTCTGGCTCGGGCATGGCTGGGCCTGGGGCAGGCTCCTCATGGGAACCAGCCAAGCTGGCATGCTGCTGCCTCTCTCAGACGCTGCCGTGTCAAGGGTTGAGACGAAGTCCAGGCTGCGGTGCAGGAAGGAGAAGACTTCCTTCCCGGCACCCTCGCAGGCACTGCTGCCAAGGGCCCCGAACTGAGGTTCAGGAGAGCAGCCCTGGCAGTTCAGGGCTGACACACACAAATGGAAAAGAATTAAGCCAGTTTATATAAGATTAGTTTTCTGACACTTTATTGAGGTGCAGGTCCAACAAGAATGCCCAGTGAAAACCAAAGCTGTCTGGAAGGTAGCAGTGCAGAGCAATGCAAAAGAAAGCCGTGAAAGCAGAGGTGGCAGCACTCCTGTGCCTGCCAGGCAGATGATCACCAGCTGGGTTCCCTGCCTTGCTGTGCAGATGAAGGCAGGAGGCACGGCCAGCACAAAGCCAAGGGCAGAAGCATCCTCCAGGCTGCAGGAAATTTGGAGTAATATAACCAGTCCTGGCTTGATTTCTCTATAGTGCCACAGCCTGCTTTATGAAGTGACCTTGCTTGGTACTACAACCCTTACTGCTTGAAATCTACCTGTTTACAGGTCTCCTGAAAATACAGTATAATTAATGTAGTAGTTAAAGTTTGTTTTCTTTTTAAAGCTAAATAAGGACTGCTGAAAGGGCTCAAAAAAGCTTGTCTCGACAGCAAATAAATATATGGCAAACCTGCTTAGTATGTACCTGCCTCACTTTTCTACTCACCTGCTTTCTATCCAACAAAGCTCACAGTGCACTGGAGCTGCGAGTCATTAGTAACATCTCAGAGCTACTGAAAAAAGCAGAGCTCCAACAAATCCTTTGTGCTAGGAGAGTCCCCTTAAGAGACAAAACTAAGCCTTCCTTCAAAGCATGCATCCACATATTTTTCAAATTTATTCCTTGTCATTGATTTAGCAAAGCAAATGCAAAATCTGAGCAAGAGAGCCAAACCTTACATTGCCATTGCTTTTATATTTGTGATTTTAAAATTGGTTACAAGCAAGTAAATAAATACATGCACACTGGCAACGTATTCTACTTAACAGGACAAGTGTGTTTGACACTAGAAGTAGCTATTCCATGAGACACAGCCTCAAATACAGAACAGTTTTTGTTATTGTGCCATATTTCAAAACACATGTAGTTGCTCAGTCTTTAAAGTCAGAATATTTATTCAACTACTCTTTTTTGGCCTATCCATGGCCACAGCTAAGTCCTGTTCTTATATGGTGTAGAGGGTACCTTGGGGCACATATGGACATTGGCTTGGTTGTATTCACTTTCTCAACAATTTCCATGGAAATCATTGTTCACTTGATTCCACACCATTCCTTATTTATTAAAGAAGTTTTCAAGGGAAATGCCTCCAAATGTCATGTTGCTGCACAACATTCAAAATCCTATGTATTGCTTTCCTGTAGTGCACTGAAATATTTTTTGCAGCATTCATTTTAAAATGATACATTCCCATTTTTGTATGTATTTGTACATTTTAGGATCACTTCAGATGTATGGAATTAAAAGAGGGGTTGTTATTTTAACATTTTAGGTGGAAGACATTCCTAAGGCGAGTTTCCAACACCCAAAGAAATTTAATGTAATGCTGACACGAGTACCAATGTGTATTTAATTAATGAGTGATGAGTAGGCCGTTATAGTAAGATTTATGAAACAGTTAGATACAGAGATCGTATGCTCTTTTTATTGGCATACAGTCACTACCCATATAAGTGCATTTGTGTCAAAAAAATAATTTTCATATTTACAGGAAGTGATGGAATTCCAGTTGTTGGCAGAGTATAGAAAGCTTTTCATACACAATCGTTTTTATTATTAGACAGAGAATATAAAATCTGAACTGAAAATCAAATTCAATGCATCCTGGAAACTGTATTCCTCAACAGCTTTTCTTAAGCTTATTTCTAGTCTCCTTCTGTCTCTCACAAGATATCCTTCTAGGATATTTCTGAACTGTTATGCTACCTACTTTTCAAAAACTCCTCACTCTTACCCAGAGCCGAGAGTGTAGTGAGATTAGATCAATACATTGTTATTTATATTCCTACCAATGCAAGCAAAAGTTGTGTGTTGCAAAATTATGCCTTATTTTGCTGGTAAATATGACTGCTTACTCTATGTGAAAGATATAATTGAGGGGGAGTGTTATAATTTATAACCAATTATTTATCTGTAACTGTTTTGATAAGCATGCATGTATTCACTAGCAATTAGTTTGCTTATTAAACTGATAGTTAAAATGTATTTCTTTGCACTGAAGCAGTTTATTTCTGCATCTTATTTATGAAAAAAATTACAGCGGAAAAAAGCTGCATAGCTGACTTCTGATTTAATTAAATGGATTAATCTGTTCATGAAGACATGCTTTGCAAGTTGCCTGTACTAGTACAATTTTTTCTTAGAAGATACAGCCAATCAAAGAGAACTTACTTTGATGTTAAGCCTTTTACCTTTTTCACAACTGGTGTCATACCAGACCTTTTAGGCACAGATCGCTCCCTGAATTTGTGTTCTTCTGTAACAGTCACTGGCCTAGAGTTGGGTATTGTTGGTTTGTTTTTTAACTTATGTTATTTCACACTCTTGTTTCTAACAGCAATAGTCAGTTTCCTTAAGTAGGTAATCAGTGACCTCTTTCATTTAATGGTAATATTAAAATAAAAAATTAGTGGCATTGCTAATACATCAATGTATTAGCTTTACACAAGTCATTAATTCTTGTGACACTAAGAACCAGCTTTAATATTTACAATGCATTTAATGCATGTGCCAAAATGTAAAGTTAACCTATTGTCAGTTTCCAGTGTGTACTGAATGACATTTATAAACATACTCCATAAAAGCATCTAAAATTCTGAGATGTGTGTAATATCCCTGAACATCCAAAGATCTCTCTGAAAACTGGGTGAGGAATATAGTTCCAGAGCTTAACACCGCCACGTGAGATCAGTTAATCGCACATATTCCTAATGGGGCTCAGTCTGTTTAACTTGTATTACAGTCACCCATATTTTACACACAGAGCATATAGTACCAGCTAGACCAAAAAAAAGGGTTATTAAAAATCTATTACACATATTTAAAGAAAAATAAGATGTCTTTTCTCTGTTTTTCCACACCCCCAATAATCTCATCATGTCCATGGATTACAAGTGTTTCACGTTAAATCTTTTTCAAGTACTTTAAAAATCTGTTATACCAAAAAAGCTGCCTTTTTCTTTTTGTTTTAAAGTACTTTCTACCATTTACCACAAAATTCAGGTGCAAGAATTTTAAACAAAAAATGAACTAAAGAGCTTTATTGACATCACAGTACATTCAATAGTAATTTTAAGAACATTACAGCTGAAAGAGAATGGCCTGTTTTATAGTCTTAATAAGCACTACCGTTCTTGAAAAAATGTAATACAAAGAAATCCTATTAGGTATTTAATTCTGAGCAGCATTTGGAAAAAATACACTTATTTACAGATAAAAAAAGGATTCTGGTTTCACCTACATAGCCACAATGTGCCTCTATAATGAGACAAGCCTTTTATAACTCATGGAATTTTTAAACATCATAGCACTGGTGCCATAAATTCCTCAGCGTTTACGACGGAGAGGAGTTGTTGATCTGAAAAATAAAGGAAAAGTGGGAAAAAGTTAATTGGAAAAAATAAAAGACCCCCAAACCCACACACACTTTAGGCTTAGTAATTAATAGTTTTAAAAGATTTTCCAAAGTTACTTTTGCCTAAGACAAAAAGTTTAATAAATACCATACTTTATTAAAAAAGTTCATATGCCGTACACATGAAGATGAATATAAAAAAAAACTTTTTAAAAGTCAGACAAAATACTTAAAAAGTATACTACCTTGATCGTGACTTAGACTTGTGTTTGCGGCTTGCCTTCTTACCAGACCTTTGAGATTTCTCCATGGAGCATGACCGAATATGCTTCGATTTTTTAGCCTTCTTTTCTTTACTGCTTCCTGGTGATTCAGAACTACTCCTTGCACTAGATTCAGAGCCTGATCGTTTTTTGCTATCTTTGGTAGTAACTTTTTTGCTTTCTTGTCTGGAATCCTGTCTTATTATTTTCACACAGATTGAATCACTGCGAGAGAAAGTTCTTTCGCTGTCTCTTTTTCTCTTTAATCTACTGTCATCATGATTGCCAGCCTTACTTTCTTTTTCCTCTTTTTTGGGCTTATCTTTTCTTTTTTCCTGATCTCTCTCCCTTTCTCTGTTCTTTTTTTTGTCTTTATCTACACCTCCACCCTGCTCCTTCTTCCTTTCTTGATCTTTACCCTCACTTTTATGTTTGTGCCTATTTCCAGTAGGGCTTCTACGCTGGTCTTCAGCTTTACGTCTGTCCCTGCTCCTGCTGCGGCTTGCACGGTTGGCTCGCCGGTCTCTTGAGCGGCTGCCACTTCTACGTCTATCCCAGCTTCTCTCTCTCGAAGGACTCCGATTTCTCCGCCTCTCCCCTCTTTCAGCACTGTGATTTCTACTAGATCTTCTCCTTTCCCTTATTTTCTCCCTGCTCCTACTCCTCTCTCTCCTGTTTCTATGGGAATAACTCCTGCTTCTACTGCGCCTAACTTTATGTGACGGCGTCCTACTGCGACTGTGTCTCTTCTTCCTTTTGGGAGAGGAAGAACGTGAAGTGCTGCGACTGCTACCTGAGCTAGTGCTATATGAAGAACTGGATACTGTGCTGCTACTGCTGCTGCTCCTGCTATTGCTGCTGCTGCTACCACTGCTAGAGCTTCTTGACCCACTCCTTCCTGTCCTCTCTTTACCCTCTTTCTTGAGTTCTACATCAGGTGCATTTGCATTTGGAGATCTCTTCTTTTCATGAACCATATCTGCTTCAATTTCTTTTGTCTCCTGTGATGCTAAGTTACTATTTTGTTCTTTGTTGATAAATTCATTCATCTCTTTTGAAACTTTTTCATTTTGTAGCTTTTCTTCTGAAAAAAGTATACAGCAAAAAAAAAAGCAATTAATTTGGAGCCATGTCAGTAATTTCCACACCATTACATTGACAAAACCAAGTTTCCAGGGACCTCTCATAATACTTATAATTAAAACACTGCCACCATACCAACTACTTTAAAAACCGCTCTTTTTTTTTTTTTCTTGTAATTCTAGAAAAGTTGTCCTCTCGGCTTAAAAAAAGTGGAGAGCCCAGTCATTTTAGAAGTCTTGATGTTATTTCATGTTTTAGTGGTTTAAGATGAAGTTCTCAAACAAATATCCTGGAACACCAGAACTCCGAAACTGATCTACACACAGGACTTTTATCTTTGGCAACCTTTCTGCACACATAATTCTTCCTTTCTCCTTCCTATAAGACTCCTCATTGGTACAGCAGGAAGTACTGATGCTTCCTGCCTTTCTTTGAGGCCCATTCATCTGGGTTTGAGGATTACTGTCTGGTCTGAAGAAGTTGTATTTCTCTCCTAGCGAGACCCTCAGAGCATTTCCCAGAGGTTTCCAAAGTAAAAGTTATTTTTATTCAACTTGGATCCTTTGCATCACTGCCAACTTTACTTCCCCATTTTAAATTGAATCCAGAAAAAATAAATGACATACATTTTTTGCCTAAAAATGGCCTTTTGATGTGGGCCATCATTTCCTGAACTAATTTAGGGAACAAACTGCATCCAGAAACCCAGAGTGGTCCAAATGGCAACTAATGGTCAAATTTAACCCAGAAAACAATTCCAGCTGGTCCCCAAGTTATTAGGCAATTCAGGCAGAACACAGTGTATTTTAGAAAATGCTGTATTATCCATTAAAAATAGTCTGCCTTTCCAAAACACTGCTGCAAATGAGACTCTGCACTAGCATTCTTCAGTATTTTGCATGTATGGAATCAGCTGCTTTACACTCTAGTTTTGTATTTCTGCAAAAAAATCCCATGGAGATGTCTCCACACTGACATCTGGCTTCCTGCACTAGGAAGACAGAGGTCACAGGCCATGACTCAGTCACTCTCCATATGGCTATCCTTTTATGCATACATCTTCAAACACTCAAAGAGAGACAGGAATATGAAGAAAACCAAAAGCTTAGCTAGTCCAGCCTTCTATTAAGGGCTCCATATGTCTTATTTTCAGGCCTTAAAATAAAAAGTTAAAGGAAGAAACCATCAATTTTAAGTTCTATCGTAATAGCACTTTCTCCTCCAGCCTGTGAACTTGGTTCATGACTTCTTCACATTGCATACATCTTTAGACAGCTCTTCAGCACTGGGAGGTGACCGTACTACCCTTTTGGCCTATGTTATTTGTACAAAAGAACAAACCTTACTTTGCATGGAGAAGCAGAAGTAAATCACAGGGGGTTGGGTTTTGGTTCTTTTTAATTTGAATTAAAAATATGTTATTTATAAATTTAGTTTTGTATGTTTTTGCTTTAAATGTGTTTCTTCGCCATCAATTTACATATACTTAGTAGTAAACTCCATATACAGCAGCACAGTAAGAAGACATTGTATGTACCTTCTAGCTGTTTTTCTAGCAGTAGTTGCTGTTCTCTCTCTTTTCTCCAAAACGCTTCCTGTTTTTGCCTTATTCTGTGTCGTAATTCCTCATCATCAGTATCAGATGATTCAGAGCCTCTGTCACTCCTCTCATCTTCACTGTCTCCTGATCCATAACCACCCAGTCCACCTGCATGCATAAAGTCCAGTCTATCACGAGGAAAGATTAAGCTTTGTTCTTAATACTTCTGTGAGGCAAAGAGGAGAGTAACATTGCCCTTCCTTCACTTCCTTGTCTCTGAAGAAGTCACTTTATTCTGGTAAGTGCCAGTGCTGTTTGCCAGTGTGTTCAAGGCCCCCGTATCTGCATTGATGGTCACTGTCTGCTTCTACTCCTTCTGGAACAGCTTGTCTATTTTCAGCAAGCAACCACTGTGACCATGGTGCTTTTTTCCATTGTATGGAAAGGCAAAAAAGCTCCCTGTGGAGACTGTAACAGTGCCTGCCTCTGCATCAGCAACAGGACAGAAAATGCCTGGGATCTTTCCCAGAAGACATCTCTGAAATGACTTCAGCTGCCTCCATAGTCCAAGGCTACAGAAATTCTGAATGCCATATCAATTTTTCCATATGATTTAGAAAACACTGCCCTTTGACAGGTAAAGAGATGGAATAGAAACAGACTTTCTTCTCCCCAGAGATATTTGTAACTACTGGACTGATAAGGATAAAGTCAATTTAAACATCTGACATGGATTTCTTTCAGTCTGAGGTCCTTAGGATCTTTACTGAGTCAGTTCTGAAACATGAATACTTGTGATGATAACATTCAATCTAATTCATCAATATTCCAGTAATGAACACATAACTGATCACTGACACTGCTGCAGTATATTTTAGATGATAAAAATCATGTTAGGAGAAATCTCTTGCAGGTGTGTCTCAAGATGGAATTTCAATCTCTCTTTCCTGTGTTGTTTCTGGCAGTATATGATATGGGAGCCTTTGTGTTTATGTAGCTTTTCAATAAAATAATAATTACAAAGATTATAATATTTTTTATTTATAGAGTTTCACATTACTTTTCTATCAACTTTCCCCTCTGGTTTGTATGGATCAAAACAGAAGAAAAGTATGAAATAGTATTCCTTTCTTTGAAGGGTGCAGTGTGCTTCTGAAACTATCATACTTTGAAAAGTAAGGAATTTTTATCTAGAATTTTTATGCATTTTCAAAATTAGGGCAAGGTTCTCATAAACTAAATCACACTGCCTAGTCCTGTACTCCAGCAATTATCCCACTTATATATCAGTAGGATCACCTGTGGAACAAACAAAGGTGCTGATAAAGTTATCAGAAAGTGACCCATACTCCTGGCAATTAAAATCTAGTTTCAAAACGCAATTTCTAGAAACACAAGGCAAAAGTGAAACTCCCCCTTTAAGCCCTCTCAAAAATAAGGAACATACTTACCGAGTCCAGTGAGGGAAGCCAGTGCACTGGACTGTGCCAGCTGTTTTGCAGGAGCTTTGTATCACATCAACAACAGGAACAACATGTTAACACAAATAGCCACGATTTCATAGTCATGAGTCTATGGTATTGTTAAATCTACTACTATTGCTGTTCTTTGGAGGGAGAGAAGAAACATTAAAAACGCATCATCCATTTAAAACCACTTCTAGATTTTCTGACCATGAAGATTTAGAATTTAACTGCAAATTAACAGTGAACAGAAAAAACCCAAATATATACTCATAAATCACTTTCCAAGTTACAGCATCTGCACAGAATTTTCAACTTCAGTAGTTACATACTTAGATTAACTCTGTTACGTTAAAATAATCTGTTCTGTAAGTACAATACATGTTAATAGTGAAAGCAAATTAATTACTAATTGAGGACTCAAAGTTCATCTCTTTTCACTTCTGAACAGCTTTGAGATAAAGATGATAGTAGTAAGGAACAGCTACAACTCAAGAGCCATTGACATACAGTTACCATTTTAACTTAAATGAATTGTATGAAAAGAAATGGAATAACTCAAGTAACTCACAATACACTGCACAGGACGACAGTACATGATTACTGGATTTGAACTCTACCAAGTTGGATGCATTATAGTGGAATTATTCTTGAGGAAGAACTATGGAGGTTAAATGTTCTAAAGACATGCAAATACAGAATTTTTGCAGAAGAAACTAAAAAGAAAAAATCCCTCCCAAACCCGGCATACCTTTAGTTGCTTTACGGTGAACATCTTTGGCCACATAATAGATTTCTTCATTTGTGACATCTAAGAGAATCTCTGTCAGCAGCATTTTTGTCAGCATCATCTGAAGAAAATTGCAGATACAATTAAAGGCCAAACATCTTGAATAAATGCCACATTCAAATTATATCCATACAGCTTTCACTTCTTTTGATGACCATGAAAGTGGTCTCCTGCACATTTTATTTAATGACTGCTTCCAAAAGACATGACTAAAAAAACAAAAAAAATATTGAAGCTGTTTAAATGCGACTTGATTTCACAACTTTAAAGTTTCTATTCTGACTATGGACTGTGTCTGCATGCATTGCACACAGCTATCCAGGGCACTGATCCTAATGTCTAAGATGATATAACAAATGAATATGTAAATCAGAAATGTACTTAGACTGATTCCAATTATTCTTCCAAAAAGTAAAGAGCACTTTTCTGACTGGTATGCTGCCTGTAAATATCGTGAGAGGTTATTTATGTAGCATTTTATTATTACATATTTGCTACAAAAATTAATTTGTGGTAGCTAGTTCTCCAAGTCGTTTATGTCTGCCCACATGCTCTACAAAAATATATTCATCAAAATTAGTAGAATTTGGATCCTTAATTAACAAGGAGTCAGTTGTACAATTTGTATTCAACTGTGATTTCAAAGTATGAAGGTTGTGCAGACACAGTTAAGCTGTTGCTGATCTAAGATTTAGGGTTGTAGCACTTCCTTGCAAGAATACATTTCTTAAATTCTCTTTCACAGGAATTGATGTTGAAGAAGATTTGAAATCTGTGCATTTAATCCCTAAAAGTTTCCAGAAATTTGATAAGTGAAGCAAAACCATAGAATTAATAAAGATCAATGTAAAGATTACAGTCATTACATTCTTTCACTATTGTGCTAAATGTAAGTTATATAACTGATATACCTGCTTCTGTGAGAAAGACAGCATTATGAAGAGACATGCAAATATAACCCTGCTTTACTGTACAATGCATACTGTGCCTCTGGTGACAGTATCAGGCACAGAAAAAGTGATTTACACTTTGATATGCCTGAAAAATATGAGCAATTAAACAAAAATACTTAGTGAGAACTACATCATTAATACCATTTGATACTCCTTTTCTTCTTCTGTCATTTCTGGTTCACTTTGTTCCTCTTGAGGAGCAGGGGATGGACTCCTGCTGATTTTCCCAACACTTACAGCTTCTGTGTTTTCAGCATCTTCATCTTCCTCATCACTGTCCTACAAGAACAGCATCATGCACTTCAGGAAAAACTTAAATATCAAGCTCCTTAGTTCCTATTTGTAATAGTCAGCTTCATTTACTTTGTACTGAAATCTGTATTACAGTTACCATACAATCATTTATTTTCTCCCTTCCTAAAAAGTATGCAGGTACCTGTACCCACAGAAGCTAAGAAAATACTTAGTTGTCAGTTCCCTGCCAGACATGTACTCTGGACTACAAACAAGATAACTGCTAAAGTGAAGGCAATGCAAGGTTTCCTAAATTGGCTTAGTTTAGTAAATACAGGTGTCTGAATTTCTTCAGCTGTTGATTTGGAATTCTGACTTTCAAAGGCTCTGTATGTTCCAAAAAGAAAAAACAAACAAACAAAAAAAAACCAAACCAAAACAAAAAAAAAACCCAAACCAAAAAAAACCACAAAACAAAAAAAAACCAAACCAACCAAAACAAAAAAAACAAGTCCAATTTCATTCTTGTTTCTTTGCTTTTACAGATCAAATTATATACTTCTACCTCTTAGCCATTAAAAACTTCAAAACATCAAGTAATTATCAACAGAGCAGCAGCATAATCTTACTTTACACAACAAAACCAATGAGGTAAGCAAGAATACAGTCTCTCCTTTGAAGAGACTGAAAAGTTGATACCTTTCAGAAAATACAAACCTGAGCAAAAAACAAACCTTTGTACTTACAAATTTACTTCTCTGAGGTAACCGTGGGCCATCCCCTTCTTCAGCCTCCTCACTTTCCTTTTTCTCTTTTTTAGACATCTGTGAACGTTGCTGCTCCATTCTCTCTTTTTCCAATTTTTTCTGTTTTTCTCTTTCCATCTTTTCCAGGCCCTCACGAATCCAGGCAGGCAGAGTTCTACGCTTCACAGCATCTATATAAGCAAGGTTTACAGTTTTGCAAGATGAAAAAACCTTTCCCCCCAAAAAAGGAATAAAAATATACCCCCAAAACAAAAAAGTAAACCCCCCACTCCCATCAAAACAAGTCCCACATCTGATTGTGGGGAAAAAATATTTATAATGGGTTTTTCTTTTCCTGCTCTTTTACTTTCTACTGAAAAGGTCTTCAAATTTAGCAATTCTTTATAAAACACAGCTTTTACATTTTTTCATTAAGGAGTGGTTAACATGTACCAATCTGGGGAGGCTCCTGCTTCACAGGCATCGCAATAGGTGAACGCTGTCGATCTCGGAACGAGGGTCTTTCCCTTCGATTTTGAGTAGGTGCAGGAGGTGCTGGAGGACCTGGTGGCCCTGGTGGTCCTGGCTGCCAATAAGGTGGGTGAAATCCACCTTGAGGTGGACCAAAAGCAGCCCCATGCTGAAAGAGTAATGCAGTTTATTTTTCTTCACATGGTAACACTAAATGCAGCATGTGAGCAAGTCGGTCTACAAAAATCCATGCAAGTAGGAATCCATGATTTCTATGCTACTGAGATCTCTCAATCTCTTTTACTGTGGTCCTCAAGAAACAAGTTTCCTTTACATATTTAATGACTAAACTTAGACTTAAGCAGGGATACTTAACAAACCTGAAAGGACTTCAACCAATCTCCTTTCATATTGTGCTAAACACCAAGCTCTATAATCACTATTTTTATCAGGTCCGTGCCAGCTTAGCATCAGAGCATGCAGTTAAATAACAAATGTACAAAACCAAGATTTAAGTGTCTAGCTATGTTCGCAGTCTTTTAACTACAGCATGAGAACAAAAATTTAAAGTTCAGCCTTTTATTACATAGGAGTTTTGCACTGTGCACTTTCCAGTAATCCTTCACAGATTGTATTAATGTGGCTGATTAAAACATTAAATGCATAAATATGCAATTTTAGTACAGATCCAGGGTTCTGGGCAATCTGTATACAATCCATAAGTCTAGAGGTACATATGAGGAGTTTTATATTTTAATATTTACTGCCCAGAAATGCCTAAAGAAACTATTTAAGAAGAGAGTATTTAGGAAAAAGGGTATTGTATCAAATATTCTACTGCGTATTTAAGTCACTAGTACTAAAGCACTCTCCACTACAGTTTCAGGTTAAGCATCTCTCTCTCATTCACTACAAAACAAGTTTTCTGTAGTATTTAGAGAAGCTAATTTTAAGAGTTTGTCCCATGACAATAAACAAAAATTATAATAAACTCACGTATTGGAAAATTATTGTTTCCCTATTTAACAATACTCTTGAACAAGAGAATTTTAAGAGGAAAATAATCGAGAAGATAAAAAATAGCCTAGAAGACAACAAAAAAAAAAGATTTCTGCCTATCTTCCCTTGTATTTGTTTATGAACAGGAGGAAGGTTTTCAAACAGCTAGTTTGTCATTTACATGAGGAGTTTTAAAAGAAAAATACTGAAAATAGAGGGAAGATACAAAATTTCTTTGTGCTTAAAGATCTGTGCAATGTGCCCAGTTATTATCAGTGGTAAAACCATCTACATGTTTATTATACTGTACAACTTATATGCCAGAATGAAGAAAAAAGTGGATATGGAATTTTTTTTTTTTTAGAAATACCATTGTTTATTCAAAGAATCACAGTAGATAGATATGGAAAAGATCAATGGATCATCCAGTCTATCTCCCTGCAAATGCAGGACTGTTTCCTGTGGTACATTATCTAGTGTATTTAAGCATATCTTTCTGAACTTTATTTTTTTCCTTCTCTTTTTTTTTCTTTTTAAACACAAAGCTACATAATGTTAATTTAGACACTGGAACACAGTGATTCATTTTAATATTGCAGACAACAGCCATTTCTCATTACTACTGTAGAAAAAATAACCCTTTGGCCTCTGAACAGAACTGAGAACTCTAAAGTCTCTTTTGTCAAGTGTTTGGTTAAAACGCATCTTAGCAGATAACAGATTCTGTAGATGTTTGTAGAACTGAAGAATGAAAGTCGCCGCTAGATGGTATTAGAGGAACACATCCATGGAAGGGACTCTGCGCGTCTACAATATTAAAGCAACAAATATGTTTCACCTGATAGTCAAACTGGTTCACTGGCCCCATTGCAAAGTTATCGGGAGGTCCCCCAAAGTTGTGATTGTTCTGGTTAAATATATGCCTGTTGTCAGGAGTAAATTCCCCACTGTCCTGACTGTTGCTGTCTTCAGACGGAGGAACAATTTCCATTTGACCTGGGGTTGGAGTCATCCACTGCTGATCTGGAGGTGGGTGAGGGGGTTGGTGAGGCATTCCCCATTCTGTTTAGGATTTAGAATACAATTCGATACCAAGTTAGTATAATTTATGTGAGTCACCAATCACTCAGTGTTCTTGTATTTATCACAAGGTTCCTCAAAGAATCATAGATGATAAAGCAATGAAGAATCATCAATCTGCAGACTGTATTATACTGTCTCAATAATTTCTTCAACTAAATGAAAGAAAAACAAATAGCTATAGCTGAACTGAAACATGCAGTAGAGTGATAGAATTGGACAGGCACAGACATCCTGTAAATTTGTTTTTATAAATTTCTAGTGATAGTAAGTTCACCACAAGACTTAAAAATTGCTTAAACTGTTAAAAAATTGCTCCAACTTCTTTACATCAATTTTAAAAGCAAGGAGTTATTTTACTATTTTGCATAATAGACTTGAAATACCTATGGAAAGAAAATGGTTTTGTAAGCAGTACAATCACTGAAACCTGAGCTCCAAAATCTTGAATACTGATAACGGATGATTTCTTGGATTGCCCAATATCTAGCAGAGGGCCTAGAATAAGCTGTAGTCATGAGCCCTCAAACTTACGTTACAATTGGCTAACAGAGTGAAAAGGGTCTAAGGAATGAATTAATAGCTCGTGTGGCCATAATTTTTGACTGACACCTTAAAAAGACAAAATTTATGTGCACTGTACAGATAGACATTACAGAGCTGCCTTATTCATCAGTAACACAATTAGTATGTAGCCGCTCAGGTTAATTTCTGAGGTTAATTCCATCCAGTCATCTAGTACATTTTTCTAATTTTTACTGTCCTTTCCATCTGCATCATAATTGGATCCTTTACTATAGTAACTAAAAAGTGTTAGCATAGCTTTTCTATTTCTGCGAAAATTTTTACTTACTATACAGAAATACAGCTAGAAATACACTCTGCCACACAGAAAAGTTAAAAATTCTTACAAGTGCCTACAATATCTTGTAGCCTAGTGCAGGTAGGTGAAACCTTATGGCTACCCTCCTTTTATTACACACATGTAGGAACTACCAATAACATATTAAGCCTACTTATATTAAATGTTGCATTTCAATAAATTTGGATAGTGACAGTGAAAACTGGGAGTGTTATTCTTTTAACTATTGACAGAATCAAGCATGAAATGCAGTTTTCCCCAAAACAACTGAAGACATGCATATAGGCTTACTATTTTGTTCATACACTTCAAATTGCATTACAGCATAGTGCCATAACCCAGATTTCAGAAAACAATTTCAGAAAAATTCTTAGCTGAAAATAACTCATTTCTATCCTGTTCTTATTACCAGTGGTATCTTTTGAAGTTTTTAAAAGAAAATAAATTTTTGGAAAAAAATTATATTTTGACGAAGTTAAAAATTACTGAAAATAATAGATGCTAACAGAAATGTTCAATCAACTTTAACTTACAATGACTGAAAAATGCTGACAATCAGATGCCTAAATTAAAAAGAGTAAATCCTAAGTATATGAAACGTAATAAAAACTTATTTTTCTCACAGAATTTTGCTGATCTCCCTTTTTAAAGATTTTAAGACACCTAAAGCCAGCACCAGTTTTTCTGTGAACTCATTCTACATATCAAGACCATGCCAGAAGCAGGTATTAAACTACAGGAGAGGCAACAGTAGCTCTCTGAGTAGGAGCTGTGATTAATAAGTCAACTAGTAGCTTTGCATTTTGAAGCCTGAGGGACAGGGCATGTTCACACCAAAAAATGTCTGACAAGAGTAAAATGAAGAAACATGAAAAAAAGGAATGCACAGGAAGGGAAACAAACCTGGCTGCCACATTCTGTTGAAATTGGGATCTCCCTGAAAGTTATTATGGTTGTTTGGACCAGACTCTATTCCTGAAATATCCTGTCCGTTTGGCATCATTCCCTGTTGTTCCACTACATTCTGTTGCCCTGAGGCTTCTCGCTGAGCAATCCATGCTTGAGCTAATGCAGCCCAGTCAATCTGGCCTAAAATAAACAGAGAAAGTTAAAACGGTTAGAACTCACATGTCTGAAGTTTAATACTGTTTCTCAATTACATGTCTTATTGCTCAAGATAAATGGGCAACATTTACCTTCAGCAAGCACTGTGAGAACCATTTAAACTTATTCACAGTGTACAGTAAAAGAAACAAAGCAAATGTCAGTGTAGACTTGCTGAAGTACAGTTTCTCTGCATATGTTCAAAATGCCAAAAGGCAGATTATTTTACATTCACATTGATACTGAATGGGTGGTACTAATGCACTTTTTTAATAGGTGAGTGAATTTTGACATCAGAAATTAGTATACATATCCGTAAATTATAAATTCATGGAGACTTGAGAGTAAAAAAAAAATACATAGTTAGAAATAGCTAGAAAATTATTTTTCAATGTACAGTCTTTGTATAACCCTAGCCATGTATCATGTTACATTCCTCTCTCCCATTTTGTTCCTTACTGCCATTCCCACCAGTAAACAAATAAATTACACTCTCAGATAAAAGCACTAGTATATCTTCTGCTTATTATCAAGTCAGGAAAACTCTCCAGTGAATTTAACAGAAATTAAAGTGACAGTAAAACCTGTGTGCCTTATCACTTTGCCTTAGTATTAAATACACACCTGCACTTTCATCCATTTCTCTATTTCTCTTGATATTTCAAATGGTTGCCACTTCATTCTCAATTTAAGATATACTCTGTTCTACTATTTAAACAATTTGGTAGTTTTGGTGGGGAAAAAAATTCCAACCAAGAGATCATGATTATCACTGCTGTAACCTAAATCAAAAACTGTATTAGTCTTCTAGTGAGGTTTTTTTTCTGTATATATAATCTGCATTAATACTTCTGCCATACAGGTACTAATAAAAAAGCAGACTCAAAGGATTTAGTTTGGCTGAAGAACTGATAGGGATACAGATCTGGTAAATGAGGTCTAAATGTTGATTTGTATGACAGATAAAATGTTGGTAATTTGTGTAGGACAACTGAGGTTTCTTGCCTGTATTTACATACTATATATTAACTATGTAAAAACATTTGAAACCGATGTATATTTTCTATGTTTTCTTGTTCAGAAAAGTATCATAAATGTATTGTCTTGAGAGAAGCTACAAAGGCAACTATGAGTCATACTCTGTTATGAAGATTTAAAAGTTTAAATGACAACACATTAAAAGAATTAATCCACAAAGCTTTCTATATACTTACTTGGATCTTGCTGGTGTTGAAATGACTGCATCCACTGCTGTTGGTTCAAAGGCCATTGCTGCCAAGGTTGTCCACCTTGATCCCACATCTTTTAAGTCTTTATATAGTCTATATTTCAACTAAAAATAATAGTTTTATGTTTAAATAGATGCCCATGAAATATCACATAACTGAAACTTACATAACTGCAGATATAGGTAAGCCTTGCAAAGCAAGCTGAAGCAATGCTGGCTTAATATTTTAAGCTGGAGGAAATGGTTCATCCTTTAGAGTAATATCTGAAATATTACTGTGAGATTTCAGGAGTCTAGTATGCTTTCTCTGTATTTTCACAAAGAAATTAACTACCAAATGATGTTCAAGGAGAGATATGACAAGTTCGTACAACAAGATCTCATCTGGCAATAAATGCAATTTAAAGCAAGTCAAAATATAAAAGGCATGATTGGTATCTTTGCCTGCTTCTTAGGGAAGAGATGTGTATTTCTCCAAACAAGTGTCATGCAAGGCTGTTAAGCAAGCCAAAACTCACCAAATGGTAAAACACATTGTTAATGATTGCACAGGAGAATGGCACAGGTACAAGACAGTGCCACATGCATGTTATGCATTGTACAGACACATTTTAATTTCTTAATAATATATACACTTTCAAATCTGAGAAAGAAAAATAAGTATGACCACCCAATTAACCACATTGTCCCTTAAAATCATGAGAAATAATTTTTGCCATGTCATATATATCCTCCCTGAGCAGGCAGCAGCAGCCCTAGGTGCAGATGGCAGGCAGCAGAGCTCCACAGCCTGCTTAGAGTGAAGCTCCAGGGCAGTTCTGTGTGAATTTGATGAGGCACAGCAGTCCAGGCAGGTGTGCCCACAATGGCACACCAGTTCCTTCCTGTCATTTGTACCTCCAACACACACCTAATCTGCTACACATGGAACACCTGAGAGCAGCCATCTGCATTGCTCCAGTTTCTCCGAATACAAAGACTAGGCACAGTTCTGGGAACACTTCACTCCAGAAGCTGTTCCCAAAAACCAGTACAGGTAGGAATGCACTGAATGTAACCCCCTCTGTCCTACCCAATCTGTTAAGAACTTCTCAACAGGATTTCCACGCAATGAATATATCCTCATGGAATTTAACATACAATCCATGAGTTCACACTATTGTAACATCAAGCATGTAAGGAGTTTCAAACACTCCAAACTTAAAGAGAAAAATTCATTCCCTGAGGTCACAGGAGCAGTATACAGGACCCAGTCGTGGCTCACAGCCAAGTGCAATACAGAATAGATGAACAGAGCCTCTCTGCTTCAGAGTAAACCAGTTCAAAGCAGTCAGTGCACTTGGGTGGCCAGCCAGCAGCCCCAGTGGCTCTGAGGGAGCAGGACACACACCCCACAGACAGTCTGCTCTCAGCACATCGGCAAAGCAACTGTAGTGGAACCTGCTCACAAAGGCATCTTGTGCTCACCTGCTCACACGAGGAACTGCATGACTGCATAGGAAGATAGCACCACTCTACAAAAGTGCACCACACAAAGAGCTGCACTCAACATCAGGGGCACTGGGCCATGCAGAGATGAACGCAAGCTTGTATTTTGCATACTTCTGCCAAATTACATCTTTTATCTGAAGAACTATAGATCACCTTTGTTTTGAGACTATTTACTGTCAACACTGTATAAAAATTACATGTGTGGCTCTGAAACATTCAGTTGCAAATGCCTTTTGGGGGGCTTTAAACAAGACCAGATCAACTTGGCAACAGGAAGTATTGGGCAAAACCTACATAATACTTTATTATTTTCAATATCTTTTCTTGCCAAACTAATTATGGAGGCCTTTTCCCATTTCATGAATACATTTATGCTATTCAAACCATTAATAAGTGAAGATGCTGTCCTTTCTTTTGTCTCTTTCTTTTCACATTTTTATCTATACCTAGGAAATTAACTTTTTTACGCCAGTGCACTAATGGACTTCATGCAACATTTTAGCTGACCTCTTAAACTAACTCTCTAGGTATTCATAGACATGTATTTCATACACTAGGTATGAGGAAGTAACTGCAAATACTATTTTCATCCTAAAGGAAGAAAAAGGTAAGTACATATTTCTTCCTTCCCTCAGTTCATCTTTCCATCCAGAATAAAAATTCTTTCAAATGTCAAAATAAACTTGTTTACATCTTAAAAGTTATAAGAATTGCAGTTCAAGGCTACTGCTGCACTGCACAGCCTCATGGTGCTGCTCCTTTTGTTTCTAGCTGTTAAATCCCACTGTCAATAATAAATATGGATTTCACTAATTCTGGTAGTACTTTTTTACCTCAACACATAGTATGTTGCAACAAGTTCGTGGAATTACACCCAAATAAACTCAGCAAAAGGTTTCAAATTTTTACTAATAATTTGTAAGACAGCTTTGCATATAACTGAATGCAAAAAAAAATACACAGTTAAATACCTACTTCTCTTATCAAAGTGTAACAATATTAAGACCACTTCTACAAATGCAACTAAACTGGAACCTCATACACACAGCTTTTACGTGGTAGGATTAGATGAGATTTATTTTTACTGGACTGGTTCTATCTCTGTCCTAAAATCTTCAGTATTCCAGATTTTTTTGAAACATGTTCCAGCTAACACAAATATATATCTATTTTTCAACTGAAATGGAAACTTAGTATTCTGGCCATTTTTTTTCTTTACTTCTGGCCTTGATCTTCACTACAGACAAACTGAAGCACTTGTTTAGATCATTAACAAGGTCCAAGGCAACAAATGCCTCCAGATCTCAGTAAAACCTGCCCTCAAGACAGTAACTGCCTTATTATTTTACAAGGTATTCAAATAAATATTGTGAGAAAGATATATTACCTTGCAGCCTGTACCAACTGGCATCTGAAACAGTGACCAAGGGATAAAGCAGACAGGCAGTGACCTCAGACAGCAGCAGCATTCATTCACCTCCTGGCTGCCTTGTCAGCAAGTTATTATGCCCTAGGACACAGAGGCCAAGTCCACACTCCTACAGGAAGTGGTGCTGAAGGACCCCACCAAGTCCCCATTAGAGAGCAGCACTGACCCAGCCACCTCTCACTCTCTGGGTGCTTCCAAGCATGTCTCAGGTGTCAGCATGGATCTGGGACCCACAGGCAGCTAGGACGTGTCCAGTCTAGTTTGGAAGGTCAGAGGCTTTCACTCAATGCCAGCTGGACACAGGGCCGGAATAAAAAGCACAGTTGGGTTTTAGCTGTTAGCATACATTGCTGCTTATTCACTGCTCTGCAACACAATATGGCCCAGTCTTCAACTTGCCCTAGAGAGATTGTTTCACCTTACTACTGCTATTCTGGGAAGAGAAATCAGGTGGGGAAGTGCAAAGCAATAGGTCAAGGCATGAAGCCCGTTTCTATTTTGATGCACAACATTATGACAAGACAGCAACAATAGCGTAAAACCCCAAAGAACCTCAACATTTGATTAATTCAATTTATGCCACTCAGAGCAAACTAATTTAAAATCACTGCTATTTGAAACAGCTAATTTTAGTTTGTGAACTGTATTTGAAACCTTTCAATTCTGTATTGCATTTGTACTACTGTTTTCCTGAAGAAATGTTGATTTTCATAGGTTGGCAAGTATAAAATATGCTGCCTTTCAAGTACACAGATTTATTACCAAATTCAGTGTGAAAACATTATTAATCAGAAATATGAACTATACAAACACTTAAGTAATGACATCACTTTTTATATGCAACTGTACATGCAAAAGCTCTTTTTCAAATGTGATGTGAAAACCGTCCAAAACTAATTTTTGTTTCAACTCATCTTCCTTATTGAGCAATGTTTGTTTTACAGAAATAAGAATTGGATATGGAAGGAATAAAATTTTCACCTTAAAATGCTTATAGAAGTAATCTTAACATATACAGGCTAAAAGAGAAGGTCACATGTATTCAAAGTTTTTTTGTATTTAACACTAAATGTGTGGCTCAGAGCCAACGAACAGAAGAGATTAATTCTAGGGCCTCTCTTTATATGGTGATCTGGAACAGCAGGACAGTCATTTTCTGGGAAACAGACTCCCTTGCTTTTTAGTTTTCCACTTATTTTCCTGCATTTTCTCCAAGTTTTCACCAACTGGTACAAGGTAAACATGAAAAGGGTATTTGATAATTTTTTTTTTCATCTACTACAGGGAGGCTACAGGCATTTAAAGATGTTTCATTGCCTTCAAAAACTGTTTTGCTAAGCACTGCAGTGTCTAATGGTTTCATCTGCTTTTAAGTTTCAGAGGCAAAACCCCCCCTGGTTTTAGCTCTTCATTTGCAGTTGTCAAGTTCTAAAAGGTAGCTAAAACAAACACTTATGCTATTTGACAGTTACTCTTTTTTACATAAAGACACTTTGTAACTTTATATTCTGCTTGCGAAACTTTATGCAAGGACTTTTTGACAGAATCTCAGGATTGTCCTGTCAGACATCATTGACAGTTTTGTTCCTAGTGATGATATTTTTAATGTGTCAAAAATAAAAACAGGTCAAATCAAGTCATACAGTAATGAACCAATCAGACGTGAGAGTTACCAAAACGACACTTTTGAACCTGAGTCCATAAACAGAAAAGGGCACAAACTACTTCACAAAGAACTCACAAAACACAGTGGAGAAAACGTAGCCTGCTCACAGTAATTTTAAAATTACTGCAAGGGATTCACCTCCAATACCAAGGCAGGGGAGGAGGAAACAAACCCAAAATCAACAATGCCTCTCACCCACCAAAGCAGTAACTTGAAGGCTTGAAACAACTGGAACATCTTGTACTAATGTATGTGACAAGAAACAACCTGAGACACAGGTAGTAATTAATAATGGAGAAAAGAGACTCAAAGTCTTCTCCCACTAACTAAAATCTGCACTGACAAAACTAACTTGGATGCCGCCCCACAAATAAAAACAAGTTTTTATTTCTTACAAGTACCCAAATCAGTATCACCTGAAAAAAAGGCTTCATCTAATACAATGGACAGCTCTATTTCCCACTAGTGACCTAAGGCCAAATACACGGAAGAGCATCCAAATCACAGTGAAACAAGCTTTACTTTCTACTGAAGTTGGAGGGGATTGAGATGAGAACTGGCTAAAAATTAACTCAGTTCAAATGTTAGCAAGACACTTAGTAACAGAAGGGTACCTCAACTGAGTCATTAACACATACTGGTTCTGACATTACTAGTGCATACAACAGGTTGGAAAAGCAACAGGTTCAAAGAATGCATCCATTCAATAGGCACCTATTTACAAAGGAAAATGCAGATACTACCCCTCCCTTATAACGATAGTTTAAGGTTCTTTTACTAAGCTGTTCTACCCTCCAATTCAATTGCACATAGCCTTTTTTTCTTTCCTTCTCTCTCTCTAGCACACACAAAAATAAACAAAAGAACATTTATTGGTGCTTCAAGATCTGTTCCCTGATGTCAGATCACAGAATAGGAACCTGAATCTATTAAAAATCTGTTTACCAATGAAGAAACAGAAGCCAATTCAGGATTCTTTTTGTTTTATACAGAAGCACAATCACATGAGCAAAACATCCCATCAACTCACATTTAATTTCAGTTACATGTACTTAACAGATTATGGAAAGTTCGCATGATATCTCAAAATCCTGCTGCAGTTCTTAAGAGCAAATACGTTCTAAAATATGTTCTTTCACGTGTTGGGGCTTTTTATTTTTAAATTAAATTTCTATTCAAATGCTGGACCAGAATCTGCTGAAGTTTTATTAAAGCAAATTACTGGTATGAAAATGTGCCACCCTTGATAGGACTGCTGGTGAAGGCTCCCCTGCTGATGATAAAAGCTGAGACAGCAACATAGATAGGACTTACCTTGATCACCATCAATCTCTGAGAGCCAAGAGCACTCAGAAACATTTAAATGTGGTGTCAAACTCTCTACCACTGTATTTAAACTAACTTGTTTGGGTAAAGTTAAAGAACATATTTTTAAAGGCACCTTTCTACTCCCCTCCTTGATTGTAACATGCATCTCAACTACAAATTACACCTCAATGTTAATCTGCTCTTTTAGGAAAAAAAGGCATCTCCTTAAACCTATTTGTTAGCATAATAAGGTATTTTCCAACACAGTTGTATGATGTGTGCAGACACACTACACACTTAAAGGCACACATTTAGAAGGCACTTACCAGTAAACAGAGTCTTGAGTGATAATTCACAAGCTCACCTTTAACTCTGGGAGACACCCCAAGCACTTCCCAAAAAACACAGCTATCTTGAAGCAAATTATGTATTTCCACACCAACAGGAATATAACCTGTCAAGAGGAGCATGGTTTCCTGAGAATTCACCAATGGCACAGTGCTTAGTGATGGCCCTTAATGTCAAAGATGGGGCCATCTTTTGACAAGGCCACCAACAGAACTTGAAGGTTCCTTGGACAACCCTACCTCAGCAGTTTCACAGTGTAAAATTCATTACCAGCTCAATAGCACTTGTGCAGAGCTAACCGTGCTCTGACCTCTCAGCAGTGGAGAAGAGCAAGGCTCAGTCCTGGAAACATCAAAAGACAAAAGTCTGCTTGTCATCCTGGAGATATGTTCCTTAAATGACTTATGACACTGGGTGCAGCAGAACTGAAAAATATCAAGAAACTTACCCTGGAAGGATAAGCAAGATCTCTCCCTAAACAAAATTTAATACAGCTAATGGATAAACAGAATTGTTCCAATTCATGCAGCTAATCCAAGACAAGAAGCATGGAGACCTAGGGAGTTAGCTCAGCTCCAGAAAAGCATCAGGAAGATAACTAACCATACCAAGCTGTCCTGATAAGTGCACCTTGCAGAGACTTTCTTGCTCCTTCTAAGTAACTCCCATCACTCTGACAACCTGCTTCTTCCCAGTATGAATGTTACACACCATCCTATCTATGCAGAACACCTTACAGCTCATCAGCTTCTGCAGCAGATACAGAGATTCTGAATGGCTTTCCAGGAAATTCATGTAAGTGAAATATCTTAGAAATCAGAAAAAAGTAATCTTTGGAATGTGAAATCAAGTATTTGTTAGAAGCTAGGCAATCTAAACTCCAAGAAATCAGGAGACAGCCTAGGAGTCAAGCTGTCACTAGAAGGAGAGTGGCACACACCTTTTGCTGTCCTGAGCTGACGAGATCAAGGTTAGGAGCTCCTACAGCAGACATCAGTATTGTTGGACTTGATCTTCAAGGCACAATCTGGTGGTGTGGTTTATTTAACCACATGTAGAAAGGCAGACTAGATTCTGTAAGTTCCAGACTGTAGAGTCTGGAACCTACAGAGCACACAGCCAATAATCAAGAGCTTTCTGATACTGAGGGGAGGCTGTTGCATCACCTTTCTGATCATGCTACTCATCATTCCTGAAGAGCAGGTCAATATATGACACAAGATGGCCTGACAAGTTTTACTTGCAAACTGAACTCTTAACACTGCTGCAGGAGGTTTTCTGTTGACTAAAGATCTTGTCTTGCAGGCATTCCAAACAGGCATTGCATTTAGCAAAGAAATATCCATCATCTAAATAAACAGGGAAGCTGAAAGAGCAGGTCATCATGCATACATGAAGAACCCCTACACAGCTAGTCTTTGTACCCCGGGGTTTAAAGACAAAACACTCTTTTACAAAAAACAAAACCCAACAACCAAAAAAAGCTAGAAAAATGTTCTACATTCTCTAAGATAACCTGACAGTGCAGCCATGACTCTGACTATATTCAGGTCTACATAGTTGAAGGGAAAGACCCCAAGAGGTAGGAATCCTGGTTTGTAACAAAGTGCAATTACTAGATTTGAAACAATTATTATTAAACAGTCAGTGTCATCAGCTAGGTAATCTTTTGGTGTGAGTTTAAGACAATACAAGTAGCAAAGGCACGTTAGTCTTTGGTGTTCTTTGTAGAACCTGGGCTACAGAAATCATCCATGACACATCTTGAGAAGGACCTCAAAAGCATCATATAGTCTTTGGGCAGAGTTTCTTTATCTCACATAGATTTAGGCTCTGAAGGCGAACCTAAAGGACAATGGAGATGTTTCAGGAGCAGAGCTCCTTGAAATGAACAGCCTGATTTCTTGATCTTTCATGTGGGTGCCTTATTCTAACGTAAGGTTTTTACCTTTCATTCAAGGTAGCTGGTATTGACTCTGTGAAGTTTTGGCACAGTGACTAAAAGCTCATGATGAGTTTCCATGATAAATTTTGTGGAACTGTTCAGCTGCAAGCAAGACAGATCTAATCCTACATTTACCACACCAGGATCAAAGCAGTTAGTAGAAAGACAGAAATAAGGCCAATACCTCCAAGAGTTCAAGATGAACAAGTGTTGCTGGAGAGCTGTTTTCCCCCTCCCTTTCCTCCCATTATGCTATTGCTTCAACAGGGCCGTGGTAGAAAAGATCACTGATGAGGTTGGAAGGACCAGTGGATAAATAGTCTAGAGATACAACACCAACAGTTCATATAGTTCTCCCAAGGAATTAGAAAGAGCAGTTCATCCATGGTATTATCAATATCCAGCCAAGCTGGAATCCAAAGTCAGTAATGGACACACATTATACAAACTCCAAAGACGTCTATTTCACAGTACTCCAAACAGGAAGTAAATGTAAATTGAGTGCTTCTTCCATGACTGTGTCACTGGAACAAAAGATACTTTTCTGTAAGAATTTGTACATACAAGGTGCAACTGAAGAGAACTGCAAATGAAAAACAGTTTTGCATATCCAAAGGAGCCCCCACCAGGAAGAAAAATTTAATGCACAATTATCATCAACTGGTGGTCTTAGCATAGGAGACCCAATTAAGTCAGAACACTTCTGCAGTTAAAAAAATGTGGGAGTCTGGAAGAGCACTGTATCCTTTGCACCCACATAGGAATGAACCCTGAAGGTTACTACAGAGTGGCTGCAGACGCTTTCACTCAGAGTCAGAATGAATGCATACCATCACTCAGAGAAAAATATATGAGCTTCGATTTTACTTGGGAGAATTAATATTTACCACTATATTATACTCAGCTGTTGATTAGAAAATCAAATATTTATGGTGCGATTTAAGTCTGCGATAAATCAGAGAAAGTTAAAGTAACTGTAGTGCCTGCTACTCTTTTTCACTCATTACACTTCCACTTGGCTGAAGACTTCATGTACATCATGTAGGGCACCACCCTAAGTTCCTGGTATTTAATGCCCAGATACTATGCATCTTCTCTCCTCTTGAGAAGCAGATGCTACACCAATGTGCTTGCTGGAATCTGTTAGCATTACGTCAAGTCAAAAAACATGTAAAATCTTCCAGCTCACTTATAGTCATGTATAACTAAAATTTTTTAACATCAGAACTATTCTTTCTCAGACTGAAGAAAAGAGGTTTTTCAAAGGTGTAACCAAGATCCAAAATACAGAACTAGAAAAAGAACTGACAAAAACAGCTTGCTCGCTACCTATGAAGTTTTCCAGAACCTGCTTCACACATCAGTACATCTGACTAATATTTACAATGCTAACAAGATGAAGCAGCATGAACAAAGGTCAAATTTTAAAAAAACTGAAAGAAAAAAAAAATACTGTGAAATTTTCACAGAGTCACTCCAGCAGTACAGCTTCCAAGGCCTGTCATTTCAAACTTAAATCCACATACTCACTGAGCTGAACACAACTCTTTTTTAAAAGAGCAACAGGACCAGATATTGGCATCCAGGTACCATTTACTTATTTTTGGTATTTCTAAGACATAAAGACAAACACATGATTTGATTATTATGAAGTGCCAAAATCACTGCTAGAACATTTACTACCACAGAAACCTTACCATAACTTAGGCAGTTTAAGTCAAAACTCTACTGGGTTTGGGGGTGGGAAAAAAAGTCCAATCTGATTATTTTTTTTTGTGTATCATTCCACTGAAAGTCCTGAAGCAGGATTTTCAATTAGTCCTGTAACACAGCTTTTTTATTTTTTCTTTAGTGAATGGCCCATCTGCAACTTCCTCTGCAATGAACCAATGAACATGCTCTGCACAAAAATTAATAGTACCAATAACTAAATAAACAACTACTCCTCACTAGTCATAAGCAGATATTACCCTCAATGATAAATACAGTTATCACTTAATAAGGGATCAGCTAGTGATGAAAGTAAGAACACTTTAATAACACCTACCCAAAATATTATTTGTCACCAAAAGCAGACTTAGAATCACCACATACCTCAGTCATGAAAAGAAGCAAGACTGGACACTCCTGTTCACATTGTATCTTTGCATAATCCTGCACCTAACTAAAAATCAAACATGGTTATGATTCCACTCTACCACTACACCTTATAAGGTGAGTTAACCACTAAAAAATTGTGGAATTGTGCTAAATTTGTGGACTCTTAAGCCCTACAACACCTCTGAGCCCAAAGTATAGGAAGCATTCCTATCAGAGCAGGAGTTTGTATGTCATATAGGACAAAGACAGTACAATAAGTCTTGTAATGGCATAACAGCAGAGATGACACAAGGTTTGCTGCTGCACCAAATTAAAAACCAGGAGCTCGTCTGTCAGCAATCCTAGCAACTTGCCCCCGGAAAAAGCCAAGACTTTCAGTTCCCCTCTGTTCCACAGTCAGGGGAGCTACAGCATCTGTCACCCCCACAAAAGCCATCTTGAGCAGCTGGACTCCGAAAAGAGGTTTTTTACTCCTACCAACAGTACAGGTGCTTGGCTGGACTGCACTGGTATTTGTAGCCCTGTCTCTGGAAAATGATATTAGAATACTGTCTGCTGGTAGTCATGCTTTATGCTTTGAAGACCACCATTCCCCCCTCTTTGAAAGGTGGCTGACTCTGCTTTAAAACAAAGCCTTTAGGGCAGTCCTTTTTTCCTGTATCCACACCTTCCAATAGGTTGTTTGCTAGAAAACATTTACAAGTGTAACTATAACACAAGAAATTAACAACAACCAAGGTAGCTGAATAGTCTACATAAACACTTGTTACAGAACCTTAGTAAATTTCGGCTAGGGGAGCACATCATGGAATTATCCAATGGTTTGGGTTTGAAGGGACCTTTGAAAACCATCTAGTCTAACATCTTGCATGAAATGATGTTGCTGAAAGTTCTGTCCAACCTGATCTTGGTCATTTCCAATTGTGCAACTTCTCTGGGAAGCCCATTCCACTGTTTCTCTACCCGTATCATAAAAAAAAATCCTTCCTTGTGTTCAGTCTAAATCTACATTTCAGTTTAAAACTGTTGTCCCCTATCCAGAGCCCTGGTAACAAGTCTTCTACCATCTTTTTCATATAAGAAAATACCTTTCACACCCATTAGGTACTAAAAAGGCCACAATAAGGTCTCCCTGGAGCGTTCTCTATTCCAGGCTAAACAATCCAAGCTCTTTTTGCTTGTCTTCACAGAACAGGGGTTCCAGCCCTCGGACCACTTATGTGTCTCCATCCTTAACTGTAGAGCCTAGCACATTCCATTAAAATTCACTTCAACAACTTTGTGGGATTGCTAATGAGGTACGGAGAACCTGCAGGGTTAAGTGCTGAAAGCAAAAAGGCCTTCAAACCCATCATCTGTTTGAGGAGCGATTTAAAAACACCCTGCCTTTGCCAAGCTACTGGTCCAGGTACCTTACACAAATGCTGCTGTGTTAATTTCAGTTCTCTGGAGCCCTCCAGTGGAACGAACTCATAGGAGCGGCCACGAAACCCATGAAACAGCACAAATATCCCACAAATACATTTCATCGGCAGAAGCCAGGCTGCTGACACAGCCAACTACCAAACCCCAGCGCACATGTTGCTTCCCTAACTAGGTTACCAGCTAAACCAAGCAGACACTCAGCCCCGCGGAGCCATGGGCACTGCTCCACCGGCAGCCGGCGGCTCCCGAGCACGGCCGGCCCCGCGAGCTCGCGCGTTCGGCACCGGCTTCTCCCGGCCCCGCCAGGGCAGCGGCAGCGGCGCGGCCCCGGGACATGCGCAATGCCGGCCCCGGGCCCGGCCCCACCGGGGACCCCCGCCGGGGGGGGCGGCGCAGGCCGAGGGGGTCCCGGGGGTCCCCGCCAGCCCCCCCGCG
>VXBI01000307.1:279980-297733 GCA_013397375.1 Toxostoma redivivum | reverse complement strand
GGTCAGCGACACCCGCCGGTCCCCCGGGAGCGCTGGCGAGCGCAGTTCGCCCCGCTACTTACGCGCTCCCCTGCCTCCCGCCGCCGCCGGTGCCGCCGCTCCGCGGCCGCTCTGCCCCCGCTATCACTCCTCGTCTTCACGGACAAGACAATATGGCGCCCGCTGCCGCTCACCCGGAAGTGAAAGGCGTCATGGTGCTGACCCTCGCCTGGCATACACGGGTGCCTGCCGCCGCCATCTTTGCTGAGGGCGGCCGGGCGGTGCTTCCCGTTACCCTTGGCCCAGCTGGGAGCTCCAACGCCGCGCTGCCGCCATCTTTACTGTGGGCAGCCCCGCCGGTCCTGCCGCGGGCGGCTCTCCGCGACAGCCGCGGCGGGAGAGGGAGGCGGGGACGCGCTCCAGCCCGGGAGCGGTGGAAATCGAGCGGGATTCACCTTCCCGCCTGCGGTAGTGTGAGGAGGCCCATGGGAGGCTCACTAGTTCTGTGGCTCCACGGGTAGCTTCTAGTCAGAGTAATGATCCGTGTTTCTAGTACGGGGTCGACATGAAGAAGTATGTAAAGCTGCACGAAGGAGTTTATAAAGCTGGTAGCTACGCGTGTAAGTACATAAGTGGACAGGCTTTGCAATGGAGCACTGAAATACATACATTGAAATTCATAATAACTTCTGTGTTGCACACCTACAGGGTGTGAGCATTCAAAGTCAGGCCAGCGTATGGCTATGAGGAATGTTCGTGAAGCAGGACAATTCTCCAAGTAGCTTATTCTGGATATCCCAATTAAGTTCTGTGAGTTCTACCTTGAATTATTCCTTTTATTTTAAGGTATGAAGAAAATAAAATCACCTGCAGTAAACAGCTCTTCTTGTATCGACGCTGGGGATGATTCTGTAGGCAGGGACTGAGTAATTCCATTCCTTGGTGTGGAGCAGAGGCTTCCATTAGCTGGCACATTGCTTACCGCTGGGATCAATGCCTTCCTTCAGCATCATGGATGTAAATGCCTAAAACAACCACAGTCTCTCTGATCGTTGCATGGTGATATTAATACCCACAACGGAGTAACAAAGTTAACTCTTATAAATCTATAGAAAATTGAAGGTTTCAAGAAACTTTTGTAATGATTTCAGTATAAGATTTGTCAGTGCCACTTAGGCTATGTTATTAGTGTTGGCTGAAGCATTCTAGATTTTCCCCATTCTGTGTCACATGAAATGGCAGGATTGAGAATGCTTTCCATGGACAGAAGTGTTGTGGAAGTTTTAATCTGTCCAGTGTTGACTCACAGCTGGAACTCTGGAGTGATGCTTATGGATGGACAAACTTCCAGTTGCTACTGAAACCGGGCATGTGAGGGAGTCCCACTCTTGGTCCTGGTCTTACTTATCATGGAACTACAGAACTCAGTTCTTATAAAGGGAACAAACTTTACCTATGCCCTTTGCCACAGAGGGTAAGGCAGGGGAAACAAGTGGTGCACCTTAATTCTTCAAAGATATAGATTCATCTCTGGGGAGCTCTTCCACAGGCAGTGATGACGTGAGGCAAGACAAAAGCAAAAATACATGAACTCAGATGTACAACATACCGCTTACATTTAAATAACACCCTTTCCCAAATGGCTGGATGTTTTTATAAAAATATATAACATATGAAAAGACAAAATGAATAGATGACAAATGCAGCTCTTCTCTCAGAAACTTGTTGAAGCACCTTGGGTAGACTGTAAAACTGATCAGACTAGTGTTTGTTTTTTAAATACAGTCTGTATGTAAGATGCTGTTTACTTAGTAATATTTGGAATTAGAACTCTACAAATGAAATGTACCATGTATCAGCACTGTAGTCAAATTCTCAAAATACTGTTTGTTATTTAAATACCTGGAGAGAAGAGTCAGACTATTAGTTCAAATAGATGAAAAAAGGAAATGAATGAAAACTAGATGAAACTTTTAATATGCTTGATTTATTGCTCACAAGTATTTTGAACTTAGCAACAAGATTTTTGATTACTTGGATTGTCTTTTATGTAAATGCAAGCACACATGAACATATCAGGGATTATCTCCATGTATAAATGATAGTAGAATCTGAACTCAACTTGGAATGGCTAAATAGGGAATGGTGGCCATTGACATGGTGGTTTCATTACAGAATACACTGAAATTATTTCCAGGTTACACAGCCCAAAAGCAAAAAAACTCTAAACTAGCAAAGCAACGAGGTAATTGCTAAGAAGTCATAAACCCACTCAAAATAAACGCTCTTGTTTTCTTTTAAAAGCAGTAGTGCACCTTAACATTTTGTACTAGAAAAATACTGGAAGCTGCAATAGATGTAAGAAACATTCCTGACACTTAAAAATTAGTCTTTTCTACTGCTATCAATGAAGATGGAAGTATTTGTAACTTCATATAAGTGGAATGTACACCAAGTAGTTTTGAAGTGATTGCAATGCATTGTAGTTGTTTTATTATAAATTCACTTAGACTTGTTATATAATGTTGTGCAAAGGAAGTGTTTTGACTTGCACAAACAGACATCCATCTGAAAATATATTTTATAATCTCATTTACAAAAAATAGATTATGAATAATTTTGAATATTTTTTCTGCTATTTCTGCAATTTGTTTATACAACAGGAGAAGGACAACACCTAGAACAGCTGGCAAAATGACAGCCTAAGACATGGTAAATAGACACAGAAGCAGCAATAATCTGTTCTAAAATAATTATACTGAAATGGTTCTACCAAAGAACAGTGGCATTTCTTCCATGTAGATATAGAAATCTTTGTACAAATGCACAAATGTGTACAGGATACAGCCAAAGAGAGTCCAGATATTGAAAACAAAGGAATATCAAATCTTTGTTTAATCAGGGCTGCTGTAAAGCTGCTGAGGTATGCTACCACTTTTTAATGAAAATTGAATCTGTTGTTTTTGTTAACAGAAGAGTTGTATTTAAATGCTTTCTTTGTTCCCATCTGTTTCCATTTTAATACATCTTAGAGTTTCTACTAAAGAAATTTCTTCTTTGTTACCAATACATTCAAATAAGATTTTTAAAATTGGTTGAGAATGTAGATGCATTAATTTCATGTCCCTTTATGATTCAGTTTGTGTTAGTATAAAAAAAGAAGAGTACAGAGAAGCAAATGGTGAAGTTAAGACATTTCAGCCTTTTAATGAATTTATAAACCACTCTCACCTGCTACCACTTGAAATTCACAGGCAAGAGCACTTCATTGATACACACAGAGGGTGCAGATGGGAAAGGGGAGGAAGGTTTGGCAGACTGCATGGATTTAATTTTCTAAACAAAGGTGATTACAGTGTGTACATTTTGGGCGGCAAAGTTCAGGGCTTGTTTTTCCTTCACCTCTATTTGTAGCCATCTCTTAGGAGAGCAGACTAATGCAAACATGATATCTGTACACATATTGTAGACAAGTTAGTATAATAAATCTCCCCATCACTTTTTGCCACTTTTGGTGTAAATGATATATAAATCCAAAGACAACAAAGCTCTTTCTTATAATCTGTACTAACTCCTTAGCTGATGCTAAGGATGCTCTTAGTTGATGCCTCTGTTCTGGGGAAACTTGTAGGGAGTTCCAGTTGTCCACATATGTAAATCGGGTACTTCCCATAGGTGAGGTTTACTTACTGATAAGTGAGGAACTATTTAAATTGAATCCTTTGTAATTGTTTTACAGACTGTTTTCTTGTGACTGTTCAGCAGAGAGCTGATCAGGAGTCACAGCTTTTCTCAGGGGTCTGTATTGCAGCCTGTAGGCAGAGCCAGTGTGGTGGTGGCGACAGACCAGACTACAGCTACAGTAGCTCTTCCTGCAAGAGCTTTGCCAGTTCACAGAATAAGTGATGAGATTGGGAACCACTATACTATGCTTAAGGATCAATGAAAGCAAAGACATTGACACAGAGGCTTATGGAGACCCCAAAAACATAAAGAACAAATGGGGCTGATGCAGAAAGCATTAGTGTCCTTGTGAGAAGGGTGGGATGAAGAGAAAGCCACTTTGAAGCCATGCCATATGAAGACCCAGGCTACTGCACTTTCTCAGGGTGGGGGACCATAAAAGTCTGTTGAAGCTCTGTAAAGTGTTCATGCTGTAGGCCTGAAGAGAATTTTGGTTGGTAACATAAGACATTTTAAGGAGAGTTTTAAGGTTCGAGCCCTTCACTTACATTCTGAAAACATAGTTTTTCAACAGTGTGCACACATCTGGCAGTTGCAGGAAACGGCCAGTTCCTTGACTCTAGAAACATATTTAACATTCTACCGCCTGTAGGATGAATACCCTTGTTTTCCCAGAATGCTCTGAGCTGCTTTTCCAGTTCCTGATAAAGAATTACAAGAAGTCTTCAATATACACATTTATGTTGTTTCTTTAGAGCCAAACTTTACACAAAAAGAACTTATGTCTGTGTAAAGGACACTGTGACTTTCATCTAAAATTGTGTGTGACATATTGCATTGATCATCAGTTTTTTCATTTTGAAGGTATAACTTCATCTATTGCCTTCATTTTCAGAGAAAGCTTCCTTCTATCATATTTTCATATCTGTTCCTGACTCAAGGCTTACAGAAATCCTGCCAACAAAACTTTTTATTTAAATTCAGAATGCCTCATCCAGGAGCAACAGTGATGGCTATCTTGAATAAAGGCGCTGGCCATTTTTCATGGCACTTTCTCTCCATGTTCTATAAAATACCTGTAAATACAAGTAAATGTTCCCTGTCTGTTAATGAGAAAATAATCCTGCCGGCATCTCTTATAGCATCCTAGGCAACTGTGTCCACTCAGGAAAATTTCAGCAAACAATTTGCAAACTCTGGTTAAAAAAGAAGTGAAGACTACCTCAGGGATTTCCTGAAAACAGCATTTTAAAAGTAAGAAGTAACAGGTTAAGAGCTTCGTTCTGTTTCTCTCCTAGTTGAGCAGTCTAGGGAAGTATTTCCAGGCTAAAAAGGTAGATTAATACAGGTACTTAAATTCAGTGGTTTTACAAAAGTCAGCAAAAGAGTCAGGTATCAGCTACTCACTCTGTCTGCTTGAGGATGGAGGATTCACTCCAAGTGTTCCTCCTAGCAAGGCTGTGTCACAAAAGTGACACTTAGTTGCCATTTGCTACAACTCTTACCTGGAACTAATTCTGAGTTTTGATCAGGTGTACACAAAATGTATGTGGATGAAGGGTATAGGAAGACAACAAGCTAAAAGAGAATTAAGGTATTTTAATCAACTCTTGTCTAAACATTATTTTTCTTTCTTACTGTAGAGTTAGGTTAAGATGTTGTTAGCTGGAATACAGCTGGCTGAAGGTGGCTGTTTGGTTTCTCTGAGTTTTACTGCTTTTGGGTAGACTGAGAGAATGTTAATTTTAATTTGTAGAAGGAAAAAAAAAACATGGTTTTGGCCATAACACATAGCCTAATTTTGATCTAAACAGAGGAGTTTTCTTTTTGAAAATAAAATCCTGTGCAATGACAGGCTTGCTCCATTATGGCTATCAGCTGTATGGCCAAACAATCCTTAGTGCCTGCACAGGAATCTGCAAGTCAAGATACACTTCAGCATTATGAGCAAATGCAGTTCTAGCAGGTTGTGCCATTTTCTTATTGCAAAGAGAGAATGCAAGTGGGATGAATCTCTGAAACAGAAGTAGAGAATAGGAGAGTCAAGCAGGTAGGTATGACAACATGTGGTACAGACAGTAATAGGGAAAGCATTTTTTTTCATTTAAAAACATTACCATAAATGGAAACAGTAAGCATATAGTAACATTTTTTTCTCTACCAAAGAGCAAGTCATACAGGATGGAACTGTTACATAAGTAATTTGTATTTAGGTAGCTGCTTATTAAAGAAATTAATTACCACATAACTTCAAGTAGTCATCAGGTCTTGACCTTAAGAATGTATCTGTTACTCTCTGGGATGGAAATGAGAAATTACCAAACGAAGAGACACCTCAAAACAGGGCAGTCAAATAGTCTGCAGAAACCTGTTCTGCCACTAGGACACCTGCTGTCCCCCACTGCTGACAAAAGGAAGTCCAGACATGTACCAGAGGGCAAAAGTCATCATTTACTGTCCAACTCACACACATAGTGCAAAAATAATTTATAGTTTATTACTCCTGTGAGAAAAGTATTCAGGAACAGATAAACAAGTTCATGTTTGGAACCAAAAGTAACAGGATTTACTGAATTACGCCTAAACTCTGTACATACACAAGCTTATATGCTGTACATTGTCATAATTGTGAAGTTGAAAAAATTACTAAATACAGAAATTATTTCCAATTCTCTTTCCTAGAAGGTAAAATGGCATTATCTATTGACGGATTTATGGTGTGTGTATATATCTCAGAGGATACACTCACGCACACCAAGTATATATTTATATTGAAACAGGAGTACATTGCTATACCAGTGCCAGTTGGAGACAACTGAAAGGGTACTGGGTATCTGAGGATTCACTGTCATATTCAGAAGCCATGTTTTCCCAATCTATTCCCAGCTCTTATCAGGAAAGTACACTGAAGCATTACGCAGAGACAGCTGCGTTGTTACTCCATTCTGGAAGGACTCTGCTTTCCAATTACTGAACATGGAAGCAACACTATCTGACAGGCTCTTGTTTGCAGAAATCTTAACAGCTGACATCCAACCCAGTGATGAGAAGAGTCTGGACTTGATCAAAAGAAGCTGACACTTTGTATTGTTACTGTACACCAGCAAATCCAGGCACTTAGCGCTATCAGTATTTCTATTCTCAACTCTTCTAGAACTATGGGCGAAAGCTTGTCTTTATTATAATCAAAACCAAACTCTCCCTAGACCTCAGTAGGATAGGACATCATCTTACATTCTAATAGCACTGTATTTTAATGAACCCAGGAATTGTACATGTTTGGCAAAGTGCATACTTTGAAAGAATCATTCAGATATTTATAATAGCTTAACTGAACTTCAGAGTCAAAATATGATAAATTCTCTACAAGATAAAGGCACAATATTTACAGGTACTCTTACCACTTCAGCTTTAAATAAGATAAACTAAATAACACTACCATCTTTGAAATTAAACTGTTAAGAATTATAATAATAATCTTTCATAAAAAAGTAGATATGCTTGTGCATTTAGTACTCTTGATTCTGGAACCATCTGAACATGGGCATCACTAACGTACACCCACTGTCCTCCTGATGCTCCCATGGCTTCTTTTAAACCTGAAACGCAGAAGCAAAAGAAATTTTTTTCTTGACTTTCATGACATCATCAAGCAAATACAGTGGTTATTTCAAAAAGCAAGAGAAACTTCTAACCTACAAGAGTAATTCATTACTTAGATACAGTTTGCTATTCAGTTGAAACTTAACATGTCAAAGAGCACGGTAAGAGAAATTAGTGGAAGACAGTGCCTAGGAATGGATGCTGCCATGGCTTTTTTCCTATTTTTTTCAGAAAGCCTAAGACATTTCCAGTACAGCTTGCTGAGTTCCAACAGTAAGTTATACTAGAACACAACCAGTTCTGACATAGAAAAAAGATCTTATTTTAAAAGCTGACTAATGTGAAATTAAGAACACAAGAAGATCTAATCTGTTCTAACAATCATTGCAAGACAAGCATAAGACAAAGGAAACTTTGATTTCATGAATAATGTAAAAGACTGTCTTTCTGGGAAATGAGGTTCAAATGCAGAGTGATACTACATAGGATAGAAAGGATAATCCTTGATGCTCACTTCCCCAAGAAGGGAAACAGTAAATATATTTACCTAACTTTGACAGATTAATGTATTATTGTTGCCACAGATTTTTCACTAACAGATTCTGTCCTGGAAACTTATTTCATGCTTGTCCTAGGATGACTTTATGATGCTTGTATCTCCCATCACCTGTTCTGCATATCCATCAAGTATTAATATGAAAGAACTACTGTGCTGTTCTTAAAATGCCAACAGAAACGCTACACCAAACCTTGTATCTTCCACGAAAGAGATTCTTGATGTTCACATTAAACCAGAGTATTCCAGATTTTTAAGTATTAAAAAATTCCAATCCTAAAATACGTAAAATACATAAAATGCTCAAATATTCAGAAAATGTAATTGAATTTAATGTCATGGATTTGACTGGTGTACTAAACCATTTTCAGATACCAAATATTCCTAATATTAAAATTTTACCAGGTGCAACTCTTCATATGAATGTATTATTTTGAGTAGGAAAGAGGAAAATTTTCCCCTAAATTATCTGTTTAATAGCTGAATCAAAATTCCATTTTTCACTCAGCTCTACATGGGATTACTAGCAAAAGTAGGATATGCATTGTGTGCAACAACAACAAAAAAGAATAATTAATACAATCATAGGTTGGTTTGGTTGGAAGGAACTTCAAAGATCATCTAGTTCTAACAGCTCTGCCATGGGCAGGGACACCATCCAGCCTGGCCTAGAGCACATCCTGGAATGGGGTTTCTACAACTTATCTAAAAGTCACAGATTATTCTCAGCTAAAAAATTATTTGCTATAAATCCCTGTAGACAGCTACTTTTGGTTTACAGTAAAGGAAAGGAAGCTCTGTTTGTACATACCCAGAACAGTTTTAGTGGTAGAAATATGCTCTAGCAATTTCTTGGAGGATGTCCTGACTTTCACATATGCCGCATAATGACCACCTCTCATTGAGCCACTGTGCTCCACTATTCCATAAAGACTATACAGCACTCTTGCACCATCCATAACATTCTGCATTCCCAGAAACACAAAAAACAAAGGTGAATTATTTCACAATGAATTTTACAGGTGTTTTAAGTAGCTATCAGCACTATGATTCCAAAAGAGGCAGACACCCACAGCATTTCCAGCAGTAAAATACCTCTGTTACAAGTACTCAGTAGTCTTACTAATTTAGTTACCATAGAGGCAATAATACTTGTCCTTAATGCTGTTATATACACCAACATCACCAGGGCGCCACACCTTAACTAATACTAGCTAACATCTGTGATATTCTTGATATGAATGGGATTGCACACAGTTACAGTTCTGATCTCAGGACATTATTTGAAAAATTCACTCTACAATTTAATTTAAAAAGGAGGAAATAATCATCATTATCATCATCATCATCAATCCAATTTATCTTGTGGTCAAGATACCAACTGCTGAAGTACAATAAAAATAAATATTTGAAATGGTACCTTGCAAGATGCAGCACAAAATGGTGCTAAGTCTAAAATCAGTGGGAAATCCACATGCCTGTTTACTTTCCGTAGACTCAAACCAGCCTTCAAAATGAAAAAAAAAAAAAAGACTGTAAAATAAATACTTAAAATAAATAGGAAGCTTTTTAAAGCTAAGGTGTATCACTATACTGTTAAAATTAACCAAGTCCAAGAGTAAGATTTTAACCTTCTTAATGTTATGTTTCCGATACAGTGTCTGCTACACATAAGCATGACGGACACATAAGGAGTTTCCCTGGATATATCAGGATGGCAAAATGCACTCTGAAGGTGTTAGGATAATCACAACAAACATTAGCATGTTTTAAACAGTGTTTCTACCAGGTCTCCATCTAAAAAGGCAGTACTGGGATCCACAATGACACAAATTGCTTGTCCACCAGTGGGGCAGAGGAATATACAAGGGGTTTGGCCTCTTACCTGGTGGAATCTTTTCAGGTGGAGAATAAGAATAGCAGGAACTGAAGAAATTAGCAGTTGTTTCCGAGCATTTGTGTAGACACCTTCCATTTTCTTTTCTGTATTTGTGAATATCAAAATAATTTGTAAAGTGAAGGCAGTCATACGGAATTTTTAAACTACTTTCTAAACATCTGACAGAATAGATCTATGCTGTGATATTTTTGTACTTGTTATATAAAACATAAGGGAAATCTTGTGGATTAACAGAAAATATTTTCTCATTTTTCTAGTTATTAATAAACATAATCTACGAAATCTGAGCATTATTTTAGCCAGTCTTGTGCAAATCAGATCAGAAGCTGGAAGCCTGTCCAGTATCTAGGTCAGCTTGCACACTAAGATACCTATATTATCTGTTACTATAGCACCCAACTTTCCTGTTAAAACCTAAAATAAATGGATGAATCCCTGGACAAAAACTGGAAGGCGGAAGTCTCTATCTATGCTAATATCCTGATCACTAAGAGTTTAGTTTTCTTCAGTTCTTTCTGAATGACTACATACTTCATACTTATTAAGAGAAAAGTCTGAGGAGGGCTGTTACTTCAGGAAGCTTCCTAACCTGCTGGCTTCAGCATACAGGATTGGGATATGTGGCCTCCAAACCCTTTATGGTGCAGAAGGCACAGAACACAGGGCGCTTACCAAATGTAGCACAATGAAAGCTCCACAGAAAAGCTCCACAGTAAAAGAGAACACACCACTAGCATTTGTTCTTGCTGAAAAAATTAATTTACTGGTTTTACATATGTCCAAAAGAAAATAGTTCATTTGAGGTATAATAAAGCATTTAATGTTTAATTGGGTGACCTCTCACATCTTTTGTTTTAGAAGAAAAAATAAATAATGATTAGTTGTGAACTGATTTCCTTTTCCAAGGTACCCATGAAACCCCTGTGTTACTTATATAGCACTTACAGTCCAATGATGATTAAAGGAATGATTATAAAATAGAAATAATTTTTTCTGAATTTAGTCATGCTTAACTTGTATCTCTCCAGATATCTATAAATGCACAGCAAACAGTTAATTTTTTGTTATTATGTGAACTCCCTTTATTGTATTTACCAATTATCAGAAGAGCTTAACTTTTTTATTTTTCTGAATTTCTATACATAAAAACCCCAATCCTCCAGTCCTTCTAAAATGTTCATTTTTCATTAAATTTGTTTCTCTTATTCAGTGAACACTAATGGTCTGCCTAGGCTACACAAGCATCGAGTAAAACACTGTCACAAGAAGGCACTTCTCTCTCATCTCCATTCTTTACAAATTTTTGGAATTTTTTTTCTCTCTTCATTACAACTCTCTTATTTTGCCTCTTTTCCATACATAATTACATTACTTCCCTAAGTATGTAAGCTACTGGGCCTGAATATTGCCACATTTATTTCAAAGCTTTGAGGATTGTAAGGAACAGTAACAGCAGCAAAGATCACTATCAAGCAATGCACATACTTGGTTTACCATCATTTTTAAATTCTTTATCTTTGATAGAATAAAGATGCAAAATTAATTCTATGTTACATCTACGATTATGTTCTAATATAAAAATTAGTCTTGTTGCCATCGCCTGATAAAGTTTTAAGTTGTTACAAGCAAGTTCTGCTGGGGTAGACATTTTCCATTTAACCACAGCAGGGTGGCCCATGCCAGTGCAATGGAAAAGCAGCCAGCACAAAGACTTTGGGAGGCAATGCTGGAAACTGTCCAGAGGTACAAGCGCTTTACCTGTGGAGTTGGTTTTCTTCTGATACTTCTGTTTCCTTTCTGTGCAGCTCTCACATAAAAGCTTGTTGTTCCCCATTAAGAGCTCTACAGAGGTGAACTGGTAAAGGCAGGACTGAACAGAACATTCCTTTGAGCTAGTTATGTAGCTTTGGGAAAGTGTCTGGAAAGCATTTTGAGGGTTTTGGGATAGTGAGGATTTGCCTACTGAGAACATGGAATGATTTGATAAACCTAATGCTGGATCTCCACAGCTTGATTTTTTATCTTCTTTTACAGGATCACAGAAGCTAAGCTTGGATATAGCACTGGAAATCATCTCTTCATTGCTGTCACTTGGCTTGTGCGGCATTTTAGGGTTTAAGTGGTTGACATGCACACCAGACACGCTGGTGGGTGGGCTCAGAGTTGTTTGCTTAGAAGCACTTTCACTTTCTGAAGCTTCACTGTCTGCATCAAAGCTGCTTTCGGAGCGGCTGGCTTCTTTCTCACTGCCCTCTGTCTGGCTTCCATTGACAGCCGCCTCCGCAGAGGGGTCTTTGGAGTACAGGACACCAGAGCTACCTTCCAGCTCAAGCTTTTTGGCTTTTTCCTGCATGATAACAGGATTTCTTTCTTCTTCCTTTGAGGAAGCTTTTCTGGCAAGCCGTCTCTCATGGTTCAATTGATTCTGTAAATTATGGCATTATTAATTCAATAATAGCGGGGAGAAACAGGAAGCAGATTTGTAAGCAAACAAATTTTTTGAAACATGACAAATGCAAAGCAAATTATTGGGGGTTATATTGTTTTATATTATCCATCTCTCATGTTTAAGATAGCTGATTTCCTTAAGATGCTTTTAAACTAACTTAGGATTAGAAACCTACATCCCAGTCAGCTAAGAGCATTATACTTACTGTGAGATCAATACTTCCCACAACTAATTACTTTCACTTTGTGACAGCTGTAGATGGCACATTTGAAGTGGTATTCACTTAATCTAATTTAAACTTCTAAAAGGTCCTCAAGTTTAAGCTACTCCCCTGGCCTCCCACGAGAGGCCTTAGTTGATGAACAGCTCCAGAAGAAATTCAACTCACCTTGCAGGCATTTGTCATAAAATTAACTAAGGCATCCCTAGGGGGATGTTTGCTGATTTTAATATTACCTGAAGGTGACTTTTTTTAATTAGGATTGCAAGAAGAAAAAAAAGATTGCTTCCACAGAAAACTACCTCTATAGATTAAAAAAAACAAACCCACAAAGCTGCCATAATTTTAGGTGGTTTGCCAATGTTCATGACTCTTTTCTTGCCTTCTTTTGTTTGGCTATTTTCCAAAAGAAGCAAGCAACTTTCCTTCCCCTTTTTCTCTAGTTGAATTGGATCAAAATTCCAGTGGTACCAATGGGAATCCTTCCATTCATCTCAATAGTTTGAGTTTTAGGCATTTTCTTCTATAACAGTTTATGCACTACTTCTTTCCCTCCTTTCCTTTGTTTCTACCTCATTTCCTTTTCCCACTTCTGTCTCATTCTCTTCTCCTATCATTCTTTTATATTTTGTATTTTATATGTTGTACGCTTATTTTTTCTTCACATGTGTTTAATGTGTTAGGACCTGATTCAGGAGATTTTTTATGGTACTCAACAGAGCACAGACCCTTGCAATAGTCAACATGAATTGAAACTAGCCTGCAGACTTTTTTTTCCTTATAAATGAAATCCTGTAACTGAAAGCTAAATGGTTACCAATGACTGTCATTTCTTATGCTTCTAATGATGACCTAAATATTTTAAAACTAGTCTATTTCAGGTACACTAAAAAACCCCACTGACAGGTGTCAAAATTCCCTAGAAATTCTCAGTCATCTCAGAAACTTAACTCAAGATGACTGGTTATTGTGAGTAATAAAGTTCTTACCTTATCTTTTGTTAAAGTGTGTTTCTTGACAATTTTGGGTTGATTATTCAGTGTACTGATAGAAGAACAATTATACTGACCAAGATCTGCCTCCTGTACACTTTTACTTTTACCTGTTCTTCCGAAGGGCACAGGTTTTGCAACCTAAGAAATTAGACAGGAAATTAGGAAAGGCAATATGTTAATTTTGTATTCCTTTGCAACCTACAGAAAAGATGAATGTGGATTTTTTCCTTTATTTTAGAAAACAGCGACCTACATAAAACCAATTAAATAGCACCCTAGATTTTGATATAAGACTACTTTATAATTATTTTTTTAATCATAAACTCACTGTCAACATCTCTGAAGGTTCAACTGAAAGCCACAAGGAATAGGAATAATACAAAATTTCTGTATGTAATACAATACAAAATAATCTATTCTACTATTGTATAAGCACATGCATAGCTGTACAAAATGTGACATTATCAAAAGGGACACAGGTTCCCCTGAGTCAGTCCCTGGTGCAGCCTGTGACAACAGAGCTCCCACACCCCCCCATCATGTTACTGGCAGCAGCACGTCGCTTGTAAAGGAAAGTGCGGACTATAAAGTAATGCCCATCCTCAAATGCAGCGACTGCTAAACACTCACAGAAATCACTCTCAAACAACCCACCAAGTTCCATTGTTACACACAGGAGCCAGGAAGAACAAGGGCCCAGATACACAAAATGCTCTTAAAGCCTTAACTCCCACAGGCATCTGCACTCAGTGCACCAACGAAGATGAAAAATTTGTTATGAAAAAAATGGTGTTTGGAGAAAAATACATTTTATACAGGAATAAATATTACATTAATTATGGTCCCTTAAATGTAGATTAATATATCCAGGATGGAGGAAGAACCACTCCCAACCCACCCCCACTACTCTCAAATGCAAAGCCCAAGTCCTAAAAAACCAGCTTATGCCTTCAAAGGAACACAGCTCCTCTGCAGCTAATGGAGGCAATCCATGCATTGCTGAGAATAAATAAATTCAAATATCCATTTTTAAAGTGTCTCATCCTGGAGGTAAACATCAGCCCAAGGGAATCAGGTTCTCTAGATGCAAACCAATAGGTTAGAATCTGATGCTCTGGACTTNATAGATGAATAGATGAATAGATGATGAACAGATGGATAAGAGTACATTTATTTATGAACAAGATTACATTTTTAGGCTTGAAATCAAAACTATGTGTATATGGATAAATATCTGGATAAGGCTATAAAAACAATGCACTGGAAGCAATAGTTACATATTACATATTCTGTTTCTTACCCTCTCCTCTATTATAGGAAGTGAGAGATCAATGAAAGGTTCTTTTACTGTTGAAATCTTGAAGAAAAAGAGAAAATGCACTTAAACGCAAAGAACAGTACATGGGTTTAGTACATAGCTCCCTTAATTTAATCAATTTATTATCAAAAACCATACAACAAGTTAATTACTTACAAGATGTATGAAACTACAATGAAGAACTTCCCACTAACTTTTTAAAAAAATTATTAAGTTAGCTCTAATTTTCTTTCTAACACCACAACAAACTTCAACATTTAGAGGTAAAGGGCAAGGCCATTCATCTGGGCATGAACTGACTTGAAGCAGTGTGGTGCTCACTTTCTCTGAACTCCAGATGGATTTTCAAGTCACGTGGGCCTCTGTGGTACCATTGTGCAGAAAGCTACCTTTTAGAGTTTCCTGATTCTGGACACTTCTGCACAGGTGTTTAAGCTGTTATGCAGCAAGGACTGGTTAATGACAGTTAAGTGACAGGTTCTAACCTCATGCTCTCAGTTAAGATTAAGTCAGTCTTACTGGTTACAGTCAAAAGATTTGTTAGATTTTTTGACACCATATACAAAGTAGTAAAATAAATCAAATTATAGGGTTTTTTTTAAAAAACCAACCTCTTTTTTTGTACTGGGGGTTCATTTTGCTGTGTAAGCTGGAAATATCTTGCAAAGCGTACCTAAAGACAATCTTTTTCAGCACTTTCCATCTGCCTTTATCACTAAGTTCCTTAGGCTCTCTCCCTTGCTGTTCTTGAACTCCTTCCAAAACTGACTTATCTTACCTCTGAAAAGACTGTGAAAAACAAAACCTTAAAAAAAGAAGTAAAAATCATGTTGTATATTTAAGTCACAGTCATGCCATCAATTACTGTCACCATGTCCTTTCTCTTGTATTTGTGACCCCATCTTCCACTGCAAGCTTATTTTTACCTGTTGTGCGAGGGACTCAGGAATGTTTAGGTTCCAGTAAAGCAATAAATGAGACCAAAAGCAGGCAGCTCTGGTGACTGACTGCCTGGGGAGCGATGTTCAAACAGGGATTCCTCTAAAGTGTCAGTTTGCATGAACAAACATGTATCAAAAATATCTTGCCAGGGCAGGCAAAGGAAAATGAACGCTAAACTCTTCCTCAAATGGCTACAGCTAGTATATTCCCAAGTCCTGTGCAAGCAGAATATAAGAATCCAGCAAAAACAGATGAGACATGCAAAATACATACAACTTCTATTTTTTATATGGTCAAAGTTCTTCATTGGTACTAGTAGCACATTGAAGAGTAATCTGCACATCACACACAGGAAGTTTACCTGGCACTGCAGGACTGTGCTTAATTTTTCAGATTGATTAATTTACTTAATCTCTATAATATGAAATAGAATGTTTTAAACCAAACACAAATGTAACATTTGATTAGAAAAGTCATGCAATTAAGATTTTTCTCTATCAAATTTAAAAGAAAATTACAAGGATCATGGAAAGCATTTATGATGGAATGTCAGTAATATTAATTATGAAAGGAATATACTGTTCATTAGGGTTATTATGTTAATTATAAAAAATGTATAAACAAAAATAAGTAATTTTAGCATTTTCCCACTCATTCTAATTCAAAGTAAGTAATTTCCAATTTTCAGGTGTATCCCAGAAGAGCAGGCAGGAGGATTTATGCTTTAAAATAGATGTTTCAAAAATATCAAATAACACTGGTGTGTAACACATATGATTATAGAATTTGGAACCTCCAGCCTTAAGTCAGATGTAAAATCAAGCCCAGTACTTGAATCCTTTTTGAATTCAAAGGACCCTTTTCTTAGTTTGGGAGGATAATGCTTTAAAGAAGGAATAAATAATTTCAAATGACAAACTTTCAATAAAGTCTTGTTTTTACAAACAAACAAACAAGTATAAAATTGGAACCACAATTTTATACTTTCAAGACAATGTAATCAAACCATTATGTGATCTATTCCACATCAAACCAAATTCCAGAATACCTACATTTTCACATTCCTCACACATGACAGTGCTAGTCAATTCACCAACAAAGATCCTATCTATGAAGTTCATCTTCACACCCTCTCTTCCATATGCTGAAAAAACATTGCCTTTTTTAAATGTGAAAAATAACACATCCAATGCCACACTATAAGTACAACAAAATTCTTTCCAAGATATATTATGAAAGCACAATTTTAAACATAATGTTTTGAACACAATATAGTATCTAATGCATCATATACTGTGTTATCTCAACATTTAAAAGTATTTTAGTGAGAAGGTTCCCTTTTATCCTTCCCTTCCCCTTCTTCTGTAACAGAGTAACAATATCATATCTCTTAAGAAGAAGCTTTTTAAATCTCAGTTTCCTTTCCAATGCATTATATTGCATTGCCTTGATATAGACACTGGGATAAGCAGAGAGATATTCACTCTTTCAAAATGGTTTTTGTAACTTTAAAACTTTAAGACACGTAACAAAATCCTTTTCTAATACATCTTTATGCCTTAGCTTTTGCAAATCTGGGAAGGATGATCTACAAAACATCTTAATCATTAGGACTTTAATTTAAACAAAATCCCCCAAACTAGAACTACTAAATAAACAAATANTACTCTCAAATGCAAAGCCCAAGTCCTAAAAAACCAGCTTATGCCTTCAAAGGAACACAGCTCCTCTGCAGCTAATGGAGGCAATCCATGCATTGCTGAGAATAAATAAATTCAAATATCCATTTTTAAAGTGTCTCATCCTGGAGGTAAACATCAGCCCAAGGGAATCAGGTTCTCTAGATGCAAACCAATAGGTTAGAATCTGATGCTCTGGACTTCAAAAAAACCCCCAAAAAACCAAAAAGGCTTATAATCATTCTACTTATATAAGTACATACTATTAAATTAAGCTAATTTCAGACCTATATATTCTGTGGGTTACTATGGGCATTTGATCCAAATTTGGACTAATTTAAAAATATATACACTTATGACATTGTATGCCTATATATATATATATATATAAAGAAAATCATATAATAGATGAATAGATGAATAGATGA
>VXBI01000307.1:243452-278947 GCA_013397375.1 Toxostoma redivivum | reverse complement strand
AGTTAAGTACTGAAGTCACACTTAGAGCAAAGTACCATTCTAAGAGACAAATGGTGATACCAAACCTTCTGCAAGCAATTCAAACCCTCTGTCCTAACAGGAAAAGATTAATAAATGGCTCTAGTTTCCAGGCAGCAAAGCACACTTCCAAGCTACATATCACTGTAGTGTGAGGATGACAAACAGTGTCAGAGGTTTGGTTTCCAGTTCAGACACCCATCAGACCAAGGCATACTCCGACCTTATGAGTATGTGACCTGGCTTGTGAATTAACTCCCACTGCCCTCAGCTCAGCTTTGTTCATCTTAAAGCCAACAATATACTAAAAGGATTAATCAATAGGTAATTCATGAAGTTGAGCACCATAAATGGGTTTAGGGCCATAAGCAACCCTTTTGTTGGGATTAGCTCGTTGAACCATTTATTTAGGTCAAAGAAAGACATAGTCTTTGAATGGGCAGGGTGCTGCGGACAATGGCAGCAGACATTAATCAATTAGCAGCAGGGTTCAGCCACTTCAGGCCCCGGTGTGAAACCATCTCCAGCCCACATTGCTGGAGACACAGACGCTATGTCATCTTTATTGTTGTATGGCCAAGCTTTCAGTTTAAAAGTCCACTTGTGTATGCTTTCTAACTTTCTTCCTCAGGAATATGAAAAAGTTCAGCACCAGTGTCGGATACAAACACAAAACCACACAGAAGAGGCAAAAGTGTAACAAGATTTTTGACTAGCTTGTATAACTAGTGCTATGTTATGTATTATACATATTTCTCATCAAAACTGAGTGTTTAAAAACAACTAATACTGACAGGGATAGAGAAGCAGGGATGGCCAGGCTCCTGCCTGTGCCCAGCTGGTTGTCTGCCATCTACAGACCTGAAACATGGGATAATTAATAAAAACCAGAGAGAGGGAGGGGGAGAGAGCTTTTACTAGTACTGTCGGTGGCAGAGCACCCCGAGGTGATAAAGATGTGTTTGCAGTCATGCACCATTAGGGCAGTAGTGGAATGTAATTGCAGGGCAGGGTGGCACCCATGTCTCTCTGCCTGGTGATGGAGTGGCAGAAATAGTGCCCAAAAATCACAGTAAATTCCCTCCATCTTCCATCATTCATTCGAGGTAGGTACTGTAGCTGTCACTGCCCTCTAATAATAAATTATTCAAAAGGCAAATGCTAATGCAGGTTATTGCAATGATGACACATCCACTGGTGAAGCGGACAGGACACTGACTTGAGAGAAAAGCATAAGCACCTCCTGGAGAAGCAGCTTAGTTATAATTATCCTGCTTTCTGTGACTCTTCCTTTGTCAAGAGAACATAGTTTCTACCTTTTATTACATGAAAATCAAAAAATAAAATAATAAAGTTTCTCTCTGCTGCAAAAATGCAACAACTGTTTTCTAACTGAAGTCAGCTGCTTCTGTTGTGTCGTGTTGAAGATAACATTTTCTAAGGGTGAGTGTCAAGGTTAACTGTTTCTTCTTGCAGTTCAGGTCTGTTTATAATCAAGAATGCTGACAAAACCAATAAATATTAGTATTCTGGCAGGATGGGGATTTGTTCAGCTCTACTCTAGTGCCAAGAACCAGGCTCAGACACAGCTTTACATCTTATCTGTGAGATAATTCAGCTCTAGATCATGACATTCATCGGGTTACTAAATGAAAGGGAAGAGGAAGTACCCTGGTCAGTACAAGATTTAAGGCCTTTCTTTAGAGGAGGCCTAGAAAAGGCTATTTACCACAAAGTATCATCTGAGAAGAAGGGTCCAAGATTAAGTCAGATTAAATCTGATATGGTCAAAATAACAACCAAACACTCCCTTTCTTGCAGGCAGAATGCAGGAAGCACAAATGAAGGAAAAGAAACAAAAAAACTTCACACAGGGACATTTTCAATATAACAAACTGCTTCTATACTTCACATCCTTGGATGTAGTAGATTTTAAGCAATGAAAAGCAGCACCTTATTGATAAAATAAGTTCGTCACACTTTCAAGAGACACAAGAAACTTTGCAAGAAATCTTTTTCCACCCCACAATTTTCAGTGAAAATTTTGTGTTAAAATTATGGGCAGGCCCATAGCTAAGAACTGCTATTTTTAGTTCCAAAGCTTTGTCAGCTAATGCAGAGGTCCTACTTTTACTTTTTTGATGTCTCAGACATCCTTTTTTCCTCCTTTTCCTTTTTTTAAAGGCAAACAACTTGGATTCCTAAAGTCATCATGTTCTACTTACCATATTCCTACTACTAACTGAAACTCTGATTCCAATCAACTATTTTAACAAATCAACATGAACATAATTAAATATTTTTCCAAAAACTTATTTTTCTCAAGATAATGAAAATAGACACTCATACTTCATTAAGTACATCTTTAAAATATTGGGAACATGAAGAACATTGAAGCAATGACTAGTAGTTCATTTTTAAAAAACACACAAAGACATTACTTTTGTCTCCTCAATCCTGATTGCATCCAACAGATAGTGCAGAAGCTCCTGGCTGTCCTGCTGCTGAAACCCCTTAAATCGAGGAGCCCTATGAAAGAAACAGTAAAGAATTTAAAATTATCTTGGGAGATTCTTAACAAGACAATGCGAACATCAGACACTTGTTTGATGCTGGGTACAAATAGGTACAATCCCTGGAGAACCTCATGGGGCTTTAAGAAGCTCCTGATGCAGCAGGCAATTTTGCCAACAAGGCTGCGCTTTAACCTGGGCTGCAGTTTGACTCTATGGAGTATGCCTTGACTAAAATACAGATTTGCCAGTAGAGTCTCATCCATGCCAGCAGCCCTTTCCTGACAGACTACACCAGTACTTCTGTACCACCAGACATTCCCAATGTCATGGAAGAGAGAGAAAGATTTCCCAAGCGCTTAACCTCCTCTGTTATCTCACCCTTTTGTCAACTGGGGAGAAATCTCAAATGTGCATCAACAGCCCTTTTAGATCACCAGCAGCATCTGCATCAAACCTCAGAAGCCAGAAGAGGAAAAACGTCCATTTCTGACTATGCTCCCCTTTACACTGGAGACCTTTTAAGCAACTGCACAGGGGTAACATTGCATCAGTTCTGAGACAGCTATTCAGTAGCATCAATCACTACTATTCAAAAACTGTTGAATTCTTTTTTTAATATTCACAGCATCTAAATGTACTCTAAATATCATATTTTTCAGTCATAGATTACATAGAAATTAGAAAAAATAAACTTATGAGTACATGGATAGATCCTTAAGGTGCTCTCCTTACCACAACCAGAAGGCTTCTAATAAACAGCTTGAATCTTCAGGATCTTGCAACCCCAAATGACTGAATAGTATTCACTATTAACACATCTCTATTCACATTACCTGTAACTGCCTGGCCAAATTATACCTGTCTTTCCAGGCAGGTTACCCTTTAGATCTTTAATTACAGTCTTGAACTACTTAATCTAAAATGAGATTCCACAGAATCACAAGGAGTTGGAAGAGACAAGAGACCATTGGAGGTCACCAAGCAGGGTCCCCTAGAGCAAGTTACTCAGGACTGCAACAGGTAGGTTTCTGAATTTCCAGTAATGCCAACAAATGGCAGCTGTGACTCTTGCTGCAGACTAAGGTGAGCACACACAGGCCTAACCATGCATCATATCCCTTCCAAAACCTAGCACACAGGATAATTGGATTAGCACAGCTCCAACAGGAATTTATCAAACTGGCAGAGCAGCCAGAAAAACCAACCATTTGCTCAGCTCCTCAATTTTATTAAACCCACACTGAACCAGTTTTCACTCTGAGCTGTGCATTGCATGCTGTGGCTTGCCACTACACAGAGCTGCAAATACATATTGGAATTTCCTCTGGCACAGTGATCTCACTTGCCCAGCACAGCCGTTCAGGGTTCTTGAGGGTTAGTGAGGCTTCCATCCTACTCACACTGAAGCTGCTAAGATTTGCCTTAGAAGTTTGTGCTTGTTAGAGAAATTAAAGGTGATCAGAAAACACCCCAGATGTGCGACGTGCCTACAACAGTAAAATATAAAGCTGGGCAAAGTGTCAAGATGCCACAGCAGACATGGACTACAGGCAGTGATACAGGGGTCTCAGCTTTGAACTGCTCTCCGGAGGCACTTTGGGGTTAACTGGAGAAGGACTGAAGGTGACAACACAGATATCTAAGGTCAATGCCTAAAGGTAAGTGGAACAAATCGGGTCTGGATATGCAAAACAACATGTTCACATTTACAAATAAGATACTTTCACATTTGCGCTTCATATCTAGTTTCTGAAACAAAGTTGATAATATCCCTAGCTAAAAATGATTTAATGATGCTATTATACTGTGAGGCTTCCTATAAAATCTGGAATCAGTAGAGTGGGTGACTTTTTTAAGCATTCTTTTGAAAGTTAATTTTTTCCCATGAGCAAGGCAACCTCAAAAACTAATTTCAAATTTTAAAAATTGAAATATTCCTAAAATTACATCTTCTCTCCCATTAAAATCACGTTTTATTTCTAATAAATTTGATTATAAATCACAAATACTTTCTGAAAAGCACTGAACTTTTATTTTGGTTCCAATAAAACACTCAATATACATTAAAGAAACAAGTAAGTAGCTGCATGCACATTTGCATGCATGCACAGTTTCACTTTTCAATTTGCTAAAACAGTTTTCTCTCATTCAATGTCCAGGAATCTTAAAAAAGCAGATGCCAAAACCAGTTCAATTCTAAGAAATCTGGTTACTTAGCCACAGTACTACCATTAATTTAAGAGAACTTTCTTGTTTTCCTAGGGAGTGAGAATCAATGAATATATTCAGCCCATCTCCTCCAGTACAGGCATATTAATAGCTCCAGTATATGAAGAATACCTTCCATATATACATGTTCTGGATCCTGGTACTAATAGGGATTTTATTACTTTTTGGTAACAGAAGCAGGACCTCTGCAAGAGAGACTATAATAAAAAGGAAGAAAAATTAATAATTACTTGACAAAGGAGGAAGGGAAAACTCCACTGTTACAGGAGGGTTTTTTTCACTGCAGAGGCATCTCACAGAACTAAACCTTCAATGTAAATCAGGAAAAAGTCCCACACATACTTTTTCTTACTGCAGTGTAACCTCCCACTGATGAGTATACAAAAATCCTTTCAGGTGAAAATTTACTAATTTGTATTTCAAAGTAAAATAATTTACCTGCATGTTCCACACAGTTTTATTAGCTTAAATTTATTAGAGAGGAGGAAATTAACTCAGCCATGGAATTTTGGTTTGTCTGGGGTTTTTTTCATTTTATTAAAACATAGTGCATTTACAAGTACAAGATTATTTAGGCTTCTCAGGGTCTCTACTAAATCTACATGCCTGATTTTATTGGAAACAAGGATAATGGGAATATAACAGCTATCATTTTAAAAGTGAAGTGGCAGGGAAAGTGACTTGTAGAGATTCCCCGTAAGGTTGAGTCATTTACTTGGACTGACAAATGATGCCATTATTAACACTGCTTAAAATATATTTTATTTGTCATTCACGTACAAAGCATGCCATGAAATGTTGCATATAATTCTAAATATCTCATGTTTTTTGGAAAAACATCTGAAATTAATGCATTTGTTTTGGGAGGGGAAGCCACAAGAGGAAACTGAAAAATAACAATAAATAGAAAGGAGGGAATTTCACATCTCACAATGCATTTACTGGGAACCTCCTACACTTATGAGAGAAGAAAAAGGAATTAATCCAGGCTGATACACAGAAATCTGACAACTAAAAGATGCATGCTCTCATCTCCTTGAAAATATGCTTCAAGCAATATCCTTGGCAAAAGTGGGGGACTTGGAGATGGTTGGTTGAGTTGACCGCTCACAGATGTGCTGACATATGGAAGCCAGTGCCAATGCGATACAACCTGTTGTACAGTGTCAGCAGGATAATGACAGAACAGGTTGAACTCCTGCTAATGGCCATAAGTGGTGAAGGACAACTGTGACATCTTATCTACTCCCTCGTTGCTCATCTGGAGACCAGTTATAATTGCTTGACTGTCAGTTAAAGAAATACTTTTCATGATGATCTAGCTCCTAGAATGCAGTATAACAAAAAACGACATAGTAACATAGTATTTCAAAGCAAAAAACCTAATAGTTTTAATTCCTATATTATATTAATTTGAGGGAAATTAAGCTATGCTTTAAAAGCAGAACTGGGATACAATTTAAGTCATTCAATCATGCTGCACAGAGCTGACATACTTTACTGTCTCTAATAAAAATCTTCTCCAAAACCATCCTTTCAAGAATTACTATCTTTGTGCAGAAGATAGCCTAATACCTCGGAAAACTTAAAAAACAACAATAAGCACTTGGAAACAGAAAACAGAAGATACTATTTGATTTTTTCCTGCAACATGCACAGGAATCCTTTAATGCAGTACATATACTACAGAGTTCTGCTTGGTAGGAGGGGCTTGGGAAGAGCCCAACCAAGCATGGACTTGCCTCCACATGTAAATAACAGATAATACCAGGCAAAATTGTACTATCTCAAAGGCCTGGATAGCAGTTAGCTCTCCTTCGGATGTACTGGCTGATCATTTTTATCTTTTTCGTCTCACCTTAGCCCAAAAGGGAAAATAAGAACCTCTACTTTCTTGCAATGCACCAGATCTATTCTTTCTTCCATTAAGTCCCACTAAGATTTCCAACAGCACTCTTCTCTGACAGCAAGTTCCATAGCTTAGCCCTATAAAATGTTTAAAAAACTCTTTTTTTTTTCCCTCTGGCTCTAAATCTGTTGCCGTTCAGTTTCACAGACAGCCCTTTGAACTTTTATCAGTGCAATTAAAGAAGCACAGCTAATTTATCTTCTATCATTCATTGTCTTCTCTTGCTGTCATGTCTTCTTTTCATCTTCTCTCCTGCCTAAACTCCCAATATTCAAGTCCCTATTGACATAAAGGCTTCCTATTTTTGTTACCCCTCTCTAAATTCTGCTTAACCCAAATGGAGTATACACTGCCAAGGTACCTAATAAAATTACTGGTATTCTTCTTCATTTTATCTATAAGCTCTGCTTACACAGGTCACACACCGAAAAAACACTTGTATTCTCCAAAATGCTACACAGGTCTTCCTCCTGAGCAGAAGTGAACATAAAGCTCAAGAATACGTGCAGATGATTGCTACCAAACCACACTTCTACATGCAATTTGTCTACTTTGCACTCATAAACACGTTCCTAAAATTATGAAAACTCTGACAAAGTTTGCTGGAAAAAAAAAAAGATATGCAATCTCTCAGCTGCCGCTGCCCAGAGAAGCTGTAATCTCCTCTGTCAGAGCTCCTCAACATGACGCAGCACCACTAGCAAGGCACATGGAGGCATGACAAGGACACAAAATAATTCGTAACAACTGGTCAAGGAAACATAAACTTTGTGTCCTGCTGCTATTATACTTAAATGGTAGAAGTCAAATGGAAAAAACAAGCATGCAAAAAATCTTTTCTAAGAAGATATTTTTCCTAAAGAGGTATTATTTCAAAAGAAAAGGCTCAAAAAGACTTTTTAATTAATGAGAAAAATCCTGTTTCCTTTATCTCTTATATCTTGTATAACATTACCTTAGTTTTCCTTAGTATTTCCTCTCAGAAGTGATAAATGTGGAATTGTTTAGGTTTCCCCACCAAAACTATTGTTCTGTTAATATCAACAGTCCTAACCACACATGACCTCCATTCTGCCAGTCTCACCTCTGCCTTCTAGTTTCTGCACATGAGAAGGAAGGATGAATAATAGTCTTTGGAGAAGGAAGGCCTAGGTAGATTTTGTGAACACCAATAAAATATTTGTTAGGGAAGTATTTTTTCCTGCATGGCAATGTAGCAATAAAATACCTCTATTAATAATTATTTAATGGATGTTTGAAGCAGCTAAATTCTGTAACTCCTTTCTGGACTCATCATTGACATGCTGCAACATTTACTACACAAAACTAAGCTGTCTTCCACCAATAAATTATTCAGTCATAACAAACAAAGGAAATAAAATTTATGTCCTCTTAATAAATCAGTGTTGCATTAGTCACTAAATCTCCAGATAAGTCAGAAGTCTGCAGTCCTGATATTCAGCATAGTGGAAAACCAACAGAAGGGCCCCGTAGCTATGCTCACAATCTGTCCTCACAAAACATCTGACAGCTGCAACACTAACAAAATTAACAGTGGATGAATTAGTACCAGACGCTAAACAGTTGCTATAGAAAGACTCATCTACTTCTTTTCTTCTTCTCCCCTTCTTCAACCTGGCCAGTCCACCACTTGATAAAATTAACACTCTTTTTTTTCTTGTATTATTTAATAAAAAAAAAGAGCACCACAAATGTCCTTTCATACACAAAATTATGAACTTTACAGCATGATCTCCTCAGACTACCAAGAAGCAGTCTGCATTTGAAAATGACTGTGTTCCAGTTCCCTTACTCCTTTTGAGCAGTGAACGTGTATCCACTTGTAGGTTTTGGGATCCCACTAAGGAACATGCCAGAGCTGCAGCTGAATAAGGCAGTGCCTGCACCCTTTTCTATCCTATACTATCTGTACAATCTCCTTCATAAATTCTTTACTGAGGTATGGTGATATACTTGCACTGAGACACCAGGATTTGTGATGGGGAAAGAATGAATTAAAAAAAAAANGCAAAGCCAAAATGAATTAAAAAAAAAAAAAAAAAAGAAAAGAGGTTGCAACTGGAGTTAGTGAACTTTCATGTAACATATATAAAACCCCAAACATTACTATCAGAACAGTAATGTCCTTCTCCCCAGTAGTTGTGTCAGTGAGTTCTTTTTACACATTCATCCTATCATCTCTTTAGGAAACTTGTATGAACTTTGCTTGTTGAATAAAATGAATTCATGCTAATGCAATATGAAGACCACAAGTAGTGTCTGCCTCTAGGATTACTTCATTAACACAACTTCTTGGCAGCATTCAAGAAGCAGTTTTACAGAGAATGCTGCAGTAACACAGACTAGCTGGAACTCCTGCAATCTTGCCCGGCTCTCTCTTGCATTTCAACTTTGATGAAAAATAGAAAGACAGCTTTAAACAAAAGAAAGAAAAAGGCTTTGTAAAAATGGCATGACAGAACACTTCATTCATACCGTTAAAGCTAATAAATAGTAAATGTATTCAGTTTGCAAAGATATAGAGTTCCCACTCTCCTACTTTTACCACTGCACAATGCTGAATTTTCTGAAGCCCTCCCTTTCTTGGTTATGCCACCAACAATGAGAAAACAGTCCAAAGACCAAAACCTTCTGTCATACTTGTCCAGCCCCTTGCTGCCCCTAAACATCTAATTTCTCACTAACAAGACGTGGCTGACACTTTTGTTGTTGATAGTAGAGCTAATAAATTATTTGTATCTAAGTGGTGTTCTTCAAAGAAAACTAAAGTAAGAAGCAGGGATGAAGGAAAGAGATGGTAGGAGCTGGCAGACATATGTCTAAACAGCAAAATCTGCTGACCACATTAAAATGTTTCAATTTTAGTGGCTAGTTAAAGTGTATGCACATCTTAATTATCAAAAGACAGTAACAAAAGAACAACGAGATAGCTGAGATTTAATACTGACATCGTTTGATGACTACACAAACACACACAAAATACATACCACTTCTAAAAATACTATGCTACCTGAAGTGCTCTGCATTGTGATTATTTCACAGTGAATTTGCTAAGGTGGGCTTCAAAACATATTTTACATCATTTTTTTCCTTCAATTCTTAATACTTACTGGGAAAAAAACTGCTATTGTAATTTAATAATTTTCCTTCCATTTCTCAGCCAAATTAAATTTAATTCTTACACTCACATTTTTTGAGACAGCCTCAAAACACGAGGAGTGAGAAAACAATATAGTTTTTTTCCCCTAAATATTTTTCTTCCAGGCAGATAATGCTAAACAAAGAACACTGCTGTTTGACTCAAAAATGCTGTAATGTAACTTTACACACATTTCCTTTTACAGCTCCAAAGAATCAAAAGAAAGACAAGTACAATAGAGAAAAAAATACTAAACTTCTGAGGCTGAATTTTGAGGATAAAGCAAAGGCAATGGCTTATTTCTTAAGAGAATTAAATTGTCCCTGCTCTATTCTAAAAGCTTTTGATTCTTTCGATTATATTTTAAATTAATTCCTGCTCAGTAAGGTTGTCCTGGAACTCCGTGAGAGAATGCTGCAACTTCCCTCCTAACTCTCATGCTGCAGAGTGCTTGAAGTTCCATGTAATAATACATGCAATAAATTATCAGGCAACATTATTCTTTTTTAAATATGAGATTCATATAACCATCCTCCAGTTACCCTGCTTCTACAGATTCCATAACTAGTAAGTCAACATTTAAATATTTGTATCAACTTTTAAGTAGGTCTTCTACAGGTGTTTTAAAAAGCAAGACTGTTTGCATCATAATTGAAAGTACCTACAAAGCACCACTGTAAACATTTTCCACACCAAGAAACAGGAGTTTCTTTAGGGCTTGTAAGCTCTTTGCAATCTGGAGCCATATGCCATTTCAGTACTGCTTCAAGTCCTTACTTGTTAGACCCTTTTCACTTTTGAATTGATGCCAAGGTTAGACATCATAGCAGAAGTTCTCAATTTAAACTCTTACTCTCTTTTACAAAGTACCTACATATACTTTGTAGTGTTAGCACAGCTTTACGCTAACAAACAACAAAACCTGGAAGATAGTCCTATATTCATCAGTTTTATCATGCCCTCTTCTGACCCCTCACACTCAGTTTGAAGCCCATTGAATGCCCATGGTTATGAACTGGGCCACACATTACAGGAAGAGCAGTTACAACCCTAGTGTGTAACAAGGAGTCCTTCAATTTTAAAACATGAAGAAGCTGTTTTCTGGACTGCTTGGTAAAAATTTAACAGCCTCTTCAGAAAGGACAACAGACATTGCACACTTAGAAATACATCACTGGAAACTAAAATTAAAAAATAAGTGAAGAATGAGCTTGAGGACACAATACATACTTTTGACAAAGCTGGCTGAACAGTACTTTGGGAGACAGAGGACCTTTCCCAGCCTCTCTCATGCTGTGAAGGAACAAGAACATTGCTGAAGTCAAAGGTCCCGGGCTGGACAGGTTTACCACCAAAGGATCCTTCAAAAACAAAGTGCAAATTGCACATCAGATTTCAAAAGTAATGACATAAGACATCTTTTCTTTCAAGTTACTTTATACATGATAAAGAGCAACGTAACTTTCAGTCTTAAGAGTGTTTCTCAGTGTTTTTTTTTAAATGTTGATGTCACCCATTTGATTGAAATAATTTAAGAGCAGGCTTATTATTTAAACAGTAATAGCTGCAAAACCAAACAATTCTTGGTGGTAACCAATAGCTTTAGAAACAGGCATGTCAATGAGCCGGTCTGGTTCTCACAAAAACAGGCAACCTTTGTATTACCTGCTTTACTCTTACTCCCACATGCACTGAAATGCATCTGGAGACACAACCCAGGTGACCACCTCCATGTGCCAGTGTAAGATTGTGCTCAGTGGCTCCCTGTTACCCAGCCTTAGTAACGGGGTGTGATCTGTGAGCCACACACTGAAATTTCCATACATCTGACAGCCACAGAAACACACCCTGCTCCTTCACAAACCAGGTGCTGTGAAGGTACCAGCAGTGGTTCACAGCAAGAGCTGATGGCAGATCACACACATCCCTTGTGGCACTGGAAGACAGGCACTGGGTGCATCCTGCACAGCCCCTCTTGGTATGACATTCACCCCATCCAGGTTCTGGGTCTGGAAGGATCCAGCCAGCAGCCAATCAAGCCAATTTTAAAGCAGAAGACAGTCCTGCACTGATTACACACCATGTCACAATGACTGCAAACCACCAGCTCTAACATGCTCCAAGGTTCATATGTGTCCACAGTACTCCCTACTAGCTGACTTGACTCTCAGAAAAACAGATCACAAGCACCAGATAAACACTTGGAGATGGTGGCTCATCCAGAAAGCAAATCCACACAAAATGTAAGAGCTGTGGATATACACAAATATAAAGTATTTGCTTTATATGCACTATCAAAAGGTGGGAAAAGGCCCCTTGCCAAGCAAGAAGCTGCTGTTTTCTACACTACTAATAATTAGACTACTGCAGCCCTCTTATTCTGCACTGGCATACAATGACCAAAAAACAAAATCTTTGCTCCAAAGACCTTATTTACCCCGTAAGCATTGTCATGAAACAAAAAATAATCTTTCAACCTTATGGCTGTGCAAGTTACACATCAAGCATAAGCCAACACCCCACTGGCTTGCTAAGCCTTTCAGCAAAAATAAGCTCCAGACCTCTGTTGTGGCTCAGGATAAGTTTGTGAAACATGTTGCTACTCAGAACTGCCACTGGAGGAAATAAAGACAGCAACGCAATGAATTTCACACTGTTCTTGCCTGGAGAAGCTATGAATATCTCCTACAGCAACACAGTGAAATCATTGTTATTTCAGAGGTATCTGAAACAGAACACCACTCCTTTACCCTCATTGCCACCAGAAAGCTCAGAGCAAACAGCAGGAAAAAACTAAGAAAAAATCCTCTGTAAACTGTTTGCTTCAGCTAGCAGAGTGAAAGGGATACTATCTTTATTGCCAACAACATATAATGAAACCCCAAGTCTCTAAGACATGACCAGAATAGCAGGATATTATTATTCTTTGGGTAATAGCCACAGGAGACACTTTTCCATATGCCTGCAATGAGCTTGAGGACAAGAAATTTGTACCTCACTGAAATTTTGCTTCTCTCATTTTAATCCCCTGGACTGTGAAGCATGCAATAAACTTTACAGGCCTTATCAAGGAGGGGCTGGGATGCACTGGAATAAAATATTTCAGACATTTTCTAGACCCAAATAGACTATTTCCTGTATCATAGGTTCATACTGAAGAAATTAAATGGCAAATAAAAATAAACCAGTTGCTCTTTCTTAAGGTAAGGCATTATTTGATACTTCAATATCACAAAAAGTGAAAGCAAGTACTTCCTCCTCCTTCTCCAGGGCTGAGTAATGATTTTTGTAAAATATATCAGTCCACAGGTAAAGTAAATCTGCTAAACAATTAAAATGCCAAAGAAATGGGAGAGTAACAGGGTGCCTTTAACAGAGATGTGATTTCCTGCCCTCCAGCTTCTTCCCACATTTCCCCAAATTTGTATTTCTCAGTGCATACTTACCAATTGAGAATCTGAAGTATGACAGATTTTTAACTTTGTTCCCTTCTCCTTTATCTCATACATCAGTTCATTTAGTACATGAGTCTGTGCCAAGTTCTTAAAGAAAAAAAAAAACTAAAACCATGAGAAACATGTTGATTGTTCAATTACACAGTTTCTTTACTTATATATTCTAGATTCAGGGGTAGACCAAACCAGATATATTTCATAATGTGTAACTGAGGTTTAGACCCAACCACTAGAAAGAGCACTAAAAAAATCATTGATCTGGCTTTTCTAAAATCGTATTTATTTCTTTTTCTGCAATTTCAAAACAGTTCACTAGTAATAACTTTGTTATTTATGCTGAACAACAAGATTAAACTCTGCATTCCCTCTCATCATGCCCCATGAAGCACAAAGGCTTTGGCACAACAAAAAGTATTACCTCTCTGAATTTAGGATAGAAACCAACTCAACGCATCTCAGCTTTGTTTCTTTATTTTTGGTCAACTTTGACAGCAGATCACTTAGGTTTCTACAACGCCCTAAGTACGGACAGATAACGATTTGCAGTTTTACTATCTGTTTGATGAGTTTTGTATTCAATATCATAAACACAAGATGAGCTGTGCCAGTGCAGAACACCTTTCTAGCAGTTTTTTTTCACTTGTTCACTCCTGTCTGCAGACATAGAGATGTCTTTGCTCAGTTGACAAGCAACAGGATGGTGCAATACAAAACCCACTAAGGTTGCTGCTTTTTTTGAGGATGTTGGATTGGTTGTACAGTAAATATCAATAGATAGTATTAGTATAGCTCTTTCCTCTTATTCTAGTCAGAAAAAAAACGTAACTGATAAAAGTAATTTTATAACTGCATCCATTGTAGGGGTTTAAAATCATCCCAATGAATGCAGACATTTACATTGTGTACACAGTCCCACTATTCATACGACCAGTATGGTAGATAACCCTGCATTAGTCATGACTGATAATGCTGAGCTTCAAATAAAATCATATGCTACAGTACAACCCACACACACAGGCAGTGTATAAAGCACTTGGCATTTTCACTTGTTTCATTATGTGCAAAATGCTACTGATTTAGGAATTCTTTTTTATTATAACAGGAAACACTCCTTGGATAGCAAAGAGAAAAAGAATTTGAAAAGGACTTTCAAAACCATTTCAGAAGCCCATAGATTATATATATTTAGTATTTCTGAAATCTGTTAAGAGAAAGTGGTATGATCTTTCCATCTTACCTGCATGACAGCATTAAAAAAGCAGGTATTTCCTAAATTATTTATTCCTTTAACTGGAACTGATCCACCATTACCGGAGCTTTTTCCTTTCAGTATTTCACTTGTTTCACTGTTTTCTTCATGAAGACGTATGATTTTTGATGTACCTGTAATTAAATTATAGATTAATGTGACCACTTAACTGCATAGTATAATCAATTAAGTCCTTCCATGATTATGTTTATTAATTTCAACATATGTAGAAGATACCTTGATAATACTCTAAGCTGCTGTATGCAGTCTTAAAAACACCAAAAACCAAAAAAACCAGACATAACAGATAAAGCCCTGGGGGATAAAAAAAATGCCCTCAAGAACTACATATTTCCAACAAAACCTTCCATAATAATCATACTGTTCTGTAAGACTGTAACTTCCACAATTACACAAGCAACAAATAAAGTAAAATTAGTTTATTAACAATTGGCAGCTCATATATATGTTCATTAGACACATCAGAAACACTACCCCAAAGGCTTCTTTTTGGTGCATTTGAAAGGAGGTAGCCCAAAGTTACCACTGAACGCAGCAAGACTTTATCAACTATAGCATTCCATTCCAACTGCCTTGTCAACAGCCTCACTGGACTCATTATCCCTACATTTGCTCCTCAACTCACCTCCCTTTGTCACAGCCTGAGGAATTATTAATGTAATCCACATACACACAATGCTAGTGTTTTAATTTCAAGTAACAAAAAATTGATAAAACTATGCTATAACATCCACATAATTCCCTGTTTCCCATGTTATTTAAATAGACGAGGGGCAGCAAAGTTAGACAGTCATTAACTTGTAGCCTAGAGGAACTGGAAAGACTTGAGATAACAATATTTAGCCTTGAATTCTACTAGCAACTTTCATATTGTCATGGTTGCAGGACTAAATGTGAACATTACTGACATCTGCAGTGTCTTAAATATTGATTAACAATGCACGTCAATGTAAACGAGTTATGGACTTAATAGATGCCAAGAACTGTGATGCTACAATCTCTGTCTTGACATATGAATTCATGTATTTGTTCTAATGAGTTTCACATTGAAGTCTCATTAAAGTGCTCTTGAGAAGTAACTAACAGACCTATTTACGTTAATGAAATTCTCATGCCAAAAGGTTCTTTTATGTACACTCCTAAATAACTTCTTGCTTAGAAAATGAAAAAAAAATATAATTAAATAAACAAGAAGTCATTAAAATATCTATTGTATCTTGCAACAAGCTTCTGATGCAGTCTGCCTGCACCCTACAGTGCCATCGAGGCACAACTATTCTTCCATACTGTACCAGAGTTTTTCAAAACAGAGTTAGAGGTGCTTTGCTGTTTAAAAGCATTTTAAAATGTTCTTGTTAACAGTGCTTACACAGCTTTAAATTACTTTCCTTTCCACTCAGGTGGAAAATTAAGACGGTACAAGGGCAAAGTAAAAGATGGAGTTCTCCTTGAAAAAGCAGACAAAGTGGTTTTGAATATAATAAACAAGCAAGTTGCTCACACCCTGAAAAAGTCAGTGTCTTATGGGCTACATGAAGCAACACCTTTTAACTGGCATGCTTAGAAGGGGAATGCTACAGTGTCTGAGGCTTGTCCATCCACAGAGCTCCAGAACAACCATAGCCTGGGAATGGGAGCCCCAAGTATCTGCAGCTCAAAGGCACTGCTCTCTCTCAGAAGTTTAATAATATAACTGGAGATGTTTTCCCTGCAGAGAAGTGGGCCATCCAGAGTAGTGCTGGGGAAAAGAGATGGTTAAAAAGAGGGGGGAAAAAAAACATGAAAAAAAAGCCAAAATTGTGGAAATAATTTGTGTATTAGTATACCACAGTTGTTGCATTTATCCATCGGCATTCAAAAACATCTGGGACAGCATCTTAAAGTAAACAATGTTCACAGGGCCATCTGGACTAAACTGCAGGCAAAAATTAAAGCATAAGCATATGGAAAAGCAGATTTTTCTCTTCCCTTTAGCAGTACAGGATGACAAATGTCAAACCTAGATCTGTCCACGCTTCACTGTGCTATGCTTTGCAGCACCACCTGGCTCTCCTTGCACAGCCACCAAATATGGACAGCACTGCCACAGCGGACCATATCTGCAGGGCAAACTCGATAAAAGCATTTCACTTCATGGTTAAATGGCAGCTTCACACAAGTAGCAAGGTTCCATTTGCTGAACCTTACATATAAATTATTTCAGGGAGGGAAAACAAAGCCAAAACAGCCAGCTCTGTGATAAGAGCTGGGTGAATACACAATTACAAAACACAATAAATGAGAACCAGACATCTGATTGCCACAAAACTGGATAATTAGTATAGGGACAAGGAGAAATAGTAGGAAACTGGAAAAATGCTTGGATGTTTGTATCAAAGTTAGGAACCTCCCTTCATTCAGAAGGTGCCTCTTAATGTTTAAGTAATTTTAAAAACATAATCCACATGACATTTTACTATGATTTTGTATCTGTGAAAAAGTCCTGAGAGAAAAGTGCTGCTTTGCCATTACAAATATTACCTGCTGCCTTGCTTATAACACACAGATATTTTTAAGTACATATACAGAGCCAGAGCAGAGACAGCAGTTTTTAATTTAGCTCTGCTCAATGTCCTCGGCCCAGTGATGAATGACAGACAGGCCTGAAGCTGAATGTTAACTTGACATGTGAAGAGTTGGTCAGTCTTAATAGAACATGCTGGTAATGACTGTGATAACTAATACTTCCACAGATTGGGACTGGAGGGTCTTTCTGCAAGATTAACCCAAGGCTACAAGCATGTTATTAATCAAAAAGCTAATACGCAATTTTTTAAAGTGAATTTGCACTGAATATCTGTTTCATGGACCCTTGCCGATTCAATCTTGCAATCCTGTAATTTATCAGGCGTGCTTTTGGGTATGAAAAGTGACTTTTAAACCAGAATATACACAAGGATCTCAGCTGAAGGATTCCATCAAAATGGCTGTCATTTGCTGCTGCCCACAAGGACCTTCAGCTACCAGCCTAATAGAATAAAAGAAGTAGTCCAATTCATTCATCCACATGGAGTAATATTTGTTATAAAGGACCTTATTAACATTTATGAAAGCAAGAAAAGCTCAGAGGTAATTAAATTCAGACAGATTTCTGTTGTTAGTTAACTCATCTTTTAGAGAACTGACATGGTGACCCTTAAGCTCTCTGCCTTTCTCAGCTAGTATGGACATCAGCCCTAGGCAGGCCTGTCTATCCACAGCAGGGACAGAGTATTCCACTGTGCCTGGGACTCACATTCAGACCATGCCCCTCTGTCAGACTCTTCCTGCTGTTTTGCTGCAGAGGTGATCTTTCTGAAGCAGCCATACAAGTAAAACCCTCACCCAAGCTGTGCCTTGATCACTGGAACCTTTTCTTCCTTTGACAAAGTGTATCTGGCTGCAGAGACACTCTACTTGAGCACTCTGACAAAAGCCATTGCCTAGCTCTTAATCAAGATCGTCCCACCCTATCGACCACCTCTTCACAGGCGCCAGGTCAGTACCCACCTCCGGTCCCACCATGATGTCCACCTCCAAAACTCAGACAGCTGCTTCTATACACAGACACAGCCTCATGCTTGGCAAAGCTTCCCGACACCACCCTGCTCTCCCCCATGCTAGAAAGCCCCCTTCCCACCAGAGCCCTGGGAAGAAGGGCAGCAGAAGCTCCTCTGCTACAGCCCTTGCCTACAAAGCATCCTTTTCTTGTTGCTCTTTTCTTCAGCATTTCTTGTGCCTGCTCCGCTCACCTGTGGTCCTGTCCCACAAGCTCTCCAGAGGCAGGGAACACTGCTTTGTCCCACAGCTGCTCAGCCTTGTGGCCAGCAACTGAGACTCCTACAACAAACATGAGCATAGACAAGGATTCATCCCACAAAGCAGAGTCACTTACTGCACCAGGGGCACAAACACACACGGTGCCAACACTTCTCCTTACAAAATAAAACTTACTGTGGGCTCCCTCTCAATTTGCTTTGCCAGCATTTCAAACATTTGCAGTGCACATGGACTTCTGTACCGCCTTCACTGAAACTGAGCTGTGTCTGGGGGTGCAGATGGTATGCAAGCAAGAGATAAATGACATCAAATTTTTTTTTCAGCCAGGGGAGTAAGCACTTTTGAACATCTTTTCAGGGCAATTTTTTTTAATTAAAAATAAGGGTTCCAGGAATATGCACTTTTATTCCAAGGTCAAGCGTTTTCTACTGAATACAACTCTGGTACTTCAGCTGAAGGTCTTCACAGTAAAAGCAAGGTTAATAGACTGCCTGTCTTTTACCAAGTTCTCATCATGCTGTACCATGAAATGCTACTAAATTGTCTGGCACTCCTTCTTTATCTAAAAAATTTAGATTTTTTTTTTTCAATACTGTACAACAATGAGAATGCAACCTTTAGAAAAACAGCCTGGTTTTCTTCTGAAATGGTCATTAGCTTTACACTTTACATCTCTAGCAGTGTTACAAACCTACCAAATCAAAGATTATAAACTAATTTTAAGGTTTTTTTAATAATTTTATTAATTGTATTTCTCTGTGTCTTGCCACAATGTTATAAACTAGAAAAGACATCTGCACCATATAGAAGAGCAACCTATTCAAGGACTGCTTTTGATCCTCTATGCTCAGATGACTTGTGTTACACCTCACAAGCAAATAAGTACATGGACAGGAAAGGTAAGAGCCCGTTGTTAAAAATTACAAAATGCCTAAAAATTTTTCTGTCAATGATTCACTTTTCATTCCTTTGCAAGGAAGTTACTAGCAAGTAAGCAAATATGAAAGAAAATTTCTGACCAATAACAAAAATGTCTTTTTGCCAAAGTGTATTTCAGATTGATAATCAACATAATCTGTTTTGATAGTTAATTTTAAGTAGATAGAATGGTTTTCTATGACTACATGTAGTAAAAGTCATTTAAGAACGAATACCATTTTTTCAATATGATCCTTTGTCAATTGCTAATATCCACAGCAGAATGCAAATCTTCAAAGATATCACCAAACTACTTGTTTTTCCATAGAAGTCTGCAACTCTCACATGTACTGTAAAATTGTATGTATTTTTGTACATCATTTACAACCATCAAAACAAAAATCAAGTTTCTAACTTTCACTTACTGGCAAATGCAGGTATGAACTTACTAGCAAAACCTCACTACTCTGCTTGCCCCTCCCAACAAGAAATTTAACTACACAATTCAAAAATATATATTCTTCCTTCCCATTCTATTGCCTCACAAACCAATTTAATTAACTGCTCTATAAAAAGTACGCAATCTTATGTTTCCACCAACATATATAATTTGGTTTTTGTAAAAGAAAACACGCATAAGATTCACTTTTAAGTCAGCAAAACAAATTGTTTTCCCCAGTAAATGAGCAGACATACAGATTGCAATGTCTCAGCATGGTTCCTGTGTACTACATGTGCATTATGTCCATGTGAAGCTCACAAGTGTGCCACACGGACAATACTGCACCTGCCTTTCTGTGGAAATCATCACGGCCTGCTAACCTTCTCCACAAAACAAATTTCTGGGTGGTACACCCTAGAAAGCAATCTTGCTTTTTTCTTCCAGCTTGTGCCCAACATGACCTCTTAACCAAACAGACTCCTCTAAAAAAAAAAGGGGAAAAAAAAAAAAAGAAAAGAGCAGGCATTGCTGGGTACAACAAACCATAGGATCAGATGTGAAAATCACACAGCTGCAAGCATTCTTTTGGGAACCCAGCACTGGGATTTATCTCAATCGCTTAATGTAATTACAAAAGTCAGTCATGTAGTAGTAATGTAATTTGCACATTTTTACAGCTGAAGTGAAGTTGAATCTTTATGAGAGGCCGAATGAAAAGCAGGGATCCTGCTGCCACACTATTCCACCACATTAGTACCAAATGACAAGCATTTTGCTTTTGTTTATTTTCCAAGATGCATTAATTAGGAAATCTATATAACCCCCCCTCACATGTTTCAACTGATCATTTTATCTTTAAATGGATCCTGCACTTTTGAGAACTGAAAAAAAAAATCCTAACAGCCCTCATTTGCTACTTTTAATCCATGTTCATACTGCATTTCTACAGAAATTTCTACACAATGCTGTTTGAATTTTAATGATGCACCATGCCAACCAGTTGTTACAACAGAAAGAAATCCAGACGTAAGATGAATTCTTGTTACAGTGCCACATTCTGCTATGAGAACTGTCTTCACTTTGACTGCTTTTTTAGAAAGAAATGGAAAAGCAATGGGGAAAAAAGCACAAGACTGATTTTTAAGTGAGAAACATTAATTAACTGCCAGATTTACACTACTTGTTTCTCACAAGTTATTTTTTCATTTTTTTTAAAACTAGCTTATATTTTTAAGGGGTGAATATACAAAACAATTTTTTTAAATCTACACCAACTAATAATTTAAAGAATGATAGTTACACTGAAAATATCAATGGAACATGAAATAAAATCTTACACTAAAAAAATTAAACCAAAACAAAAGTAGAATTAATTTTCACAGTAATACATCATGGTCTTTTGTGTTCTGGACAACAGCATGAATTACATTTCAATTTCAGATTTTATTTTTTCAGAATCCCTAAAGATAGTCTAATTTAAAGAAAAGAAAAACACCTTAGATAGATTTCGGTATGGGAAATACCAAGTCTGTCATTTATAAAAATGAACCAAGAGTGCCAATTCTGGTCGGGAGCTCCCTGTCATGCACACCAGTCATTTATGAATACACGGCTGTTTTCCAGCCTCTTCCAGCAAGGACCCTGGCCCAAAGTAACAGACAATCCTAGGCAAAGAGCTTTTCTGTCTTTTCCTTGCCACTCAGGAAAACCCAACAAATGATCTTTGGGCCAACGGTCCCAGAGCTTTCATGAACAAAATCCAATCTGCTCAACACAGACAGAGTGGAGAGGGTCACAGACCTTCATCTCTAAAACATCACTGGAAGTACACACACATGCTTTATGTGTGAATCCAAGCCTGCACTTGAGCCTCAACCCTTTCCCAGAACGGAGCAGGAGATGTGACTGCCCTGCAGGAGCAATCCTGGCATGCTCAGATCTCTTGTTGCCAAGGCAGGAACCCTGCAAGGCTATGTCTAAGCCTTAAACAAAAAAATTACAATTTTGGTTCCATTTACAGAAAAGTTTTTCCAGTTATATCAGCAAACACTTACATGAAATGTAAGCATTTTCAAAACAGAGTATCAAAATTAAACACAAATTCATATATAGCAGAAACATATGCTTCCCTGCTCTGCTATAAATACGCTTACTTTTCCTGAGTTTGTCTGGAATTTTCATTGCTTAATTTAAGATATTTCACAGAAAATTTCTAACTTCTTAATCTGAAAGCTTTAAATGTTTTGAAGTTTCAGAAATTAAAATTTTAATTAAGAAAGTCTTATCCAGCAGTACAATAATGGAATAAAATTCTTTTCATTACATTAACTGAAAAAAACCACCACTGCATCTTCATCTGCAAGAAAGCTGCAACACTCACTTACTACACATAAATTTGAAACTAAAGTTGTGAGCAGAAATCACATGCAGTATTTTCACTGCTCCAAGAAAAAAAGATGCAAAAGGTAGCAATATATCAATTTATTAATGTTGATTAACTTAATATATATAACCTGTGACTAGATCAAAATATCGTATTTTTAAGCAGCCCTTCATTTTTTCCCTCAAAAAATATGCAACATCTCTTAAAACCAGTAGGATTTATGCACATGCAGCTAGAAGAACACTTAGTGTAATTCTGTAAGGCAATGGTTCTTTCTTACTTCTAACTGGTTGATTATCTCTGTTAAAAGATGCAACCAACTGTTTTAAAAGTTTACTCAAGGTGGGTTTTGAGAAGCAAATGTGAAATTCAATGCACTCTCTAAGTCACAAGCCAGAAATGCTGCCCAGTGTGTTACAGCAGGGATGAATAACATCAACGTTATCAAGAGTAGACAGCTGAAGGCCACACATACAAAGTTCTAATGACTATCACATATATTGAGAAGGTATAGTGTTCTCTTAATGTAAGACGATAATTTAATACTATCTTATTTTAATAGAAATGACCATTCTATCAATTAAAATCAAACAGTAAAAATGGACATAACATCCAACAAGAGAGTACTAGAAAATCCACTTAAACAAATCTAGCTAACTGTGGAGAACAAGTTTAAATCAGAAAAATTTAAGCTGTGATACATCCATACCAAGGAAATTAAATTCATTTATAGTGACTGTATAGAGTACACTTCGATATATTTTTATGCATCAATTTATGATTAATTTATCAATTTATATGGTCTTATCCTATTTAAGGTAACAACTCCTCTATGGTAAACCTTCTTTGTTAAAGACAAAATTTGGGAAAGTGTCCTAGAGTGTCCAGAATATTTTTAAAATATAATACTGGAGAAAAAAAGTGACATTATGTTTTGACAGGCATTACTTCCCCAAGTAGCTTTGCAATTACAAATTACATTATGGTCACATTGTACATAATTTTTCATTTGTATTTTTAACATGACTTAAAATCTGAAAGGCTTATTTTTAGAGACAGTGTGTTACAGGTCTCTCCAGATAAAACTATTTGTGCAAACTTACTTGGTTCAGCCCTGGCACCATGTTTTTGAAGGAAGTCAACTATCTGAGCCAGAACCTTTTTGTTACAATGCGTTGACAGCTCTTCATCACATTCATAACACCTGAACAAAAGAAGAAACAAACTGGAATTCAGGGCTCTCTGCTAGCAAACCTCTCAAATAAACTTACACAAATTACTTTAGCTCTCAGTTTCCATTTTCACACTAAAAAATGGAATAGAATTGAATTCCTTCATCTCATATATGCTCTTCTATAGAGCAGTCCCAAATCACTGTGGTCCTTATAAATTTAAATAATTTCAGAGAATACAAAGGATAAACACATATTGCATCCAGAAAGCCTACCACCTTTCCTCTATAGAAAATATTAATTTTATCTGTCAGAATCATTCTTTATCATGAGAATACACTGCTTTAAGTTATTTGACAGGCACACACAAACACCTGCATACTGATTCTTACCATATGATCCATGTGCTGAGGTTGATAACGATGCAGTGAGGTTCTGTGCGTGCAGTTTGGAAGTGTTTCAGAGAATGCTGGCCTTCTGAATTCTTACTACATCCCTAAAAACAGACACATCAACCCAGTAAGGGGGGAAGGGAAGGGAAGAAGGAAAACACTATATTATTTGTAAATAAACTACAAAAACTCCACTTTTCAAAACCATACAAGAAGCTATTCTGCCCTACTTATTTAGCATTCATAAGGATTGAGAGGATTTAACTTTCTCATATTTTCTACTTGGAAAAATCACTTAAAATATAGAGATTTATTAAGTTTGTAACGGAACAGAAATAATTCCTAGCTTTCAGGTAAGTACTGAATAAATATCAACACACAAAAAATTATACCATTCACAAAAGCAAGAACACTCTAGTAATGTGACTGAAACAACTATGTAGCATATTTGGTTCACAAATTATCAAGGAAGAGGACAGCACAGGTAACCCTCACTGCTCAAGAATGTCAAATGCATTCCAGAAAGCAAATGAAAAAAGTATATAAAATGCTTTGTGCTACAAAGTTGCTTAGAACACACCATTTATGTACAGCAATTTCAAGAGAAAGCATTTGCAATTGTTCAAGTATGAACAGAGTGGAACTTAGACCCAGGACTTGTCTCTGAATAGGCATAAATTTTAGAAGCTATTAACAGCATGAACATGAAGAAGCACACAGAATTAACTCCTTTTAAAAGTCCTCCTCAACAGAAACAAGATATATGAGTCCTCCTCAGATCTAGTTAACTATCTTCTGAACCCTGTGAACAGCATGTTTCTCTGCAAAATCAAATCTTTCATATTATACTGGTAGGAGCTGGCTTCTATAGTAAAATCTACTGAAAGTATTTTTCTATAGTAGAATCTACTGAAATTCCAAGAAAATTGTGAAATGCTTTGTTCAGGCAACTGTTGGCTGAACCAAGCCTGACACTGCCCATAAACTGAATTTTGCTCTATTAAGCAAAATTTTTTCTTTACTTCACTCCCAGGGCAGAAATTTGTGAAAGCCCTTGGGGTCAGGACCTGCCATTTTAAACTCTGAGGCCATGATTTGACATTATAACTGATCCAATCAAATGGCTAGTTGCCACAGGTGTAGCATTCTCTCTCCAGCACAGTCCCCTCTCCCAGGTTTCAATCAAATCTAGCTATTGAGTGTCCATAGCAGAAGCTCATTCAGCAATACACATTTGGTTTTTCATTCATTCCTATATATGGGAACTTCTGCCAGAGGAGCCAGCTGAACAGATGCATTTTGAAGCCACACAGTTCCCAGAGCCAATTCTCTGTAAGTGGCAAGAGGATGCAGATAAGAACAGAGGAAAGGCAGGACTGTCACTAATCATGATGCCACACTGCACCGTGACACATAAAGCTAACCCTAAAGACTGCCAAAAATGAGACAGGAACATAAGGCAACATCCAACTTCCTGAGGAAGCTGAAGCAGGGACTCTCACAACTAAGCACTTATGTCACACTGTTCCTCTGGAGGTAATGAGATACCAAACAGACAAGGATCCACAACAGCGGTATCCTTTAGAAACTCCACCTCCACAAATGGAGCACACATGCTTACCTGAGAGCCACATTTGAGACACAGCCAGATGTCTGAAGGTGCCACGGGCTCACCATCGCTCATACGCCTCTCCTTCAGGCATTCTGCACAGATTGACCACACACTCTGAGCCACTGCTCTCTTGACATGATGCACGTCCACTGCCTGGCTCACGTGCTGGCAGGTTAACCCTACAGAAAATAACACAAACTCGCTTTTATCCATCAAAAATAATAGCTATGAAAGAGAGCACATGTAAGCTGAAAGACCACAACCTCCAATTAATTCAGCATTAGGAAAAAAAAAACAGCAAAGAATTAAAGTAGGAAAGATCAGCCAGCTGCTCCCCACATACTGAATTTTATGAAGGAATCTCTTTCAATCTTTCCATAATGGAAATTCTTTTCAAGTCAATAAATGCCACCTCTTAAAACCGGATAAACTACTTTGTACAAAAGTACAAGGATTACTTTTGTACAAAACTAATTTCCCCATTTTTTGACAATAAAATAATAGATAAATCTATTTTTGCATATAACAACACAGACCATTGACCGCTTTTCAACCCATAAAGATTTTCTAATACCCATGCAACCCTACTACAATTGCTCATTCTGAATGTGAATATCAACCATTCTTCTCTGTCATATTTTTTTGCATGAATTCCACTGTATCACAGAATAAGCTAGGTTTGAAGTAACCTCTGAAGGCCATCTTGTCCAAGTCCTCACTTAAAGCAATGCCAAATACTAACTTAGATCTGTTCGCTCATGGTTTTTTTCAGCTGAGTGTTGAGTATCTTCAAGGACTGATGCTTCACTAACTCACTAGAAAATCAGGTCTCTGTCTGGCTACCCTCAGAGTGAATATAAAATAAAATTCCTCACACTTAGTCAAACTTCCATGCTCTAAATTTCATCTGTTACCTCTAGTCCTCTCATTGCAGAACCCCCACAAGAATCTGTAACTACCATCACGTAGTCAATGAAAAAAAATTATACTTTCACTCCTTTGGCTAAACAAAGACATTCCCTTCAGCCCACCTTCCCACATCATGTTCTAATCTCCTTAAGTATGTGGACAGAGTGAACTGACAAGTCAGCCTTCCTTGTAAGAGGGAGCTCACAACTGGGCACAGTTCTCCCAATGAAGTCCCTCAAGTGCTGAAAAGATGGAAAGAATCACCTGCCCACCCTGCACTCTCATTAATACAATCCTGACTACAGTAGGCACAAACAGCACAGCTTGGTTTTATTCAGTGTGTGCATTAGGACTCCCAGGACCTTTTCTGCAAAGCTGCTGTAATTCCCACCCTGCAATGGCATGTGGTTATGCCTGGGTGCCAAACTCTCCACCTGCCATTGTTAAACACTGAGAAGTCTCTGCCTGCCCATTTCTCCAGCCAGTCTAAGTCACTCTGAATGGCAGACCTATACTCCTGCATATCAACTGCCCTCCTCAATTTGTTGCCATGAAGAGATGGCAAAGCACAGCCTCACAATGACATCAACCAGTTTTCTCAGCACCTTCAGATGTATTCCATCTGACCCCATAGACATGTGCACATCCAGTTTGTTTCACAGTTCTCAATCTTCTACTCTGGACAATGTTTATATCCCAGAGTCTGCCATTAAGGTCAGAAGCCAAGGAGGATCAAGCACAGAGCTTACATGTGAAGACAAGCAAAGGAAGAATTGAGTTCCTCAGCCTTCTCCTACATTCTGTGTCCCTAGAACCCCTGCCCCCTCACGCAGGTTTGCACCCACCCTAGTCTTCATTTTACTGCCACTGTGTCCATACAGGCTCATCTTACTCTTTACATCCCTCACCAGATCCAATTCTAATGGAAGTCGCTTTACTTATTCTCTAATCCTGCACACTCCAGACTTCTGCAAGGGCAGTCCAAACCTGCCTCCACCCTCTCTGCCATTCCTTTTTCCTTCTGAGCTCAGCTGGAAGCTCCCTGTTCAGCCACACAGCCTCCTGCCATGCATGCTTGACCTCACATGGAAAGGAAAGGACCATTCCACTTTGAAGAGGTTGTCATCGAAGATCAACCAACTTTCCAGCCCTTCAGGGAAGTCATGTAGTGTGACAACTGATCATGTCATAAACACTTGACTGGGGATATTTCTGTTATAAATTCAAGCAAGAGAAGTATTTCATAGTACCAATGATTTGTGGGTATTCATCAGTCAACATAGAAGTTATTAGCCCTCAACCTCAGGTCAAACATCACCCTATGTACTTACCTGAAATATCATCTGAAGAATCCTCATCCTGTGGCCTATTAGGCCTTTTGCTTCTCTTCGGCTTCTCAGGGTTGGTTTTTGATGGATCTTTCACCCGCATCTGTTGCTTACTAGAAAAGACAAACAGGGGTTACTTTACTGTTAATTGAAATGTTACACTGAATGTAGCAAGTTTGAACTCTAAAAGCATAAGATCAACTTATGCATCAAACATCAAGAACACAGTTTTAGGCTCAGTCTAACATCAGCTATTGCGTTTACAAGGAGTATGAATGTGTCAGGAATTAAGTCTTAGAAATGTTGCAATACCAGTTACACTACAGGACCCTATGAATTGTAGCTGTAGGAAAAGGGGACACACACACACACTCACTTCTAGGCAGTGGTGTTAAATATTGGAGGTATTAAGATTTTCTTTATTTTTTTAATTGCAAAGTAAGTTATTACAACCACAGCTTACCAGAAAAACTTCATCAAAAATAAATGTTTTTCTACCTCAACATATATCCCTTATGAAAGGTTTCAGTCATTATTTATCCTTGGCACATTCCCTAAACGTTTTGGAGCAATTTCAAACACTTTAAGAAAATAAAAAAGTCTTCCAAATCCAATTAATGTGTTCTATCCTACAAGGGATGACAGACTGGAGTGCAAACTGACCCCTTTATTAAACACTGGAGAAACCACAAAGATTAAGTCTCTCATAGGAAATTTGTTTCATTAATCAAGGAGTCCTATGAGGAACAGAATTAAAGCATAGATATTTGCCAGTAAACTTTAAAAAATATCCTGTGAGATTTCAGCACACCAGCCATTTAATCAAAATCCAAATGTGAATCCACTGAAGGACTGTAGTTGTGCATCACACAGAGAGCTGCTGGGGTTTAGTTTACAGTTTGTCTTTTAATAGCATGGTTCACAAAAACAGATTTTTGTTTTCACATACAAAACATATGAATGTAAAATAGTCAAATATTCATACACTGCAAACATATGAGCCATTCTGTTCAGAAATAAGATGACATATTGTTGTGTACCAGAAACAGGCTAATAATGTCATCTGAGTCACCAGGACCAAAGATTTTCAACTGTGCTACTGCATTAGGTATAGGAAACCTCTAAAATGCCCTATATTTGGGAATAGGAAAAGGTATATTCTCACTACAGATCACTTAGTTAAGTTTGTCAAAGCTTAACAAGTTTGTTTACTTAAGATTTTTTAATCTTTTCTGTATATGCATTTAGACCTTTGTACTACTGAAGCTCTGTGAGACACGGGAATCAACCAGTATATTGAATTCAACATTCCCTCTCCTTACTTATCCACTAAGCCAATGAGCAGAATAATCATCAATACTGATATTAGAGCACCACCATCACTGGTATCTGAACAGCCTTCCCTGAAGCAAAGCAGGCAATCTGTACCACCGAGCTCCAGTTCCAGGTTCCTACACATTTGGATACATGTCCCTGCATCTGCCCTAAATCCCTACATACTGTTTAGTGCGAGAGGTTTTCTGCATGACCCTACCCATTAGATTTGCTTTGGACAAGTCAAATTTTTATTGACTATGAAAGAAATCTTTACTCGCTGCTTCCTTGCATCAGCAGCATCACGTCTCCTCAAGCCTTCAAAACACAGGACTTTTTTTTTTGCAAAATGCTACATTTACACCGAAATTAGCTTATACTATACTAATACCATGATGTTCTTAAATTACAGATTTCAAATTTTCCTATACTTATGGTTATAAAGCCTAGACATGCAAGTGAACAGTGCCACTGAAGTCAGTTTTGCTCATTTCTTGGGTTCACAATTCCTGATCATACAGTAAGAAAGATATAGTCAAGAGCTGGAATATTTAGATATTTTCAATGTTATCATTCCAATTTTCAGATGTTATCACACCTAATGTCCATTAACAGCCATGCAACCTGGCATCCTAGAACATGAGGAGGCTCAAACAACTTCAACTGTGTCTTTCTGCCTTGGCAGCTTCTCATATATACCAAAGTTTCATGTGAAACTACCCATCATCATGTGTTGCACTGCCACTGAACTGAGCACAAGATTCATCAAGACATTCATCAAACACTAAGGCCTATAGAGCTGCTGTGAGAAAACACAAGACCTTACACTAAATTATGTAAAGACTCAATATCAAAGACAGCAAAAATGTCCTCCCTAAAGGAACATAGTTGTGTTTAGGTGATTCAACACTGACATAAACAATCTATGAGTTCATTTCAGCATAACAATTTTCATCTCTTTAAACAGATTATGTAAGACTGTCCAAACCACAGACTTCACCCCAATGAAAGTCATCTTTGTATCAGTACATTTAGAGAGCTCCAATAAATAATTGTGGACCCAACCAGCTGAAAACAAGCAAGTCTTTCCCACCTGTGAAATCCTGTGGCCCATAGCACAGGATCAGGGCAAACAGCCCACTGCTGGACCTGTATCCTAGGGACCCTCAGGACATGGGGAAAAAACAGTGTCAGCTGATATCCACAATGACTGAAAGCATGGTATTTAAGCCCAACCTAATCAACATGGCATTAGAAATGAACACTGGCATAAGAAGCTGCATTCACACTGCACAGCCCAGACACTTTCAGTCTCCTCTCACTAAGAGGAAAAGACAACACGGACCATTAGATTAATTACTTTTCATGGACACACACATAGACGGATATCCATCAGACAATGTTTACTGACCTGTGAGCTCTTGGAAAAACCAGAGCGTATCAAGGACTTAGACAGCCAGGGTTTGTGCCTCGTTTTCAAAAGCATGGAAGTGTGACAGAAGGGTAAGAACAACAAGCTACTCCACATGATCTACAATGCAAGTGTATATGGAGTACTGCCTGCCCTTTTTCAATACATTCAGGGACTGCGAACATTACAAATGAGAGATCCCATTTAATAAAAACATGATCAACATCAATCAACATAATTTCAAAATCAAAACGTTTATGCCAGGAATTTGATTCTTATATTTAATTGAATTAAACCCAAGGAAGAAACTTAGGGTACTTTAGAAATAACTTCTCAGAAATATTTTAGTTTATGGAAAATAAAAGATTTGAGATTTTATTGGAATGAAAATTCTGAACAAACAGGCTCAAAAAAGCATAAAATATAGGTAAGAAAAAAACAAAAAGGATGCTCTATAGCTTATTGTTGGCCATAGGCACAAACTATTCAGGACAAGCTGGCAAAAGAGAAAAGAACAATTCAGACAAAATTAACTTGACACACTGAAGGTTAAAAACAATGGTAATATTCCCATGATTTTCATTTTTCCAACCCATTCTCATATTTTTTAAATTTTTCTAATGAGAATTTTCTGTCTACAGCCACCAACTATGGAGTATCCTAAAGGGGACAGATGCTCGTCCTTTTCCTATGCAGAAAGAGGTCACCATGAATCTTTGCTTGAAGTTCTCTTTTGTGATGGAAAAACAAATACATTTAAGTTTCTCATTTTGTACACATAAAATCAAGTCACATTGCACATGATATTTGACTAATGAATCTGACAAATAAAAAGACACTGATTTTTGTGGCAGAAAAAACTGAGGTTAGAGGGTATGTTAGCGCTACCCTCATCTCTACTTTGCACACAGTAAAAATCCTAAGTAGAAATTATGCAATTTCGTTGGGAAAAACCAAAAAATATAAAAAGTTATATTAGAAAAACCTAAACCTTTTCCTTTTAAAAAATCATTTCATACAAAACTAAGAACTAATCCTTGCCAAACATGTTCAGATTCTTTGAGCTCAGCATACAAGAGTTTGAAGTGTAATCATTATCATCACTAGCTATTCTCAGTTAACTTTTTACTTCTTAAAAGACTCCTAATGTCAATCTTCCTACAAAAAGCTGATTAAGATCAAAACCTCCTCACTCAACTGCTCATTTCCACCATTCTAGAAAGAACAAACCACTTCAAAAGCAGCAGAATGATCTGCCTATCTAATTTTAAAAGCTTCAGATTTGACAGAGTGCCAAAAATCAATGTGCTGAATTTGTTAAGTTAAATCTACGGTGTGCCTAGACTATTTTAAATGTAAGATATGCTTGAAGTAGTCTATGTTTAACAGCATTAATATTCCTATATTTATAAATTGACCCTCTTCATAAAGTATATATTTAGATATTTACAAGAGTTGAATGCAGTTCCTAAAATAAATAACTGCTATTTTTTAAAAAATTTACATTTTACAGTAATTCAGTAGAGCTAAGACCAATAAAAGTTACAAGGCTACTATGAACTAAAAATCATTTTTGCTTGGGAAACCAAACCAACCCAACCCAACCAGCCAACCAGGTTATTCCTCTTCACAACATCTTTATGCAAGAGACATTGGAGAAGCAAGCTGTCTTCACTATCTCCACTTCCTGAAACCTGTTCCCTTCTTATCATCTTGCACTTCTCACTTGCAAAATGATTCCCTCCTCCTAGAATGTCTACAGTTCACTTACTAAATGTTGAAATGTGTCACATTAGTGAGTCTTCCCATGCTGTACCTTCACCATGATGCTTGTAAGAAACACAGACCACCAGTATGTTAGAGAAATAACCTGCTGCACTGATTAATATCATATCACTGTTTCCATCTGCCTAGATCCACTTTTCCCCTCCTCTTACAATTAGGGTGTGAGCTCTTTCAGACAAGTGACACATTTTTGTTCTTATCCGTGTAATACCTAAGACAATATTTTCCTGATTCTTGATTACCTAGAACGATTACAGTTGCATTACTAGAATGCAAACAAGATAAAAACTATGCAGAACCCACCAGCTTATGAAATATAGCCAAGTGAATCTACAGATAATTTCCAGGTACTATTTTGGATATGGGTAATACTCTCCCACTAGGACTGTCCATTAGCTGTGAAACCAGTATTGTTAATTATTTCATCAGTGAGCGCCTGAATTCAAAGAAGCTGGGGTGAATATATTTACTTCAATCCCTCAATTCATCTGAGGTAGCCTAAATTCCAGGTGTCTCACAACTTGTTGTCAAAACTGTCAAGTTAAAATTGTATCATTTTACGTTGTTAATGCAAAGAACCTGTGTCACACTGAAAGGGCAGAGCACACACTGAATACTGGGGAAAATTAGCATTTTCATGTGACTTAACAGAACTGTCCAGCTGTCAACAGCAGCCTTGCAGCTAAGGGGTGAAGGAACAGTACAGATGTGCAGATTAAGTCCAAAGATGCTTCAAAACACATCTGTGAAAGGTCTCTGTGTGGATCAGAAATGCCAGATCCTCTGCAGAACTGCTACATGTTTTGATGCAAGCCACAAGTTGATATATTTCGGATGTCTGTTCCGAGCATTACCTGTGGCATTTTGCTATGCTTGCCACTAGACCAAGTATCACCCAACCAAAACAGGCACCACATCCATCACGGTCAGCAGCTGAGCAGTGTCATCCATCAGCAGGCCAGAAGGCTCAGCACTCTGACAGCCATCAAAACCTTTGTGGAAAACAAGCCCCCACTGCCTGCGAGAGCAGTAAAAGGACCAGAATTGCTGACTGGTAGTGGCAGTGAAGCTTCTTCCCCTGGAAAATGTCATCTGAAATTCTGAAAGCGTCATCTCCAAGATCTCCTAGCCCAAAGGCACATCACACATCCTACACTGTCACTGGAGCTCAAACACCAATCCTGATGTTGTATTACAGTCTTAAAAAGGGTATAGTGATGTACTTTTTGAGCAAGGAGTGAGACAGAGGCTTTGGACCACTAGACACAACTTCCCAAGTGACAGTCAACATCTCAGAGCATCTCTTATTCTCAGTAATTTGCTTTAGCCAGCTGCCCATGCTAAGCATGTTCTATCAACTTTCATGTTCATATCCTCCACAATCCCCCTCAGATTTCCTTCTAAAACCATCTGCCACAGAAAAATTACCTCAAAGGATGAACAGAAGCCAGACATATCCAGAAACAAAAATGAAAAGACTCTGTAACTGGATTTATGACTACAGTATATTGAAGCATTGAGTGGGTAAAAAGAGTAGCATTTTGACGACATATTTTTGCTAGTATCTTATAGCAAAGTTTTATAGAAAATTTCAGCTATACCTGGCAATATGCAGCCCCATAAGACAAATCACAACTTTTGTTTATATTCTCTATCCCACATTACATGTTTGGGGTTCTTTTATAACATACCAAAAGGGGAAAACATCTGGGTAGATGCATGTGTGGTCCAACATAAGTCTTTCTAGAAAATTCATCCTTTAAAAAGTGAAACACTAAAGTACCATAAAAAGAGCCATAGCTTATAACTAATGATGTTGGCTAGCAAGTGAAAACTTTGTATGTGAAAAGGTAGTCAGATTACAGACTGTGCACTCCCATGATACAAACACCAACATTACTGTACCATCATTCCAGAAAATCTGAGGGCATAAGAACTGAAACAGCTGGAAAGTAACCAGTGAACTCACAGTACCTTGCCAGGATAAACATGGGGCCAAAAACTGGAAAAAAAGCAGTCCAAAATATCATAACAGAAAATAAAGAGCAAAGGATGAATTTCAGAGAAATGCTACTTCTGTGAATTAGAAATAAAAAAGGAACTATGGTTGCAGCATGTATGTGAGACAGAAGGCTGAAACCCACACAAGACAATAGTTTAAGCTAAGACTCCTGCTGTACCTCTGCCTAAAGGGCTGAGTTGGAGAACATAAAGGAAGACAATGGCTGCCCATAACGTCCCATCTATTCTGGAAAGGTTTTGTGGGAGTTGGTTAATCGGTGACGGCAGAACAGATAACACAGCAAATTACTACTAGTTTGAGCTCTTTGAAAGCCTAAGTCTTGCCATCAAGAACAAAAAATTTAATTCCCTGTTCTTCCTCCACACAGACTGCCCCAGTTTGCTTTGATGGCATGTCTGAAGCAGAACAACTTGTCCTCGATCTACAACTGATGCTCAAAACACAACCCCTGAGACACTAACAGTTCCGTGAATCTCACAGAAATAAAGCTACAGAGCACCAGTTCTTCAATATTTCATTAAGAAATCTGACAAAATAATTACAAATGTAGTAAACATGAGAACAATTTCCCCAAGGCATAGTCTGCTTCAAGCTTGCACATGCTCGTCCCATTACTATGTTTCTGTTTTAAAAGCTAAAAAACAAGAGCAGAAAGAATCCTTTAAACACAAGCCTGTTTTTTATGCTTGTATGAGAGGATTATTTAATGGAATTGGGAAATACTTGTAGTTAAAGATGACATGCAACTAGAATACAATGCTACACCTGCAGCTATTGCCATCTGCTTCTATGTTCCTGATGTCTTCATTCTACTGCACCTGTGTTTAATACGCTGCTGTGCATATCCTGTTTAATAGTGCAAGTAGCAACACAGCTATATCAAGGGCAGGACAAAGTCCTAAAGTAAAGGACATGACAGCAAAAGAAAGAAAGAAAAAGAAAAGAAACAGGAATCAAATCTCAGAGAATCCCAATAATAAATAAAACGTGGGGAGGTGCAGCTATGGATTAGAGTACCAATGGTCTCAGGGTAACCGCGAGGGCCGGCACTGGGCTGTCATCTAATCCCGGGCACGGGCCGCTCCGCGCCTGCCGAGCACCACTCTTGAGGCGGCGGCCGCAGGCCGGCATACGCAGCGCGGAGCCGGGCCCCACCGCAGTCCCGCGCCCTACGCCAAGCGACCGAGCCCTGTGCTCAACCCGGCCACAGGCGTTGCTACCGACTGCCCTCAGTCTAACACACCGAGAGACACGCTGCGGCTCACGGAGGCGGCCCGGCGCTGCCGTTCTCATCTCTCGGCAGGGTTAACCGCTCCACGCTCGTCGCCAGCGACCGAACATTAGCCGCCCTTGATCACCAGCCCAGCGGGAGAAGCGCCGGATAGCGCTGCCGCGGGCGCCGCCAGCAGCGGGAAGGGGCGGCCCCTCGCCTCAGGGCTGCGGCGGGGCAG
>VXBI01000307.1:220784-243129 GCA_013397375.1 Toxostoma redivivum | reverse complement strand
GAAGCGGCGGAGGAAGCTCCGCTCCGCCCCCGGCCTCGGCGCGCCGCTCCCCGCCCCAGACCGCAGACCGGGCGGCTCCGAGCCCGGGAGAGCCGCACGAGTGGCAGCGGGGTTGGTGCTGGTTCCAGGGCACTAGGCGTCTCCCGGGTGGGAAGGGCGGTGGAGAAGCGGGTCCGCCCGGGAGCGCACCGGGACACACTGAGAGGCAACAGGTCGCGACAGGTCTGGCTGCCGGGGCACCCTGGCAGCTGAGCAAAGGGGGGGTGACCTTCACTTCTGACTTTTGCTGAAAGGGCTGGAGATGCTGCGCTGGGTTTATGCCTGTGAGCAGCGCGCTAAGAGCAGGTTTGGCAGCGCGCGGAGCTGTGGACAGTCGTGCCCAGAGGTTATGCAGCAGGGTCTGGGCCCTGCGTGGATTTTCGAGGCAGCTACCGAGGGAGGGACTGGAAGGAGAACAGCATCAAATGTGCATATACACACCGAGGACAGACAGAGTAAAGGTTGTCCAGCACTCGGGGGAGGAGCTACTGGAAAGTGGGTTGGGTGCCGCTGGGTTTGAGTGTGGGTGGCTGTACAGAACTGGAAAGTCAAGGGAAGAGGTGAAATGGTGAGAGCGTCCCAAGAGGTGAAATGAAGGAAGCTGCTGAGGAGGACTTGACTATGTGCAGCCATGAAGACAAAAGCAGAATTGAATGTGCTGCTTTCCACCTTTCCACCAAGCTGCAGGAGTTTGCCAAGTTGATCTGTTCTGACCTCAAATTCTCAGTCTTGGCTTAGTGAATGCTTCCTATTTCGGCAAACAAGTTAGTGTATTCTCTCTTTTTGTACCTAGTATGATCCAGGGTCAAATCAAAACCATAAAAATGCTTCTTCCTTTGAATATGCATTTCATATGACAAGTGTTCTGGTGCTTCATATTGAACGCTTTATGGTCCTTATAGTGATACATGCAATAAGTGGAGATTGTGGTCATTATTTTACTACAGATAAAATATACAGTAAATTATACTTCAAAAAATGATTTCTAAAAATAGTGTATTCCATCCTTACCTTGTTGGAAATGGAAAATGCATTAAACCTCAATTCATATATAGATACACTGCTTCAGACAGACAATTTGCAGACAAAATGCCTGTCAAGGAGGCCATATGGAGAGGCTGGCAGAAGGGCAGCTAGTGAACCAGTTATATGTGCCAAGTTCAATTTGTCACACTTTACAGTACCAAGAAATATTCTGTACTCGTTTTGAGAAGGAAAACTCTCATTAGTAAAGATACAACAACCTACTTCTCAAAACGCATCTTTTATGAAAAGATCCAGCATACCTGCTTTTAAAAACTAGAATTGCTGGTATGTAATATATCTACAAAGGTATGTGTAAATACAGAATACTGATTTAAATTTGTGGAACAGAAGGACCCTCACTTCTCCACTCACATACATCTTGGCCATTAGTCCTTGTGGCTAGAAGGCTGACAGCTTTTAAAACTAAAACTAGGGGTTTGGTTCAAAACTGAAACATTCAAAACTGAAACCAGGGATCATCGAATCATAGAATATCCTGAACTGGAGGGGACATACAAATTTCGAGTTCAACTCCAACTTCTTACTGTGCATAGTACAGCCACAAGAATCACACACCATATGCCTCAGAATATTGTCCAAACACTTCTTGAAGCGTCGTGGGTCTGAGGCCATGACCACTCCCTTGAGGAGGCGGTACTCTGGGTGAAGGTTTTCCTAATCTCTAACCTAAATCTCCTGTGATGCAGCTTCATGCCATTCCCTTGCACCCTTTCACTGATCACCAGAAAGGAGATCAGTGTCCGGACCACATCTCCTGCCTGTAAGGGGACAGTGACAGTGGTGAAAGCTATGCAGGCCAGTGCTAAAATCACCTTTTCTCCTCGGCATAACACTTAGAGCCTGGAGTTTTGTTTAATTGGATTTGGCATCAAAATTCCTCATCTCTGTTTAATCTCATCGGCTTTGGTACTTTCAGGTGTCTCAACAGTTTGGGTCGGCTGGTAGAATTTACCCTGCCCAGGCAATGCAGGGTAAATGCTGGATGGACCCAAACCGGAGGCGGTGTCTGTGTGACGCGGCTGCCTCCAGTGCCGGCAGGTGCCACACGGGTGGCCACCCCGGCCGCGCTCCCCGCTCCCCTGCGCGGGCCGGCGCCGACAAAGGCTCCGAGCCCCCGCCCCTGCGGAGAAGGCGGTGTCTCCTCCCCGCCGACGGGGCCGGGCCTGGCTGGGCGGCTGCCATGGCCGGGCGGGCCGGGATGGGGCTCGGGGGCTGGTGGCGGGCGGCCTGGGCCCTGCGGGCGGCGGGCGGAGGCTGGAGCCGGGCGGCAGCGCCCGGTGAGCAGGGAGCGGGGACGAACGGGGATGGGTCTGCCTGGGGCGGGCGGGGGCGAGCTTGGCCGGCGCCCGGGGACAGCCCCGTGTGGCTACGTTTGGCGGCGCTGCCCCGTCCCGAGCGGGTCCCGCGGCCGGGCTGACCCGCTGTGCCTCCCCGCCAGGCCCCACCTGCCGCGGCCTGTGCGCCGCCGCGGAGCTGAACCTCTCTTACCAGGAGCTCAAAGACTTGAAGAAGGCCAACGTCCTTCACATTGACGTGCGGGAGAGGTGGGAGATCGACAGGTTTGGAAAAATCCCGGAGTCCATCAACATTCCGCGTAAGTTGTCAACGCCGCCATGTGCAGGCGTCAGGTGTTCGTGTTCCTCCTGGCTGGAATGGTCAAGTGGTGGTGACTGAGCAAAGAAGAACGGTGCTAGAAAGCTGCTGGCATGTAATGAGGCTGAACTTTTCCTTCAGAGGAATTAGAATCTGTCTGGCAATGTAAACACGTTTGTGAATGGAGAGTAAACAATAGCTGCTTGTTTTCTGTATTTCCCAGTGGGTGAATTAATGGAAGCTCTACAAATGGACCCAATGGACTTCAAGCAGCAGTATAATCAAAAGATGCCGTCCAAGTCAGACCCTGTGGTTTTCTCCTGTTTGGCAGGAACAAGAAGTAAACAAGCACTTGGTTTTGCCATGTCCTTGGGTTTCTGCAGGTATGACTTTGTGTATAAGGATGGGATTAATGCTGCTTCCCCCGTGAAGCAGAACATGTACTCACCTTGTGAGCAAGGGTAAAAATTGACATGTGGAATATGACGAAACAATTGGTGTTTGAGTTAGACATCTCTTGTCTCCACTGTACCTTGAAGGATGCCATTGGGTGTTGCATCAAATTGAGATGTACCACCCTCTGAAACAACCCCTCAGTGGCTCTGCACATGTGCTGAATTGTTGAATTGCAGTTCTACCTGTACAGTTCACTGTTGACAAAGAATGCCTTCACTTCCTGTAAAGCTTTGGATTATTTGCCAGGAGTAAAGCAGTGAAGGCAATAGCTAGCAAAACAATGAGATGATGATAGAGTGAAATGCAGCATTTGGTTTGCAGAATTGTTAAACCTATCTTTGGAAGGTGCCTTGCTGTCTTGAAGACTGCAGATAAAATTTAAGACATTGGTTATTTGCTCATGTTTTCATTGAACTGCAATACAGGAACTGGAACATTCATAGTAATTCTAGTCAAAAGTATGGAAACATGTTCTCATTTCAAAGTGAAAAATATCCTCTGCTGCCTGTTTTTCCTGCTGCCTAATTGAAGGAGCCATATTGTTTTGCATAATGGATTTTTGTTTTTCGGAGTTTAGTTTTGCACAGGTTGATGTCAGACCTATAGAGCACGTAGGTTTGCAGGGAAGTAAAGATCAGTGTGCTGGGTTTATTTGGTGACAACAGAAGCATTAGACATAATAAATAGACATGTAAATCTCCCACTGCTGTGAGTCTGTTCTCACTCTTTTAAAAAGAAACTGGCAACTGTTTCATTGATCCAGCTGCTATTTCTTGCTTGATGTTTGAACTCCAGCATTGTCATTTGGAAGCAAAGTTACAGAACTCACTGCATGGAAGCAGGCAGTATTAGTTTAAAAGGAATGTCCATCTGGCTCATTGAAGCTAGGTACAAGTGTATATGCTTGCAGAGAATTTCTGTATTTTCTCTTTTTTATCTGTTTTTGGTAGAGTTTTTTTCTTTGGGGGATTTTGGTTTCGGATGTTTATGTTTTACTTTTGGTTTCAGTTTTTTTGCTGTGTCCTCTTAAGAGACAATATTAAGAAGGACTCTTCTTGAGAAAGGTATCTTCTGCATATTTTCAGAGTTCAGCAGTATGCTGGTGGCTTTGATGACTGGGTAAAACATGAACCTCCAGAAAAGAAATGAAGATGACAGCCCCAGCCCTTACCCCATCAAGGAATCAGGATGGTTTGTAGGTTTTAGCAAACCGCATCCCTTCTGCTTCCATAATAAAGCTCACTACTGGCTTGTTGTGTAAATGGACATTCACCTTCAAATTGCCATACCTATCAACTGGTTTAAATTATACCTGAACACAAAACAGAGGACATTACATTTGCTCAACCTTTACTTTGGGTTATGGTTCTAGTGAATACATATGAAGAGAACCTAAGTGCAGATTATGTTTACTTTTCTGTATGATGTAGTTTATGACTGTTTAACTAATGCTGATAGGACAAATAAAATTATTATTTCTCAAATACCTGTGTCGGGTAGTCTGTTTAGAATAGTCAAACTGCAGATACTCCAGTATCAAGGGGTCAAGGGGTTAACAGAAACCCCACTGCTGGCTGTGTTGTGCCAGGCCTCACCAGGACTAGCAGTGCTTTTTGAAGAGCATTAAGGCCAGACTGTATAAAGGATTTCAGAGCCACTGAAAATATTTTGTTACATGTATAATTCATTATGCTTAGCTGTATTGATCAGCATACAAATGAACAAAACATGGCAATCTACCAAACTAAGTCAGTACTTACCCATGAGCAGCCAATGCTTCCTTTTGTAGCTACATTAACGTTTGTTGGGAACACGTAAAACTACATAACCACAAAAAATAAGTTATTCTGTGTTACACCAAGATCTGTCTAGCCCATTATTTCCTGTTTGGCAGCAACTGGTAATAAAACATCTGAGGAAGAGCATAAAACAGGATTCGTGTGTAGTGATACAATCTCCAGGTTACTCATTTACAACTCAGAGTGCTTCAGGCTTTGCATGTCTTAGTATATATAGTTGGGTATTTGTAAATTTTCAACAGAAACTTCAATCAGACACAGCAGTGGTGAGAACTCTTTCCTTTTGTTGCTTCCTAGCTTGCCATCTATTCTTTTCATCGGCTGCTCTGGTTTCTGTCAGAAATGAGGAGTTGTCACCTATCAGTCTTCACACCACCCATGATTTTTCTAGACCCCTTTTGTCTTTTCTGAACTGAGGAGCTGTGGGTTGGCTTTTTAGTAATTGGAAAATTACTGTATACCTCTTTTTTATTTTCCTTTTTCATTAATCGTGGTCGTTTTTTGCAAGATGTTTCTCAAACTATTTGTAGTTTGTCAAATTAGATTATCCTTTCCAGTTTGCTTTCCAAATGATGGAATTTGAGTTAAATAACTTGTCTGATCCAGTTTGTTTCCTTTGGGATTTTTCCTTAAGTCTTTTTGGCATAGATGGCATGTGTTTGCTTTGACACTTGAAAGGCACCTGTTGCCATGTAATCTGTGAAGACTTTCAGCTACCTCTCTTTCAATTATACCACATTTTTATGCACCTCTCCTTTGAAGTGAAGCACAAGAAAAGTGATTTTTTTCTGCCTGCTTAGTAGCAAGACTGTTGAATTCACAGTATGTTCCATTGCCTGTTATTCAAAATTACATCTTTTTTTAAAACTGTCTTCACTGAATCTAGCTATTTTGACTGCACTTTACTGCCTTTCACTGTTTTTACTGGAATCAAGACTGATAAAATTAGCCTTACCTTCCCAGTAGAGAAATGCCTTAAGAGAGTCCTAGGTATCATCAAGAAGTGCCTGACATTTTACCCCCGAAATTTGGGCCCCTTTGTGCTTTAGGTGTGAAGTAAAGTCTGCAAAGACTCCTCAGCAGCAAGAAAAAATTTAATCACTCTAGCCAGAATTCTTCATTAATTCCCCAATTCCAAAACATGAACTTTCTTGGCAGATAACATGGTATATGTGAGAAGACTGATGCTTACCTAAAGAATAGTTCCTGTTTAAGAACTCCACACAACAGAGGTCAAATTGCTTTGATTTATTTCTATTCCCCAAGTCCACATTACAAATAGCACATTTTAGACTTCAAGAAATGAAAGCAAAATAGCCAAATTCCACTTCATCAATCAAGTGTCTATAAAAGATATGGATCAAATGGCAACCAAGTAGCAAAGACCAAAACATTTATTTTTTTCCACCTCACCAAAGTGTTTGGGGCTGGTTCACATAATGGTTTATGGAAATAATCTGAACAGAAACAAATGCTAGTAGCCTAATGGGCTACATACAAAACCACTTCATATTTCACTGAATGACCAGCCAATTACAAAGACAGGTATTTGCACAAAAAGGTGTGGGTTTTCAAGGAGCCAGTTTTTTGAACCAAGATACATCACAGAGCACATGTTTTCAACAATCTCCCTCCAGTATTTCAGAGCAGTGAAATATGTTCTTTCAGGGAAAAAAAAAAAAACAAAAAAACCAATGTTACTGAACTTTATCATTCAACTTTTATACTTGGGCAAGTTGGCATTATCATTCAAAATAAAGTTGTACAGAACTTAATTAGAAACAAAGTTATCTAAAAAAAAAAATCAAGAAATCAATTAAGACCAATTCCTGTCTTCAGTGGGATATCTGCCTGAGTAAGGAACGCAGGATATGGCCTTCTCTTTGAAGAAATCTCATTTTCTCCAGCACAAAGTTAACCAAGGAATCCCATTTCAGTTATTCTAGAGTTGTTCCTAATATCCCAATTAATATTAGCCAGTATGAAGCTCACCAAACACTTGATCCTCTTAAATAAACTCTCTAATGAACCACACAAATTCACACTAACAGTGAAGGCAGACTAACAGTGTATATCTTTTCTACAAAAAAAATCCACCATAAAAAATAGCAATAATATCCAGATTTGTACTTGATTGTGAAATAGATTGTACCATACAGTACATTTATTTGAAAAAAAAAATCATAGTATGTTGGGTTGTCTTAATTCCTAACACTTGAAATGTTTCAGAAAACTGCAGAATCACTATACATATTGCACTTCTCTGGTAAACTGGGCTACTATGTATCATGGCAAAAACAATCAAGTAGATCTACTGAGGAATATAGCTTTTTTTAACCCAAAAATAGAAACTGACTTTCTTTCCTGCAGCTTTCATTAAAACTGTAACAATATCCTTTACAGGCTCTTCTAGGCATTTGTTTCTGAAGGACTGTGGTACTTGTTGCAGAATCTGTATATTTTTTTTTTAAATCAACAAATGGAAGGTAATGGATAGATTCAACAAAGAGTGCACTATTTTCCTTCAGTCACAAACAAAATGAAGACAACACAAGTCATTAATACAGTTACACTTAGGCCTCAGATTACTGTTGCTCTAAAAATAGTTCACTTCAACACAAATAAAACCAATAATGAACTATTTGTTGTGAGTGAAAAATGTTTATCTTTTGCAGCTTGGTTTAAAGGTTGATTCCTTACACTGAAAAACCTTAGCATATTTGCTCCAGCGTCAGAGAAAATTACGTAGTTTTAGAGAAAAAGCTTTCAAAATGCTTGACACAAACAAGCTATTTATTCTTCGAGTTCCTTGTCAGAGATGTTACTAAAACCTTCTGTCCATTTCATGAACACAGGAAATATCCCAGGATGTCTTGAGTCAAAGTGGTCCATAAAGAAATTCTTTGGAATGCCTTAAGATTGACTATAACTAGAGTTCTGGCTACCATTTGGACCCTGTTCTCCTTCACTGTTGAAGAAAACAAAAACATGTCTATTCAATAAGAAGCATCACATTACATTTTTATCCATTTTTTTAAATTAAAAAATACATTATTCCAAAAGTAATAAAAACTTTTTGAAAGAAAATATTTCAACATATACATAAACAGGTCAAAATATTCCGTTCAGTTTCATAAAAAAATGCAAAGGTTATTCCCAGCATATTTATGTGAATAATAATTTCAATATATGCCCATGAAGCTGCCTGCTGAATGTACTTCTGAAGTAAACATTGTGAAGTTCACGTTACATAAGCATGTTCACAGGAATTTGCATGTGCAGATTCCCAGCAGTGATATTTAATCACAGTAATTAAACACGATATCAAGCAGGCCCAGTACCATTGAATCTGGCCCAGCCATGGAGCCTCACGATGGGGTTCCTTACATTTGCTGAGCTGTATTGATCACATTCTAATCACATTAACACTCTCCATAAGGTAATGAATGTTATGCTTCCCACTAGCTCCTGAATAATCAGGCTGGTTTTGTATCAGAAACATCTGCACTGTAAAAACATACACTATACCTTGAATTAAATTAATTAAAGATCGTAGTCTAGTTTTTCCATAGGAAAGGTGCAATAAGGAAGTACTGTACCTGTTTGGAGGTGGTTTTGGTTTAGGCATTTTACTAAGAATAGTAGCCATCTCCTTCCTCTCATCAAAGTTCTTCCACTGCTCATACAGCTTCAGAATAACCCGGATTATTTCTAAAATCTGTTTTAGAAAGAAAAGAGATCGTAAGGTCAGATACGCTAGTAATTTTATCTTTGTCATAGCCCATTTAAGTGTGCAATTAACTAAAAAGGCCCCAAAGTGAGACTAAACAACACAATTTTCATATTATAAACAGAACTGTCTCAATCTGGTCACAAAAAAGCATTTAATTAGTTTTTCTATTTAATTGTGAATCAACGCCTGAACAGAATACTTTTCCTTTCAACTGTATTTATTGCTTCTCTTCTCCTGCAAATTAAATACCTTTTGTTTATTTATTTATTTATTTATTTGCAACTACTGTCACAGCTTATAACTAATCTCCTGGGAAAATACAGAATTGAGCAGCATGACTGCAGCTATATGACCATGCATCACCAATACAGTAATTGATGACTATTAATGTTTTATACATATTAGGGGCATAGTGTGGGTAAACAAAAGCCTAAAACCACAAAACATTCATTTGAACTCTTTCCTTCCAAGAAACAGAGCCAAGGAGTTTTTAAATACTTCTTATATACATATAATAATATTCTGCTTCTGGAAGCATAAGCATTCCATAACAGTTTGGACACTTTCTATCTACCTTAATTTCCTATTAAATTTCTAGTACAATATTCTATATAAAAGTTGGAGAATGTTTCATTCATAATATGTTTCATCATTCTCTAAATTAATAAAGGAGACTTCTTTCAGAGCAGGGTGATAACCAAATAACCTGACATTGTGTCCCTTCCAAAGAGATCTGCCTAACTGCAACAGCATCTAACAAGATCACTGCATTTTAAGTTCAAATCAGTATTGTGGGTGTGTAAGACAACCATGACTGCCATTTCTGGTCAGTCCATAACAAGTGATGGGAATAAAAAACAGAGTACCTTTTCCATATCAACAGACAGCTCAGCAAACCATTGCCTTGCATCCTTCTGCTGGACAACACAGGCCACATGTAGGCAAGCTGCAAAGATCAGGTGACATGGATATTGAACAAAGATACACTCCCAATACAGTTACAAATATTCAATTTTTTATAAATCCTATGCAGTTCAACAGAGAAAACTCAGGATTAATTATCTGACTTTTCTTTAAGGCTTTTTAAGTTCCAAGGCTACAGTGTCAATCCTATACATTGAAGCCTGAAGCACTTTATGAGGGCAGTCTGAGGAATGCTTGTGATGGGACAGTGCACAGAATACATCCAGGTTAACATGACAGGAGACATTACTTGTTACTTACCTAGAGCTATCATGAAAGGAGGATACAGCAGACAAAGATCAGTTCTATATGTGTCATTCACTATCCTCCTGTGCAAAAAAGAACTTGTAAGTATCTTCCTATTCACCTTTACACTATATTATTTCAAAAACTGCTCTTGGTTTACTATTTTGTCAGTTTTCCAGATGGTCGAAGCAATGAGGCTGCAGGGCAAAACATCAAGGAGAGAGATCTTTTCCCTTGCAAAAATCTCTTAATTTCTTTTTCCCATTGTAGTCACAGCAGAAGTTTATTTGGAAACATTCTTTTAGTACAATATACACATTTGGAAACATTCTTTTAGTACAAATGTCTTTCTGCAGTGGATGTGTATGTATACCATCAAATAATTATCTGTTTCACAAGTAAGTAAGGGCTAGCATAAAAGTAGTACTGCTAATGTCTTTCTGTATTTGAAACAGTTGAAGAATAAGAGTTCTGCTTATACAGCTAAAAATCTTATATATGCTTCTACCTCCTATGACATGCTACAACAAAAAGACAATGCTGACAGAAAGAAATTTCTTCTACTCAGTCACCATTCAGTAATGCTAAAATTGTGCTATTAGAGCTAGTCTAAAAAATAAAAATTAAACCACTGTAAAGTAAATTACTCATTACAGAGTTAAAGAAAGAATAAGCTAAGTCAGGGACCTATACCTGCACAGGTTAACTAGGGCACCCTTTGTATTCAAATATGGCTACGCCTGCTTGGTTCAGCAAAAGCTTAGCCACCTTTGAAGCATAACTGTTAAACACTTGCTTTCTTGATGAAAGGAGGAACTATTTCCATTGTCTTCATTACCATGCGAGAGGTAGCAGCATGTCTTCTTGGCCCATATCTTGCACATATTGGAGCAAAGGTCTGTAAGGATGGTATACTATCAAACAGCAGTCCTAGGAAAAATGTCATCAAGACAGAAGTTAGATTCCAATACACAACATGTTGTCAGTTCATATTAAAACATTTGGTTTACAAGTCAATTACTGATTTTTTTTAAGTAGCATTCTAACACCTAGCCCTGTTCTAATGAGGGCAGTGCTCTCTCTAGAATACCATTACACAGCACAGTTGCCAGTCTGCAATGTCCTTCCCCTAAGAGACACAGAAAGTCACATCTGCAGCACACTGAAACCTCATTTGCTTACAAACCCGTAATTCCCACTTGGAAATACAAAATGCTGCCAGAAAACAGTCTGCTACTAAATACCATACATGAAGAGCGTGCCAAAATAATTGATGCTGGTTTGGAAAGAAAGAAAAGAAAAATTCCGCTGCTCTCAAATATCCTCATTTCAGGTCCAGGTAAACAAGAATAATCCTCTTGCTTAAAGCAGCCAACTGTGTGGATACTACAGGGAAAAGCTGCATTAAGTTATATGTGCTGAACACTATAGTGAAACACTGTTACTGCGCACACACTATATATTACATAGCATACTGGAAAAATAAGTGAATCACCAAAATATAACTTCTTGTAAATGCAATTGCTTGTGCTAAAACTCCTATACAAAACTCAAGTTACTGCCATGTATAGCAGAGGTATCAAGGACTAAATCTAAACAGGAATCTAAAATCTGTATTAAAACAACTTGTAGGTACAAACAAAAACTTTGATCTGATCTCCTCTGTGTTCAGTTCCCAAAATATATTCTCTCATCTGCTGTCTAACTCATGAAGCTGCTCCTAGTTTCTGTCCTTTTCTCTGCACTTGAGCAGAACTACTATAGTACAGTAGTACTAGAGTTCAGTGCTTAACCCATGCAAGTCCAGGTCATATGCAGAAACCAGGCACCACCCTAAGAAGCTTGGGTTGCCTCCTTTCAGCTACCCAAGCAAACACAGCAATGGGATAGCTACGCTTATTAAAAATCAGGTGTGGCTCCTTTCTTTAAAAGGGTCTGGAAGAAAATGTCCCACCATGCTCCTTTCATCCAACAGCCTAAGTTACAGCACCATCTCAGAAAATGGGAGGCCTGAATTCGGTTGCTTCCTTACAGGATTCAAACCCACATTTCACTTCCTAGAAGATTACTCTAATTATTAGTTTGTTATAGACTAGCCTGAATGGGATAGTACCCACACCTTCTGCTATAACCCATTATGTGTAGCCCCAGATTCTTCCAGGCAAGAAGAGGGCATAGAAAAGAATACAACTCTTCATGGTCACGACTGGCCACTCCATCTAGGGAAGGAAGGACACTGACATCCCAGTCTCTGCATCAGGAGTTAAATACAGTTAGCTCTCTCACAAAAACAGAAACAGTTCCACCAAAAAAACCAACCTACCATTAATTCTAAGAGATAGAATTCACATTCTAGTATCTGTAAGGAAGCAAAATCACAGTTAATAAGCAGCATGTTTCAGGCAGCAGAAAGAATTAACTGGCACACAGTTAAACATCACAAATGCACAGGAATTCTCAACAACTATTTCCAACAGTCCTAAATGCATTTTATCTGAAACTACAAAACCAAACCAGAATAAAATTATTATTGGCTATTGCTTTATCACTATTATAACTTAACTCAAATAATAATAACTATGAACTTAAATATTTTGCATCAAGTTTGCTGTGAAAGACTGCTTCATTGGCAGCACTTGTCTGATTTGTTTCAACACCTAATAGCAGCAAATTGTTCCCAGTGCATAAAAACTTCACAGCAATAGAGAAGTTCTTTTGTAGAATTAGTGTCTTCATCAGCCCACTAACTTGCCAAATACCCTCTCAAAACATTTTCAGATTTAATTTCATATGAATTATTTTGTCCAATTGCAGCAATTAAATCAATTTTCACTCTCAATAGAGACAGTGATGTATTGGTGACATCAAGGAAAAGACTGGACTACTTTGGCTATATGAAAGCAGTACTCCAAAATGTGCTTCCATTTGCCTTTATAAGTAAAATAGCACTGCAGTTTTATTATAAGGTCTTAGGTATTTTATATTTTGATGTATCATTTGGCTTTCAAGACTGGGTGAAAAGCAGCAAAAAAGTAGTATTTGTTACAGCCAATTTAGAACTATTTAGATGTTTAGCTTTCAAAATTCTACAGCACAGGTCAAAATTGGTTTTAAGAAAAACTACAAAACTTCTCAGTATTTTGACTGAGAATACCTTGAAAACCACTGGTAAATTTAAATTTTAAGTACTAATTTAAAACTATTTTTCAAGAGCCATTAAATTTTACAGCAAAAATAAAATTGCTTTCTGTAAGCCAACTGCTCATGTGTGCAAGCTTGGAAGCATTCCAGGTACAAAGGCCATTTACTTTCCCTGGAGCAATGTATTTGTAACCAAGAATATTCAAAAAATACTAAATCTCTTTTCTCATCATACTATAGAAAAACTACCATTTCAGTCATCCTATCACATCACTTGTCTTTCCTGTCAACAATTTAAGGAAAGAAGGTTACACAAGATTTTAATTATTTTTAAACTTTCCCAATATTCCATACAAAACTAATAATGAACAACCTTGACATATGAGCATGAAAATATTTCTTTCTTAGAATTTAAAAGAAAGACTTTCCTGCTAACAATTATTAATTGATTTGATCAAGTTGTGTTTCAAATAGCATACTTACATGGTTCATCCTATAAGGAAACTCCTTTGGAAAGGCATATGAAAACCTAGTTTTCACTACAGTAAACAGAAAAAAGTATGTTAAAAATAATGTAATTGATACCTTTACTCCTTTCCCTTTCTATTCATTCATCTGTATATAACACTTCAAATCTGTCTGGTGACACAACTTTCAGTTTATGGCTTCAAGTACAAAAAGTTTGTATTTCAAAGAGAAGAGATATGTTACAAAGTTTAAGATCCTGAAAAGGAAAGAGAAATACACCTGAAATCCAGATTTGCACAGATACTCAGCCAGACATTCAACTGCTGCTTTGGACACTATTAAGTCTTCTCGTTAACCACTTGCTAGCTCAGGGACACCTCACTTCCCACAAGTTATTCAGAGAGCTCTCCAGCTACTGACATTCAGGATCTCAGTTCCAACACTAAACCCAAATGGGATTTTTTACACAGGCTTGATCTTTCAACAGGCAAGATTTTAAAAGAACTAATGAAGTCTTTAGAAAAGCAAGCCCAAGGGCAGGGTAAGGGAGCTCTGCCAGACTTCTTACAGGTCCATAATGTAATGATGACTTCCAATTGAGATATTTAATTCATGTTTGTGTATTTTACAAGGAGAATGAGTACAGTTAGTGCAATGGCAAGGAGCATGGTAATATGCAAAACCAGAGTGATTTCATGTTAGAATGCTGAACAAAGGAAAACAAGATCACTTGAAAATATGTATTTCAGACCTGTACAAGTAAAACATTTAAAAATCTATTTTAAGTCCTTGTCCTCCAAGGAAAATGGGTACATCCTGGAAGTGGACAGTATTCCTTATATTAATGACAGAGTGTATTATTAAATTATACTATCTGTATTACTTCCAGCAAATCGGTATGACATTCAAAGAAGAGACAGTCCTCCGGACCAAAGAATTCATCATTTAGACCTATTGTCTAAATTTGACCAAATTTGTTAGAAAATTTGTTGTAGGACACCAAGACTGGGTTACTGGTTGAAAATTTTAATTATTTCAAGAAAGAGAAGAATCAATAAAGGAGTTTCTCAAGATGTATGGTAAAAAAATCCACTAATTTAAGAAAGAAGATAGGGAGAAAAAGCATTTTTCCCATAAAGCAAGCTGCAGACTCAACCACTACATGGAGCTGTCATTTTAGCAAGATGTGTGGAAAAACCTTTTGAAGAGGTTGTTGAAAACCAGGCTAAGATTATCTTCCTTACAAAGGAAGTAAATGCTATTAACTTTATAAGTTATAATAAGTTATAATAACATTCATAGCTACCTAGCTAAAAGCAAGCAAACCTCTTAAACCAGCCACTATTACAATAGTCACCCCTTTTGTTAACTTGTTTTTGCTTTTACTTGTCTTGCCTCATCTTTTCTTGCCTTTGGTATTAAGACCTCCCAAAAATTGCTGTGTGCTACTGAATCAACTCTAGTAAAGGAAAACCAGGTAGAATAAAGGAAGAAATGCTTGAAGAAAGCCTGGTGCATTTTGCCCCCACTTCCATGAAACGCACAGTACTTATCAGGGCTGACAGGACTTCTAGGTCTGAAGGAAGAAGAGCTGTGGAGAAAATCTTCTATAGGATCCTGAGACTGGGATTTTAAGAAACAGCACAGCCAAGAACTAGATGTCCAAGTAAAATCAGCTCCTGCATATTTACCAAAACCCATCTAACCTTCTCACTGATGCATCAAAACTTCCACACAGTGATGCTTCTGATGTAAAAATACCAATTCTCAGTGCTAAATCCAGTACTGGTCTTGGTCATGCTGGCATCAAAGATGTGTTCCAATTCCTGGTGGCAGAACTGTCACACAGCCAGCCCCATGGACTGATACACTCTCTGCATCTGGAGGCTACAGATGCAGCCAGTCACCTGTCCCCTCAACGGCTACGAGGGATTTTGAAAGCGCTGACCTACATTTGGAAGAGCACAGTCAGGAATTGCCCATTGAGAGCAGCTGGACCTTCTGGGTCAGATAACAGCATTCAGCTAAGGAAGACATCACTTTAAGAGTTTTATGGATGAGATGTATGTTACATGAACTGGGAAACACAAAGCAAGTGGGCAAGATAGAAAATTAAGTAACCACAGAGTAATTTCATTGAATTTATTGTGAACAATAAGTTATAAAATGTATGTTTAGAAATAAATATGTGCAAAGACTGATTTTATGATACAGGGAAACAGATTTAAAAATTTTTGAAGGTATACAGCCTACCAAAAATTCTTAAAAGAGGTACTTCCACAGAGCCATATCTTTTACTGAACAAAGCCATAAATTTCCAGTTCTATCCTTGCATTGTTCAGAATTCAATTTACTACTCGAGGTTGTTTATGAATTTCAATAGTTTCATTTTATGACTTTTTTTTTTCACTTATGCCTGAAATAAGTTCCAACCACAATCAATCAAAACTAATACAGAAAGGACCCTTCTGTCTCCGTATTTGGAAACAGAAGCTATTTATTCTAAATGGTTTTAACTGGGTCTTATAGTCCTCCAAGATTTGATAAAAAGCTACCTTTAAAAAAAAAAAAGAAACCAACTAATCTCCCTACAGAGATACCTCACTAGAGCATAATGAAAATTAGTAATACTTACATACAGAAGTAGCAGCAGAAATCAACCTTGTATTTGAAACAACACCAAATTCCTGAAGAAAAAGAATGGTAAATTAGGTGAACCACCTGAAACACCACACACTCACACTTGTTATCAAATTAAAATAATGGCTTCTTACTAAACTGGGCTTCTTTTTGCAGTATTGTAGCATTTGGTTCTTTCCCCCACCCCTTTTTTTTTCCTTCAGGTGAACAGGGTTAAACTCTTTACCTAAGAGTTATTTCATGGGTTAGTTTCTTGGTTGTTTGTGAGGAACAGTAAAGATTTATGCAAGGTATTAAAGCCACAAAAGCTCAGCTGGCTAACATTCTTTACATAAAATAGACAAGAGGGCTTCAAGAAAGTTATTTTTTTCCTTATGCCACTTTGAGAGAAAACTGTCTTTAGAAACCTGCCATTAACTACCTTTTTTAGTTATGTTTTCATGAAGTCTTAGCTCCTGTGCTGAGACAGTCAGAAAGCTGAAAATTTTCTGTATACAGTATTATTTCAGAGAAGCCTACAGCTGAATCAATAGTGCTGCCCTCTAAAGCTGCAGAAGCTTTGGGAAGGCCACAGAGACTTCTAATTGAAGGTATATTTATGTATATATACACTCTATGTCTATGCCGGCTTAAAGGCTTATTTAACAGGTTGATAAAAAAGCGCCCTCTCCAACACTCTCTCTTTTCCTTGGTGTCTTCTAAACACTGAAAAGTGTCACAGTACTTGTACAGACAACAGTATCACGTCACCACTAGTTTAGTAGGACTATTTCTACCATCCATTAAGCATTTGAGTTCTTTCTGTAAAAATTCCTTCGTTTTGACATATCACAAATTGGCCAATTTGACTTTTTTCCATTACACAGACACTTCTCAAACAGCTGTAAAGCTTGCTGCATTACAGAGGACTAACAGCAGCACCCAGCTGATGCTAACTCTTGGCCACATTCAAAGGGGAGTACCAAGGGTGGAGGCATGGAGCCCTCACTACGATGCCTAATGGGTCAGTTCCTTAGGATAATTTCTCAAGGACAGTGCATGAGCTACAACATACTTTTAACTCAAGTAATGAAAGTGTGGTAAACTCTGAGGATCCCTTGCTATATAAAACAGAACAAGATAATTAGGAAAAAATTCTGATTATGTTTTAAAGTTTGAGTAAATATTAATAAGGAGAAACACACCAGAAAGGAGACACTGCTTAAAATTTTTTTATGATTTAAGATACAGCGTATCTTAATATGTAAACACTGTGTCAGAGTGTAACAACCGTTTAAAATATTTTTTTTCAATTTTCAGAGGCACTTCAGGGTAATTCAAATTTTGAAGGCCTTCTCTGTCTCCTTTTTTTTAAATGTTATAGAAATCTATGCAAAAAAAAAAGAAGGTTTCAACCCCCAAAGCATGAAGAAAGACAAAAAATTTAAAAGTCCTAAACGTTTTCCTTCTCTCATACATCACATAATGTTACATTAAAAAATTGTAATACTTCATACCTCTACTTTGGATGCCAAAAACACACACGTAGGAGCCATTAATACTGGATCTATACTTTTTAGGGAATATCTGAAATGTTACAACAAAATTATAATATGTTGTTTCATACATGTAGAACGATTAATCTATCAAGAGCACCACACTTCCTTTTGAAAAAGCAAAGCTTAAGTTAACTTTATTAAAGCATAAAAGCTTTACACCATCCAGAAAACAAAAGTGGCACTGTTTTTAATACAGAACTGCATTTTTAAAGGGCTACCAAAATGTGCCTAGCAAATGTTTTATTCTTGTACCATCATAGTAAACAGTCCTACCTGGCATAGAATCTCTTGAAGTAGACTGTAGCAGTGGCAATAACTTGTTGTCTTAATTTAAGATGTTCACCTAAAGCCTGGATAACTTAAAAAAAATGAACAAAAGCTTGAGTAGAGTTTTTTAAACAATTTGACACCAAATAGCAAAGGGTCTCAAAACATGGCTAGTGCTGGGGTTCTAAGGAGCAGCACCACAGTCTTCTCCCTCAGTTCAGTTGCTCTAGAGACAACATGCTGCTATAAACCTACAGACCTGGAGGTGAACAACTGCTGCCTCCTGAAGCTTGGGGACACCTTCAAAAAGGAAAAGGTACCTTGACTTCATTGTGTACAAAGTGAGTATGACCTTTAAGAAGATGACAACACAAATCTCAGAAGGGCAAAGCTCAGGTATTCCATTTTAGAGCAAAAGAAATTCAGACACAGGAATATAAACCCTCACTTCTTCAGTGCCACACAAAATGGATAGGTTTTTTTCAAACAAGTAAGCTGCCAACATAAACACGGTCATTAAATTTGGCAGAGGCAGCAGGTGTTAAAAAAATGACATATTTAGTCTAGGGAGAGGGGGTGGGAGACCAGAGAATGCAGTCAGCTGCTCCATCACGGTGGTCCTCTGCCAGTTGGCCAAGAAACAACCCTGGTGTCATCTGTGCAGGTAGCTCTTGTTTGGCCTCCCAGGCAAAGGAAAGGTGCCAGGCAAATTAGATGCATCAAGCTGAGATTAAGCACAGGGGTTGGATGTAAAGAATGGCACAGTGAAACATAAGGTTGCTACTTGTTATTTTTCCCATACTTCTTCGCTGCCATTATTCTGAGCACAGCTCGGCTGTGTGAAGACACACTCTTCTTTTTTTCCTCCCTCATGAGAAATGTCAAAAACAGTATTTTAAAATACACTTAAGTGGATATTTTGAAATATGTACAGCAAGACCAAGACAGTGACCACTGGTGGGAAAAGCAAACAATTCTGTTGTCAGTCATCACTAAATTCTTAGTCTCTACTTAAACACACTCAAGATTTTTACTCATGCTCTTATCACCTATCCCCTGCGAATAGCCAGGGTACATATTTGTGACCCACTGGCAAGACCCAAAGCAACACTAAAACCCTGTCTGTGTCATACCATTCCTTTTCTAGAGAAGAATGCTAAATTTGGACTAGTTTGACAGTGACAGTAGGACATGCAATAGTTCTGAAAAGGGTGTTAAACCCAGTATGCAATGACTGTACAAATAGTCAACATTTTATCAGCTTATCTCAGGAGGCTGGAAGGAATTTTTGTCTTTAATTTGACCATGGGGCTAAAAAGCTGCACTACTACTAGGGCATCAGAAAAATTCAAGTATTAGGCTAAACAGAAATCTCCAAATATGTTTCATACTCTCATGGGATTTTCAGGAATGGTTAAGCCATCTGCTGTCAGAGAAAAATCAAGTGTGGTTTAGAAGAAAAAAATGGACAAGAGCCTAGAGACTTAATGAAATGGAAGCTTGTATATGCTGGGGAAAAGTCCAATGCTTGTAATTATTTTAATATTTGAAAAGAAACTATAAGATCATTTATTCCTGTATGTTTACAAAGTAAGTGGTTTCGGTGGTTTGGATTTTTATAATAAAGGTTGTTTTAAATCTGAGTATTTTGAGTTGCCTCTAACACAAACATTACTGTTTCTGCCCAAAACCACAAAAGGAAAACAACTAATACACTTCTAAACCAAAACCAGTTAAGGTTTGGTGATCCAAACTGAGAAATCAACACCAGTTTCTTTTTTCAAACTACTTTAGAAGATGATCTTTTTCCTTCTCTTCGTAGCTGCAGAGAGCCATACAATCAGTTAATCTACTGCACTTGTCTTCCAATGAGGAAGCAGCAGGAAATTGCCCCTCTCCATGCAGATTTTAATTGCTTTAGGGAACAACCATCTCCTGGGCTGACACACACTGAATGTGACATGCTGTGGCCGGGCCTCATCTGCTCTCAGGTAGTGCAGATGGGAGACAAGGAGGACCCAAAGCAGGGTCTCTAATCAGAGGCAGGTGAAAATACAACGCATTGAGGGCTTGAACACTGCAAGCTCTGCCTGAGCACAGAGCAGCCCTGACTGCCCTGCTCTCTTTGCTAGAGAGGGGAGAAAGCCCAGCACCACTCTCTTCTGCAGAGTAGGTTGTGCTCCTACAGGCACAGGGGAGATGCTGGCAGAGCTGCTCTCCAGCTGCCCCCAGTCACTCACCTACCTTCAGGGGACGCATGGAGTGCCAAGGAAAAGGACCCTGGGAATCACAAACCAAAACTAACAAACTAACTTGTTTACTTTGTAAAGCGTTTACTCAAGAAAAACAATTAAGTGAAACATTTAAAAAGCATATTTCACAGTTCAAATTAATACTCGTGAAAATTAGCACAGAAATAGTTTTAGAAATATCCATAAACCTCCTTTTGTCTCTTTTTGTATTATTAAGTTATGACACTCGGTTTTAACCTCAAGAAATTTCAGGAATGGATCAAACTATTTAATTGCTAGCTTGATTTCCTGATGCCCTATAGGCAATAACACAGAGGTATCCATAGTGATCCTGTTTATAGTGTATACAACTGTTACAAAAATAACTAAGCTGAGAGAGAAGCTGGGATAAGTATCTTTCACAGATATCATTCCAGCACTGACATAAGATCTTCCAGTGGCTCTGGGAAAGTGACTTCACTTCTCTGTCTCAAGTCTGGCCAGATAGCTGAAAAAAATAAGCATTCTGTATTTTAAAGGACTGCTGCAAAAAATATATATAAAGAGCTACTTGCAAACAAGTTACTAGATGGCAATATCCTTTGCATAAGGAGATTTTTTAAAATATTGAACAACTGCACGGAGAAAATTTTAAGTACCTTTGTAATCTGATATACTCAAGTGTGGCCATTCATATGGATAGCTAAATGTTTTGCAAGACCAAGTAAATCTTAGAAAACTTCACATACAAGCCCCAAATTCTTTGGGAAAACAGGCTGCCTGCCAACAGCTCTCAGAAACTTGTTGACAATTTGAGAGCCACCTGGTACTGGGAAATCAGTCAGAACACAAAACACGGGCTATGTCACAGGTTTTAGAGAGAATCCAAATGAACACAAATAATAAGTTTCCAAACTCTGCTGTTTAACAGGACAGCACAGATCACCTAAAATACTTACCCCACCCTAAGAACCCACCAAAAGCCCAGGCTGAGTACTAATTCTTGACACTGAGTCTTTAATACGCTAGCTTAGCAGTTTCTGCTTGTTTCTCCTCCTTTTATGTTTTGATAAGAACCTCTTAAAAATAAAATTTACTGTTTCGCCCTATCACAGGTTAAAACACATGCAGCTAATTAGCCTGCAAGGTCTCCTAAAATTCTGTTAGTAAAACTAACAAATAATGATGTTATTTATATTCCACATCTTTGTTAAAACAGGCTGTGAAAGTATATGTAATACCACAGTGAAAACATTACATTCTCTAAGCAATTCAAACCTCCATTTAGACATGGCACACATTGCATAGATTTTATGGTAGAAATAAAAGAAGTTTTACCATTAGTAAAAAATATCTGTAGCTTCCAATATTCTTCTTCAGTCAGAAATTTCAAGTCTTTCTGGCGTTCTTTCAATAGATCTTGTTTATCCAAAATCCATTGTAAGCTAAAGGAATGGAAAATAATTTCAGCAACTCTTTATCAGCATTATACTGAGTATCTCCTGTACAGACTATTAATTAAGGCTCGTGGATAAAGGGCTTGTGGCCTTTAACAAAGCCACAAACAATTTTCTCAAGCAACTGTTCTTCAGGATTTTCGAAAGTTAGACAACTGGGAATAAAAAACAACAACAAAAAACAAAAACCAAACAACAAAACATGAACTACCAGGGTCTGAGATTAGCCTCTACCAATAGCAAACTGAGCTGGCTGTGCAGATCTTAGACCCTGACGGTCACTAACAAGGTTTATGTTGCAGCCATTTCATTACGGGCCAGCATTCAGACCTTGACGCGCCCAGCATGAGGTATTTCAGGGCAGAATCACAGAATCAATTAGGTTGGAAAAGACCTCCGAGATCATCGAGTCCAACCATGACCGAACACCACCCCGCCAACTACACCACAGCACAGAGTGCCACGTACGATCTTTCCTTAAACTCCTCCAGGGACGGTGACCCCACCGCCTCCCTGAGCAGTCCGCTCCAGTATCAATCACACTTCCTGATGTCCAACCCAAGCTGAGCCCCGGCTGCCCCACCGCTGGGGACAAGAGTGCCAGGGACCCAAGCTCCGCACTCCGCCGCTGGAGCCCGGGCTAGCGCGGGCACCGACACCGGGACGCGACCCCTGTCTCGGAGCGCCCAAAAGCTTCCCAAGCGGCGGCTAAGCGGGGCCGGGTGCC